>CAOLHI010000248.1:600000-759925 GCA_948474755.1 Ctenosaura bakeri | reverse complement strand
AATAGTCCTTTTGATACTGTTTGATTTTCAATGGAAAGGGAAAACTCCCACAAAATCTTGCAACCTTGATATGAAACAAGGATGAGAAGAAAAATTGAGCAGGATATGGATAAAAGTGAACAAAACTGATACTGACAGATTTTCATGAGTAGCATGGTAAATCTGTCTCATTCTCCAGCTACTTTAAAGCAAAATGTCTTCATTTCCTCACTGAAGGGAATGATCATGAAGGCCTTTCTATGTGTGTTGTGCGGCCTCAACTTTGGTAAATAAACCTGCTTTGCTGAAATACAATTATGCCTGGACTGGCAACAGAGGTCAAAGGAATGGTAATTGGATAACAAAGGAAAAGGAGATAGATGTGCTGTCACTGTACCATACCATAAACATAGCTAAAGGGAGGCAGTCAGAAAAAGAGCTATCAATGTGATTTTTCCCATTATTCAACTGTACTACAATTCAGACTCTTGAGCTGTTGTTCAATAGCCATAATTTCAAACAATACAGCCTTCTTTAGTTGTCTATGTACAAAATCTTTAAAAAATAAATAATTAAAAGAAAAAGAAAGGGAGATTGCATAAACCACCACTTTTAACTCCAGATAGGACAATCTTACTGGGTTATTTTCTTTTTACATGCAACTCTGCATGGGTTGGCTGCACTGCCAAGGAAATGTGTGGACAATAGCATGTTGTATCTGTAGACTGAAAGTGTCAATGGTGCAAGATTGAATTGCACTGCTTCAGGGGAAGTAATTCATGGTTTAAATAGCTTGCAGGGTCACCCTACATTATGCAATTTTAAAAAAACCAAGTTTTTCAAAACCAGAAGAGAATTCTGGCCACTTTCAATTTTGTTTTCAGGACTTGAGGGTGTATTTTTGTCACTGTGCAGAACCTGGATGGTCCCTCAGAAAGAAAACAGGTGTCTGGGTCCATTGATATTGCCCATCCCAGTGTAGGTCGATCAGTCTCTTCAGTCTAAAAACATTCTTCAGCTTTACAGCCATCTAAGAGTTAGCAAAACTACTGAAAAACATTCAAAAGGAGAAGTTACATAGAAAGCCCACACACATCTCAGCAAGCTTGACGATTCTCCAAATTCCATGATAAGTTTGCTGATAAAAGACACAGCTGAGCTAACTGAAAAACAGACAATGTATTCTCCATACTCTCCACTGACTTGTTTGCTTTCTGAGGAAGCTTTGGCCCATGCTGTTTCTCCTCTGTACTACAGATCAGCTATGTAAGGGCAAGAAGACTTGGTTTTCAATTTGCACAGAACAGTCTATTTTTGGTCCTTTTGCTGTGATTGCCACTTGCCATCCTGCTGTGGAAAGGAAAAAGAAGAGCTGGACAGAAAGTGCTAATCATTTTGCCTGGGTCACTGTGCACCTATTAGTCAGTTACCACCATCTCACAATTGACCAGAAGGGATTTCAGACAAATAAACAAGAAGTGAGAAGAAATTGTTTATATCCAGTGTCTCATTTCTCTTGTTCTAGTTGTAAGACGTAGGTCTGTCATCTGACAAAAGACCTATTTATACACCTAGGCATTTTCCAGATTGCTCACCTAATCAATTATCCTAGTGGTCTTATGCTTTTAATGAAATATTTTATAATTCTGTGATTTTCATTCCTGTTACACTCTTTTATCACTTGATTTTATTGTGTTCTCCGGGTCTTAAGTATCCTGGTCATTAACATTGTAATAGTGTAAACTGGGTTGGATTTTTTCTGAAATGAAAAGCAATTTATAAATGTCCTCAATTAAGTAAAACAAAACTCTTTGATTAATTAATTGCACAAGGTTTAATCTATTAATCACTTGAATTTGCCTAAATCTGCAGATGAACAATACAGTTGTTCTGAAAGGTAAAAAGCATATTTTCTTCTTCTTAGATGCATCATATTTCAAAGAGATTTGCCACTGCCCTCCTTTGTGGTTGACTTGCCTCATGTAACCCAACAGATTTCAATGGCTGAAGAGATTCAAACTGTGGTCTCCCTGTTTCTCAGTCCGATGCTCAAACCACTATACCAATCTAGCTCTCAAAAAAGAAGTTGCAGCTACATGCCTTCAATATGACTCCAACTTATGGGTGACTCTATTTCAGGGGGTTATTGGTGAGATTTATTTAGAGGGGATTTACCACTGCCTTACTCTAAGGCTAATAGAGTATGACTTGCCTAGGGCTACTCAGTGAGCTTCCATGGCTGAGTGGGAATTTCAACCCTGTTGCCCCAGAGTCTTCATTAAGCACTCCAAACTACCTCAAATTGGCTCTGCTTTTAATATTTTATTTCATATTTATTATCAGTACAATATTTTAAAATGATTTTAATTGGTTTTTAATAGTATAAATAATTTATTGTGTTACTATTGCAACTTTTAACATTATGTTGTAAGCCACTTTACATCCAACCCTGGGAGAAAGGTGGAATCTGAAGCAAACTGATAAATATAAAATAAATAAATGCTCACACTACAGTTAAGTACTTAAACGAAGAAGTCTATGTGCACTGTTACTATAACACTTTCCCTTAAAAAACAACTCTGTTGCCCAGTTAATCAAGGAAACCTTTTTTAGTAACTGTTTTTAACCAATTAATCTAACAAAGTAATTGGTTAAACACTGCATCCCTAGTGGGATATGTCTCGTGGCATTAGGTGCCTTATAGCTTTGACACAGTTTGGAATTGTTTGAAAACTCTCAAAAATGCACTTACTTCTTCTATTATTGCTTTCCTTTTCTTTAGAAGTGAGAATCATTTGCTTAAGACTTGAAATCCGCAAGATAATAACTATTAGCAATAGCAGTTACATTTCTGTAACGCTTATCAGTGCTGAACACTCCCGAAGCGGTTTACAATGTATTTTAGCTAATTGCCCCCAACAAGCTGGGTACTCATTTTACCGACGACAGAAGGATGGAAGGCTGAGTCAACCTGGAGCCCTGCAGGATTGAAATCACAATGTTGTGGCTGCAGTACTGGCATTCAACCACTGTACCACCAGGGCTCTGGACCAAGGAAGAAAACAGAGAAAATTAGAGAATATACAAAAAAAGAATCCATGAGGGGAAAAAATAAAATAAAGCACTTAAGTATCAAAGCAGGAATGAAAAGCCAGTTTGTTGCTTTAGACATCAAATCAAAGATGACACAAGAGTCCAGACTGAAAAAGGAAGACAGTTGTAAAGAAGAAACCAGTTTGCCATGGGCTATTATAGTATCAGGCTAGAGATGGCAGTACTAGAGATGAGAAGAAAGCATAATGAAAGAACTGGCCAGTGCACAAGGGAGTGGGCCCAGTGCCTCATGCCAGGTAGCCATCAGATTGAACAAACTTCTGCTGTTTTCTACTCAGCTTGGTGGCAGCAGCCAATGACAAAACTCTCTAACCACCATGTTTTGCATCATGCTTGCAATACAGGAGAAAGCTCCTGAAGATCAATATGCATGTCTGATACTGAGTCTTTTGCAACCTAGGATCAAAGCCTTTCAGACCAAGGTTTAAACCAATCTCCTGGATATTATACGGTCACAAAAGGAATCAGAGTTTTGTCAGCTGTACTGAGACTTAACATTCCTAATTGGATCAGGTATCAGTGTGCCTCTGGAAGGCCATGCCACCTTTGTCAAAGAGTAATTCTATTAAAACGGCAGCTGAAGCTCAGGGACAAAGAGAGGCTGTAAATGCCACAGTGGACAAAATCAGACTGAAACCACACATCTCATTTGCAAAACAATAAGAACAGCAGTGCAATTAACACTCACAAAAAAATGAACACCTGACACAGGAAGACCAGGTCCAGATACTGGCATGATTCTCCTTCAGCTTTCTCCAAGCTGCCCATAGTACAATGCCATCTTTAGTCAAATCATTTCCAGTTCTCATTTTGTATGCATCTAGTGTGACAATATAATATAAAATGCTTTATACATTATGTCTGAACTGAAGCTTTTTCTGACATGGCCTGGAATTCTGAAGCACCAGCATCTGGAGATTATCATCCCTTGCAAATAAACATGCAATTTTCATCAGTCATATCTTCAGAAAAGCAGGGACTTTTGGAGAGTGTTCAAGAAAAAAATGTTAAGAATATTAGCAGTCCTTTTGTTTTCCATTTTTCCCCTCTTTTTGTAATGGAAAATAAACTTTGCATCATAAAGGTATAAATGTGGTAGCTGTGTGTTTCTTGCTAAAGGTACCTATTATAGAGTACTCATGTGCATCCTGACCGTGCTGATCCACCTACTTGTAGCACTAATCTTTTGCCACATTAAGTATTTACACAAAGCAGATGATTTATATAAAGTAAGGCAGGTCCTGTCCTCAGGCTTACAAGTTAAATAAAACAAAGGAAAGAAGAAAAGTGAAATAGAAAGAACAGGTAAATCTATGAGACTAGAAAACAGTAATGTGAAGGGGAAATATTTGTCAAGCATTTAAATGCACCAGTAGAAAAATGCAGAATGTCGCCACATTAGGTGGTAGCAATGGTGAACCAATGGAATGCGAGATAGGAGGATGCAATATTTTGTTTACGGCAGACAAGTGTATCCATGAAGGAAAGGAAATATCAACTAGAATAGAGACAAGGGAAATGAAAACAGTGGAAGCAAGAGAAAGAAAGCATTTGAAATTTGGTAAAAGAAGTCTAAATTAAACAGCAGATAAAAGGACAGAGATAGTGAAAAGAACACAAAGTAGGAATAACATGATCTCAGCAGCATCCTCTCCAAGCTGAAGGATCCAAGGCACATGAAAGAGCCATGTGGGAAGAGGCAGAAAGTCCAGTCCAAACAATGTTGTGATATCGAGAATGTGTAATAGAGTTACAGTAACTCAGAAGCACCTGCACAGGGAAGACATTTGGAACTGGGGAGCTAGATGATGTCTCTGCAGAACTATTTCATAGAATCATAGAGCTGGAAGAGACCACAAGGGCCATTGAGTCCAACTCTGCCATGCAGGAATATACAAGCAAAGCACTCCCAACAGATGGCCATCCAGTCTTTGTTTGAAAGCCTTCAAAGGAGGAGACTCCACCATACTCTGAAGCAGCATATTCCACTGCTGAACTGTTCTTACCATCATGAAGTTCTTCTTAATGTTTAGGTAGAATCTCTTTTTTTTCTCACTTAAAGACATTGCTCTGTGTCCTAGTTTCTGGAGCAGCAGAGGAAAAAAACTCTTATTCCATCCTCCTTCTGACATCCCTTCAAATATTTTTTTTAATGATTTATAAAAATTTTAAAAGAGCATGTTACATAATAAAATACTATACAACCATATTATGGTGTCAACATACTATATCTATGGTTATTCTCATTATGGATTCTGCTGCTTCCACCCCAGGTCAGATTAACCAGGTCATCATTCTTGATTAGGATCAGATCTAAAATAGATGATCCTCTTGTTCCCTCTTCCACCTTCTGGAAAATGAATTTATCAGCAAGCCAACTGAGGGATTTGTTGGACCTTATATGTTTGGTAGAGTTTGGCTTCCAAAAAAATATCCACTACTACCTGTCTCCTTTCTGGGAGTTTGGCCATCTGTTCCAGGAAGGCACCATCCAAATCTTCAGTCTGGCTTGGGGGTCTGGAGTAGACCCCTACAATGACATCACTGTTGTTTCTCCCCCTCTTAATTTTTACCCAGATGCACTCAATCTGGCTTCCAGGATTTAAGTCATAAATCTCTTCACAGCCATAAACATCCTTGAAATATACTGCTACCCCTTCTCCTTTCCTGTTTGGTTTACTTTTCTGAAATCTGTTATGCCCTTCTATGGCTACATTCCAATCATGAGACTCATCCAGCCAGGTTTCAATGATACCTACTATATCATATTTGCTTTCCTGTGTTAAGAGTTCTAGTTCATCTAGTTTATTTCACATGTTCCATGCATTACTGTAGAGACATCTAAGATCATGGGTCATTCTCCCTAGCTGCTTATTTAAGTTTTTTTCCTCTTGCCACTGTTGTACTATTTGCCCAGTTCTCTCTATAACATTTGGGCCATTATCTCCAGCACTTGATGAATTCCTGCTCTCAAAAATACTGTCTCCCTCCCTTCCTGATCAGGTTTGTCAGATTCTTGGAAAAAACATTCCTGCTAACTGTTGTCAGGTGCAATCCATCACTTGCTAGAAATCCATCTTCATGAAACCACAGATCATGGTCCAAGGAGCCAAACCATTCCCAGCATCAAAATCTGCAGAGCCAGTTGTTCATTCCCATTCCTTTTTTCCCCCCATTCTTGGGCCATGTCCTTCAAGTGAGAAAAGACACAAAATGACAACCTGTGCAGCTTCCTACCCAGAGCCTTGTAATCCCTTCTGTTCTCTGGAAGGCTGTGCCTTGCAGCACTGTTGGTTCCCTCGTGGTCAGTGACATTGACTAGTTTTGTCAGTGGTGATGCTACATCAAGGACCTTTGTTCTAGGGAGACAACACACCTCTAGAGACATCCTGTCAAACCCACAAACCACTGCTTCTGTTCCCCTCAGCAGGCAGTCCTCTACCACCACAACATGCCTGTTTTGGGGATTGACAGGGGCCAGTCCTTCTTCTGAATCTTCCAAGATCCCAGACACATTCTCTGAGGACCAACATTGTTGCTCTTGCTCCTGTCCCTCATCCTCATTGATAAAACAGAAAGCTTTGAATTGATTCTGTAGCTCCAAACTAACAGAAAGATCCCTGGTCCTACTACTTCTATATGTCACATTCCTCCAAAAGTCTACCTCCTGGGTCAGAGACGTCCCCTGTGTATTCCTCATCCAATACAGTCTGCTCTGCTCTGCCCAACAAAATCTCATGCGCCCTAATCTGCTGAAGAATGAATAGCAGGCCTCAAGTTGCTAGACCAACATAACAATCAACTTGCACTTGCTGCAGATGTAATTACACACATCATCTGGCAAAAAAAACAAACATACACAGCTGCTGAAGGTGACTGCAACAGCTCCCTCACCATCCATATTTGGCAGTCTTAAGTGGGCACTGAAAGAGAACTCTGGACTTCTCCTATGAAATGCATGTTGGCCTTGCTGCCTGACAGCCAAGTTCCTGTTTGCCGAGCTCCAGAGACTGGGGCTGCAGTTGTATAGAGAGCTAGTGGCTGCTGTTTCCTCCCCCAAACAAGTCTGTAATGAGCACTAATGAGCACAAAAGCAAGCCTGTTCCTCTCTCTAGAAACCTTAATGCAACAGACACAAGCTCACCAAAACACAACAGAGAACTAAAGAGCACATAAGCAAGCCCAGCTCACACAAAAACACAAAAAAGTTTTACCCCAACAGACAAAATAGCCTTAACCTAACAATTTTTCCTAAAAGGCTTTCCAGGGCTAGGGAGGTTTAACCCAACAGACAAAGACCCACCTTATCCTGTCTCTTCAACCACGCCCACATGAAATGCCTGTTGGCCTTACTGCTTGTTGGCTGAGCTCCTGTTTGCCAAACTTCAAAGACTGGGGCTGCAGTTATATAGCGAGCTAGTGGCTGATAGGTCCTTTCCCAGACACGTCTCTGACTTGCTTTCCTTATGGGAAATAGTTTTTATTTGGTTAAAT
The DNA here is from genome assembly GCA_948474755.1 of Ctenosaura bakeri. Lineage (NCBI taxonomy): Eukaryota > Metazoa > Chordata > Lepidosauria > Squamata > Iguanidae > Ctenosaura > Ctenosaura bakeri. The sequence continues at coordinate 752,338 of CAOLHI010000248.1, read as the reverse complement.
AGCTTAAATATTTTTAAAAATTATTTCCTTGCGGTAAAATTCTTCGTTAAACTTTTTAAACTGGTCGTTTATTTTTAAATGGTGGTCTCCACTTCCTACCCACTACAAAGGAAAGTGATAACTGAAATGTATGTATACAACAGTCTAACTGAATCAAAGAGTGGAAAGGTCAAATACTGTAGGAATTTCAAAAGTACTACAAAGATAAAATCAGTAGGATTTGGCTACTGAGTAGAAATATGGAGACGTCATACACTTCAGGTGTGGAAGACAGTGAAAGAAAAGATGAATGATGAAGACATAGTAAGACAAACAGAGTGAACTGGTCACAATGAACAACAAGCCAACAAGTTAAACATATAAGGCAAAAAGAAAGGGATTTGTTTTAGGAAAGAAGCACAGCGAATGCCATCAAGAAGCAGAAAGGAGGGGAAAAGAAGAACAAAAACTTTGAAGGAACAGTAAAAAAAAGATATGATTGGAATTAGGAAAGAACAGGATTTTTTAAAAAAATAGAGAAGAGCCTACTCTGTGGTGCCAAATGGGAAAAAAGGCAGCCCCCCCCCAAAAAAAGTAAAAAGTGATAGAGTAAAATAAAACTTTTAAAAAATGAGCCATGGTACAGAGAAGATCATTCAAAAAGTAGGAGCAAATTACTAGAGACAATATATAGAACTGGATAAAAAAAAGCAGGGGAGAAGTAAACAAACAGATCAGATGGTAGTTAACAAGAGAAAGAGGTCAATTGCTGGGTATATACTTAAAAAAAAAGAATTTGAGAGACAAGAGCATAGTTACAGGAGGAGCTTCCAGCAGGAGGCAAAATAATCAGAGCATAAGGACAGATCAAAGATGTGAAGCTGAGCAGGTATAATTGCAGGAGCCACTTATTTTAAAAGATGGAAAGAAACATGGTCAAAAGAACAGTGAGAGGCATGAAGAGAAAAGAGGGCAGGAAGAGAACTTAAGGAAAATGCAGCAATGGTAGGAGAGTCCTTGGGAGGAAAAAGAAGAAGGAAGGCAATTGAACAGAAATAGAAAGGATGGCAGTCTAAAATCTCTTAACTGCCAGAAGGGGGATCCTTGATTTACAGACCTACCAAACCACCCAGAAAAGTTCAGCAATGATCAAACCGGGGGAAAAAACCAGGAAAACCATATGCAACCAAAAACCATAAACAGAGAATAAGCTGATTCACTGACTCACCAGGGAAAGGAAGTTGGAAAGGCATTTTGCCAACAAGCAGAGTGAAAAGCAGTGGCATACCAACCCTTAACAGCACCCAAGGCAAGGGGGCGCGATGAGATGAGGTGGGTGTGATGAACGGCAGAAGTGGGCAGGGCGAGCAGCAGCAGGCAGAGGAGAGGCGAGTGGAGGTGGGCAGGGTGAGCGATGGGTGGAAAAGGGTGTGGCAAGAGGCAGTGGGCATGGAGGGGGCAAGTGGAGGGGCGGGCAAGTGGATGTGGGTGGGGCGAGTGAGCGAAGTGGGCAGAGTAAGTGGTGGTAGCCGGTGGGGAGGGGCAAGTAGAAGTGGGAGGGGTGAACAAGTGTGGGCGGAAGTGGGAGAGGTGAGCTGTGGAAAGTGGATGGGGTGAGTGGCAGCAGGCAGAGGAGGGGTGAGTGGAGGTGGACGGGGTGAGCGGGTGGGCAGAGGTGGGCAGGGCGAGAGGTGGAAAGTGGACAGGGCAAGCGGTGGCAGGCAGGGGAGAGGTGAGTGAAGGTGGATGGGGCGAACAGGTGGGCAGAAGTGGGCAGGGCGAGCGGCAGTGGGGGTGGGACAAGTGGTTGGCGGGAGTTGGTGGGGCGAGTGGTGGGGAGCAAGCAGGGGATTCCTCTTTTTGTGCCCCCCTGACATTGGCACCTGGGGCACATGCCCCAGTTGCCCCACCCTAGATCCGCCTCTGGTGAAAAGTCAACAAGAAGGAAAAAGTTCTCAGCAATGAGGTATTTTAAAGAAAGAAAGAAAGAAAGAAAGAAAGAAAGAAAGAAGGAAAAGGAAGAAAGATTTTTTTACATCTAGGATGACACCAGGCTGAAGTGGTTTCTACCTTCCAGCCTGGACACATCTGCTTCCCATCTGGAATTACGCTTTCCACATTCAGGGAATCAAAACTAAATGGAATTGCTTCTGCCAGCTGCACCAGGAAAGATTGGTAGGCTAGTCTGCTGAATCAAGAATCCAACTTTATTTAGAGAAAAAAATGCATTTCTGTTGCTCACCCTGGCAGGCCAGAACAGAATGGGTGCTCTGAGCCACAAGTTTATACATTCTTATATAGTTTGCCAATGTTGTCAAATCACTAGTGCAATGCCCATGTGTTGGGAAAATTCCATCAAGCTAACAAATTTGACATAAGTTTTAACTATAGGCTATGCCATGTACAGCTTCCTTTAAAGTAAACAAGAAATTCCCCAATCCTTGCTAAGTAACCCGTTCCCCAGTCCTCTGGAGTCACAGAGAATGAGGTATAACCATGTATCACTCATAGTCTCAGATTGTTCTTTTGGAGGAAATTTCCTAGAATCAAGATGCACTGTTAAAAAGAGATGCAAACATTTTCCTGGGTTAGCCCTTGCCAAAACATATTAGTTTCGCCTTCAATGAAGAACTGAGGAATTATTTGAAAGAAGGAAGTAGTATAGATAGAAGAACAGAAAAAAAGCACATTTAGGAGAGGATAAGTAAATGTGGATTAGAGAATTAGAGAAGAGAAACTAAAAATGTTGAGCATGAGAAAGAACGAGACAGAACAACAATATTTTGTAGTGAAATAGGATGAGAATCAGATTTGAGCCCAAGTCTTTAGTGGTACAAGTACAAGATCACATATGACAAATAGATGAAGTTAACTAAGGTTGCGGAGAAAGAAACAAGGCTGCCAAAAATGTAATCTTAAGCAAAAAAGACTGATACAACAGCCATGTAATCCAAGGAATTATAGGAGAAAGCAAAGGATTGAAAAGGAATAAGGAAAGAAAAAAATGTGGGATTAAAATACTGTGAAGTTCAGCAACAAAGTGATTCTGATGCTCTTAAAATCTTTGTTTTGGAAGCTCCCATGACTGAGATCCACAAAAGAAGTTTATGAAGCCATCTTACCTAGAAATAAAAAGAGATGGCAAGTGTGTCTTGCCAAAGCAGGTCTTTGACCCATCTGGTTGTGAAGTCTAGTTATGCTATGACCATTCTTCAGTGCCGGAACTGTATTCTGAAATGAATGTCAACTTCCTCCTGTCAGTGCAAGAAACTTAATCCAAGCAAGCTGCTACTTCTTCTCAAGATTTAGATCATGACAGAATTAAGTTCAACCAGAAGGAAGATTCAAACCAGGGCTTTGCTGTCAGTCTTAATTGATCTTAAAAGAATATTATTATTTTTTTCCAAGCAAAACATTGCAGGCTTTTTCTTATCTGGCCTTTTAAAGAAAAACAAAATGCAATTAGACTGTAGTCTCAAAAAAGTCATGTAGTTTTTCACCAAGCATTGGAGAATCCCAGTAGTCAATTACTTCATTTCCTACAGAAGCAAAATTCATTACACAAAGATCATAGTTTAACAATGGCAGCAGGCATAAAGGCTCAAAATATATACTCTTCTTCAACATGATTTAATTACTAAGGCTCTCTATGAAACAAAGGGATTTGCGAAAGATAATTGCCAATAAGCAGGTACATATCACAGAGATACTTTTAATATCTCACTGAAGGAAAAGGCATCAACTTGTTTGCTGGTGTATTCCAGCAGCAGAACAGTGAACACATTATGACTCCAGTGACAGGCTATTTTCAGAGAGAGAACTGGAGCAGCACATGCCTAAAAGACTGAACTACAAATCAGGAAGTCCTCAGTTCAGACCTCATCTACTATGAAGTAGGGATACAATTCTTCTCTAAGTTTCTTCTCAAATACAGTAGCAAGTAATTTCAACAGTTTTCTTCCTGCTGCGAGAAAGTATTTGAAAATCACACAGTTTTTGAAGGTTATTTGCAATTCAGGACTTTATTCTGCACAAAATTTGCACACGGCTGTAATAGTTCCACACTGAAACACTATTTCCTGCACAGATAATACTGTAGTCGAAGCTTTGTTCTGCGTAGAATTTGCTCATGGTTGAGTTGTGCTTTCTGTGTTGAAATATTATTTTCCATGCAAAGAAAGACTGTTTCTTAAACAGAAAATGCCGATTTCTGCACAAAATAACCATGTGCGAATTTTGCACAGAATAAGTCCCAAACTGCAAAGACTCCCAAATCCTCTATTCTGATCATAGTGTTTACAGTTCATTCTGATTTACATGTTTGGGATTTAATTTTAAAAAGAAACCTTGTTCTGTAAAAAGAAGGAAAAGATTACCTGTGTGATCAGGAGTGACATTCACTTCTCACAAAGGACATGAGCCATGTCGTTGGAAGGAAAAGGCCACAACTTTATTGGGGTGGCACATGCATGGGTAGGGATCCAGACATCAATCTACCAGCCTACTGACCGATGAACTCAAATCTCTGACTTCAAACTGGAATCTGATGAGTGACAGGAGGGAACCAACCAGACATATCCTCCACCAGAGGGTGCATGACCCTGTCCTCCCCAGTCGGGCACACCTGCCACCATCATGCACCCCTGAAACCCACTAGTGCCATTGTACTACCACTGCCAGGTGGCCCTTGGTACTTACCATTCAAGATCCATGTGGCCTCCTCACAACCTGTGACATAAGTACAGCTGGGAAGGACAGATACTGCAAACACATCCCAGAGACTTTTCACAGCAATAAGGCAGGGCGGAAACAACGTTACCACAAAGAGACTGACCAACACTGGCAATCAGCTGATTTATATATGCTGCAGGCTTCATTCAGGCTGGGTTCAAGCAGACAATGAATTTAAACAGGGAACTTTTAATTCATTGGCTGCCTGACTCAACACCTTCTCGGGACCTCATGAGGCTACCTGGCCCCAGAAATGGCTTCTCACCAGCAGCAGGAAGAAGCCCAAGCAACATGGTGCTGTGGGTAGGTCGTACTGTGTGCTTATATTCAGTACCCTGAGGAGAAATGGGGACATTTGTTCATAGGCTGAGCCTAATGATGACATGCTTCTTATCCTCATCTATCATCATCACAATTGTCATCATCACCATCACCAAATAATGAATAAAACACTGTATATTCACAGGGCAGAATGAACAAAGAAGGCTGTCCTTGCACATCAGCAGGAACACACATCACACTTCTCTATTTCATCTTAAATATGACAAAAGACATTAAAAGGAACATAAATAGAATACTAGGATGAACTTTTGAATAAATGTATACTAATGACACTTCAGAAAGTGGCAGATTACAAAAAAGTTGCTTAGGTTAGCAGAAGTGTCTCATTTTATTGTTGTTGTGTTGTGTGGTTTCAAGTCATTTCTGCTTTATGGAGACTCTAAAGTGAACCTATCATGGGGTTTTCCTGGCAAGATTTGTTCAGAAGGAGTTTGCCTTTCGCCTTTGCCTTTCTCTAAGGCTCAGAGAGTGGCTGAGCAAGGATTCAAATCCTGGTCTCCAGAGCTGGAGTCCAACTCTCAAACCACACCACTATGCTGGCTCTCTGCTTTTTAAATTTTTGTTGTTGTTTTATATACCTTTAAGTCATTTCTGAGTTATGGCAACCCGATCACGGGGTTTTCTTGGTAAAATTTGTTCAGATGGGGTTTGCCATTGCCTTCCTCTGAGGCTGAGAGAATGTGACTTGGCCAAGGTCAGTGGGTATCCATGGTCAAATGGAGATTTGAGCCCAGTCTCCATTCTTGTAGTCCAGTGCTAAAACCACTATACCACACTGGACAGAAAAGATACAAGATCTTAAGAAAAATAAAACCCTGCCAGAGGGCCACAGTCTAACACGCAGCTCTCCTGTTGCAAAACTGCAGGGTCCCAGTCCGTTTGTGGCTTTACATAATGAGACTCAGTGCTTCAAACACAAATTATCTGCATAAAAGTCAATGTTTGCCTCTTTGTGAGTTTGTCTATTTGTCTGTGTCAGGAAGGTGAAGACCTCATATGATTGGCTGTGTGAGGTGAGAAGACTTCATAGGATTGGCTGCCTGTGAAGACTCTATAGTATCCTGGGGTTGGCAGTTTAGAGAGAGGCCTTTAGAATTCTTAGCCGGTGAGCTCTTGGGCCTGGCTGGTTGCTATGGAGATGAGTCCTACTAGCAAGAAGGAGGGCAGTGTACTGTATTCCCTCGGGAAACCAACCTCTGTATGCTAACAACTCTGAATACAGATTGGATTGGAGAATATGGGCAACAGTTACAGGTACTGGACAACACAGTTTGGGGAATTAGAGACACATCTGTGTATTTCAACTGCATCTAATTCCTAATGTAAGGTAAGGTAATTCCTACGATATTTCTAACAAGTGTTACCTATGAGAAAACAAAATCCCGGGCAACTCCGGGTATATACACTAGTATGACAATAAATCCAGTATACCACAACCTTTAAATACGAGGCCTCCAAATATGGTGTTTAAGGCGCATATATATGTGTGTGTGTGTTTAAAAGTAATTCTTATAAAGCAAGCAAACAGCAAAACCACACAACGCCAGAAATACTGATGGTATCACCTTGCAAATCATCACAAACATTTCTCCCTGTTTCCTTTCTGGCTGCAGAAGAAGAGGAGGTGCCAACCACAGGCATGAGAAGGGAAGTCTGCTGCCAATCAATCCTGTGAAATGCTGGTCGTCAATCTATAACTGTGCAAACACTAATACCGCAAAAGCTAATTTTACAGAGTTCCACTCCGAGGACTTTTCTTTGTCCCAGCATCCCTCAGCTTGGGAGATTAGCGCTTCTGAGATGGAGGAAACAGTATTTCAAAATTCAGCATAAAACTCTCAGACTCACAAAAAAAAAAAAAAAAAAAAACCTGATTGGGAAGGCATCAGTTTGTGAGGGGCAAAGGGAAACATAATAAATGGAGAAAGTCCGAGGAGAAAGGGGGAAAATATTGGATCTGTTAATTTGGAAAACTAGAAAATACTTATTTTCATTTAATTCTTCTTTCCATGCTTATTTAGAGCTGGATTCCTATACCTAAACATCTTTGACATCTCCAAATATCATTCTAAACAATGTTTTGCCATACATTATAATTGCATATGGACTGAATACACGAAGGCCTTGAAGGGACTGTTCTCTTAGGACCCGTATGGCTAGCAAATATGTAAGAACTTTCCCAGAATGAACACAGAGACTTCACATTGCAGAACATTCCCTCCAGCAGATGGAAACTGGGACAGGTGTGGCCAAGCAACATCACAGTGTGGTCACAATGCCAAAAGAAGTTATGAATGAAGAAGAACACACAAGTCAGGAGAGGCTGCAGCAGACTGTACTTGTCTGAGTCTACTGGGAAGGGCAAGATTCTGCTCTCTCCTTTCCTCTCACCACTGGTGAGTTAACTGAGTGAAAACTGTGTTTGCACTTTGAAATCAGCTGACAACAAATGGAGAAAGTGGAGGAGGAGAGAGAAACCGTGACCCTTTAAAAGCAGCTGAAAAAGTGAGACAACAGAAGATTAATCAGAACTGTCCCTGCTGAATTGGTATAGCTGGAGGGCATGCTATCAGAATATTTAGACACATACACAAGGATGGTCTGAGATTTTCTGAAACATTAAGAGGGTACCTCCTCTCACCTCAACTTTTATTTTGAAAGAATGGCACATTTCTTGGAGACTTTAGCCATGGATCTGCAGCTGCTGTCTTAAGAGTCTACCTCATCTTGTTTTAAGGAAAGCTCAGAGCCCTGCCAAAACTGGAGAAAGATAGGGAGGTATTAGGAAAAAATGATAAGGGGACACAAGGAAAACTAGTTTCCAAATCAAGCTCGCCATGCAGCCCTGCACAAGCCAGTCTCCCAGGCTATAGAAGTGAGGATAACTAGCCCTGTCTATCCAGAGGATAAATGCTGTGAGGCCAACTTCATTAATGTTTGTAAAGGGCATCAAGATCTTCAAGCAGGAGAACTGAACGGGAATCTCAAATGAATAGCACGTGTCCTGATGGCTCTCCAAACAGAATGGGAGTGCAACCAAGACAGCACACACACAGTCACACACACACACACACACACACACACAGACATGTGTTCACAATAAGCAGGAGAAGCAAGAAGACAGATTTCTCCAGGAGTTCATTACACTTCTTTATCTTCATTTCATGTGTAACATATAAACAGCATAATGGCTCTGGCTTTTCCGGATGGCACAAGCCCAAAAACATTGTAATGAAAAATAAATGTATTTACAGGGAGACGTCAAAACAGCCCAAGACAAGTCAAAGTAACGTGCCTGCATTGAGAATGAGTGCTTTTATTTCATTGCTCTGCTATGGCCTTCAAGCAGATCAGGCAGTGCAGAGAGATAAATATTTTAAATAGCGACACTTCAGCAATGTGCGGGTGTTCTAGACAAGGAATAATTAGAAAATAAATTACTTTTTTTAAAAAAAGCCCAGTATAACCACCAAACGTTGAATGAATTAGATTACTGACAAACCCTTGTCCCTAGTAGGGTTTCTATCAATGCTGAGGGGTTCCTACACAAATCAGAGCACAGATAAAAATATATTTAAGAAAGTTGAGGGAAACACAAATAAATGCAGCTCCATAGAAGTGTTAGAGATCTGCCCGGCAACTTTCATAAATCTAAAAGATGTAACGTTTCTGCTGGCTTCACACCAATAGTTTGGTCTAAAAATAGCTTAATCTCCTTGAGAGCAAAGGGAGCAATCAACAAAACAGTCACACATCCTCAGCACACACATTTGCTGGCAGTCAACATACAATCTCTCCCTTCCTTTCCTCTTCTCTCTCTCTCTCTCTCTCAGACATACACACACACATGGGGGGGGGATAGAGATAACCTGTTGCCCCTCTGCAAAGCTTTACAAAACTTTAATAACACATTACCTGAGATAACTGGTTTAAGAAGCCCACAAATTTTGGCTGGCTTTGGTAGACACCAAGCATGAAGGGAGGAGGTTTTAACTATGACATCACATGAAGAGACTGGAAAAACCACCCTCCTCCACAGCCCTTGCCACACTGATACTTTCTATGACTTCTCAATGGCTGAACATGAGGACATTTGTTGACTGCTCCAAGAGGATGATCTCTTCACTATGGCCCCTATTCTATTGTCCTTCCACTCTAGACAAATGGCTGGATTCCGAGGAAGGAACTTTTAATGGGGGGGGGACTTTCCTTCAGAGGAAGATGTATATTTTTATGTGCCTTTTTTAAAAATCTGAGTTGCCTTTATGTCCCAGCTTTGGAAGAAAAGGAGGATACAAATTCAATAAACAAAAAATAATTAAAAATAAATACTGCTCTACTAAGACATGAAATGGCTAGACCATAAGGGAAGTCCTCATGTCAGCACTGCCAAATCAGAGGCAAGTGGCCTGAACGTTTCCTCTATGACTTTCCACAATATCTCTTTCATATAATTTTGCTATTTCATACACCATGAGAGTGGCACAGAATGTAACTGTAGGTAACAACTACCCTGCACATGCCTGTCAGGCCTAACTTTAGTCCACATGACTGTGAAATGGATCTGTCCAGCTGGGAGTCAGGCAGTGAATAAGACAATATCATGGCCCCATGCAGTTCATCAGTGTGGTTATATGAGGGTCTTTATTGAGGATAAGAAAGGCCAACTGAAAGTGAGGGCAATGTAAATGAATATGCAAAAAGTCTGACAAAGAGTGCTGAAAAACTTGCTTGCTACTTGCTTCTCTGATACAATCATGGTCACCATGTTGAAATTGTTTTATTATATGAACATGGTTTTATTGTTTATTTTATTATTGCTTTTTTGTATTACTCTGTGCTCTTCTGTACAGAGGAAGAGCAAGATAATTGTAGCTCTTACTGGATGGGCAGCAGGGAGAGGAGTGTTTCAGAGTGGCTAAAACTGAACTGTTCTGCCTGTGCCTCAACTTAAAGTAATATGTAAAAACGAAGAGAAACTGGGCAACTAGCACACAGCAGGGTCACCTTCAGAAAGTTATGTACATTTACTTTAAGCTACCTCAGCTTTGATAGAAATGAAGAGAGAGAGAAGGGGGTAAGAGAGAGAGAGAAAATGATCATTTGTTCTATCAGGAAAGCATCTTTAGATTATGATGGCCAAGATAACGTACATGTGGTACTTGTAACAAGTCAGAATAAGATCATGCAGTTTTGCCAGATGTGGCTGACAAGGCAGAGGCAAGGAAAGAGAAGGGAGGGAACGGAATGCTGAAAAGGCATCAGGAGGTTGCCCGGGTCAGAGTTCCCCTACTGCAAAAAGTTCAGTGAGCAAATGTAACCTAGAAGCCTTTACCTGCTTTGCAACAAAGCTGTTAAGAGGCTGCCTTCCTGATCCAGTTACTTCTTTTCAGTTCCTTTCTTTGAATTCCATACCTGATCATTCACAGGACCTAAGAAGGTGCTAGAGTGAGTGATGAAAAAAATATTCACAACTATTCATCCTCAAGTTGAAAAATGGGCTTCCTGGCATTCAAAAAGAAGAACAGACCAGCAAGATTTTTGCACAATTTGCTCCTGGTATTCAATGTCCTGAAGCATTGCAGAAGAATTATTCTGCAGATAAAAATACAGTGGCCACTTCCACCTCTGTGAGGGTTTGGGCACAGAGCCTTTGGGAAAATGGAGAAACTGCAAATAACTCCCTCCATGCTCCTCCTTGCATTCCCTTCTAGGACTTCCCATCCACCCATTTCTTGCATTTTGTCTCAGCACACATTCTCCGCACTGGGGCAAACTGTATGGGAATGGGAGGGAGAGCTCCAGAGAGAGGAACATAAGCACGCCTCCTCCTCCCCCCATTCCCCTGCCTTTTTCCTGAGTGTACTTTCCTCCTTTCTCCATGCCTGACAAAAGGCAAAGGAATGATAGGAGGAGAATGTGAGGAGACATTTATGCTCATGAATAAACAAATTTGTGAAGGTCAAATCTGTGAATGTGGAGGGAGGACTATATGTGGAGTTTGCAGAACAATTCTTCCACAATATTTTAGGATGTTCAAATACTAAGAGCGTATAGAAAAGAAGTGGTTGCTTTTTTCCTCAGAAAATATTTGTCCTAAATATTTGTTCTTACATGCAAGGATGAAACAGTTGATGAGTTACATCCCTATGCAAGACAGCAGTACAGCAAAGAAGGGCTGAAGCACCAGCTTCAAAGCTGACTTTTTGATTAACAGGGACAGTGATGTCATCTGCCATTCCCTTCAGGCTTTTGAGCTGTTTTCAAGGGAAGAGATGACCCACTGTGCATGACTCTTGTAAAAAGGCAAATTCCATGCTGGGCATAATTATAAAAGGAACACAGAAATAAATTGCCACTAACATACATGCCATTATAAAAATAGAGAATTAAACAACACTTGGCTGGAGTGGCCAAACTTAAAAAGAACTATCCAAGAGGCTGAACCCTCTCTCCAAAACAGATTCAGCATTTTCACAGAATCATAGAAATGTAGAGTTGGAAGAGACCATAGGGGCCATCGAGTCCAACCCCCTGCCATGCAGGAACACACATCAAAGCATTCCCAACAGATGAACATCTAGCCTCTGCTTAAAAACCTCCAAAAAAGGAGACTTCACTACACTCCGAGGCAGCATATTCCACTGCCAGACAGCCCTGACTGTCAGGAAGTTCTTCCTGAGATTCAGGTGGAATCTCCTTTCCTGCAGCTTGAATCCATTGCTCCTTGTCGTGTCTCTAGAGCAGCAGAAAACAAGCCTATTCCCTCCTCTACATGGCTCTAGATTTTGACTGGCTGCTTTAGATTATGGAACAAAACACAGAGTAGATTCACTGTATCCCTGGCATGGAAGCCTCCAGCCACCTTCTACATTTTAAAAAAAGGACATTGCAGAGCTGGAAAGGTACCAGTACGACTGCCCACATGCTACCCTTGGTGCCAAGGATAGCCAATATGATTAAAGGGCTAGAGTAGCTCCCTCAAAAGGAGACATTATCATGCCTAGAAGCAGATGAAAGGATCCCTCCATCCCAACTGTCACTGCCCTGGCCACAGAGGAAGAGAAGAAGCAGACCCAGTTCTACCATGCCAAATCCCAAAAGCAGATGAAAGGCTCCTTCCATCCCAACTGTCACTGCTGTGGCCTCAGAGGGAGAGCAACAAGTAATACCTGCTGGACCAATACCTTCTTATAGTGCAACGTTCTTTTCCTTTTGTGTCATTTCTTAATTAGATTGTAAGCCTGATGGCAGGGAATTGTTCTGTTGTTCTTTTACTTATAAAGCACCATGGTGCACTATAAATTGATGATGGTGATGATGATGAATGGGTCAGTTTTGCTAGGAAAAAAGGTAAGTAAGCAGAAGTATGATATAGGTATATAACATTATGCACAGCATGGAGAAAGTTGACATGGAGAAAAATATCTGCCTTTCCTGAAATGCTTGGACCTGGAGTTATCCAGTGAGGCTGAATGGTGTGGGGCTCATGACAGATGAAAGTAAGCATTTCTTCACGCAGCTCCACAATTAAATTGTGGAATTTGCTACCACAATATGTAGTGAAGGTTGTCAACTTGGATAGTTTGAAAGGAAATTGGAAAAATTCATGGAGAATAGGACTGCTAGTTGTGAAGGCTATATCTTCCCCTGATATCAAAGACAGTATGATTTTCAATGCCAGTAACTGGAGCGCACGAGCAGGACATGCAGTGCCATTGGACTCATGTCCTGCCTGTGGGTTTCCCATAGGCAGCTGGCTGACTGGTTGCTTTGTAAACAGAATGCTGGATAAAATGAGCCTTTGGTCTGATCCACCAGGATTCTTTCTCTGACTGTTGTTACTTTAACTAAGAGGTCCCACAGCACATCAGTAAACAACACAGAGGTTTTATATGGATTACTTGGAACAATGACATATAAAACCAGTCTTAGAATCAAGATATATAACTAATGCAGAAATGTTCCTGTGCCTGTATGTTTTGATGTGATTGTGCTCTTTTACAGAAATTAAAACACCCTCACAGCCAAGAGAACCACAAAGAAAAAAGTACTGATCATTGCACATTATTGATGTATAATAATTGGATCAATACAAAAAAGAATTAAGGTAAAAATTATGCCTTTCACAGTCATACCAAATTAAAAAGAGAAATTATTAAATGGAAACAATGCGTGTAAAATACCTCAAGATAATGTAACAGTGATCAATGTACTGATTTATATGTTAGACCAGCCATAGCTCTCAGAGAACTAAACCTCTTGAGTGTTTTAGATCCAGCAATGGTCTTTGCCATGTACATAACAACAACAACTAGAATGGGGAATCCTGCCAAAGAGAAATGAGAACATAAAGAAGTAGTAAAAGAGGTGAAATTTAAACCTAGACCAGGAATCAAGGATAACCACAGAAATAGCTAACAAAATGAGTGGCATACAACAGGGGGTGGGCAGAGTGCTGCCCACTGGGCTGTTTCTGTGGTCCCAAGCATTTAAAGCATAGCAAATGAGGGAAAACTAAAGCACCTTTCTTTTAAGAAAGAAAAGAAAGAAAGAAAGAAAGAAAGAAAGAAAGAAAGAAAGAAAGAAGGGGAAAAGCTGAAAGAGGGCTGTTGGAGGAAGAAGAGGGGTCCAGTCCAGCCTTCTGCGGGAGAGAGTGCCACATCTGTGAACAACCACCAAAAATTACCTCTTGTCTCTCATCATGAATCGTGCTCATGATGGGACTGATAAAAGCCCTTAATCAGGAATATTAAATCTTCAGATAGGTTGGACCCAAACCATACAGGGCTTTATAGACTGTCATTAGCACTATGAAAAGTGCCCAGAAACAGACTAGTAAGAAGTGAGATTGTTCTAACAATATCTTCTCTATAACCAACCCAGGTCAACACTCTACCCACTGCATTTTGTACCCAAGGAAGCTTCCAAACATTTTTCAAAGGCAGCTCCATGTAGTGTGTGTTACTTATTTATTTATTAATTACTAAAATATTAAAATATTAATTGTTGTAGTTATTTGCCATCAAGTTGCCTTCATCTTATGGTGACCCTATGAATGAGTCAAAGTGCTACTGGGCAGCAGCAATAGTTAAGGGTATGCTGATAAAGGGACTTTGATCAGTTAATGACCTCCTTTGTAAAAGAAATGCTTTCCAAATGATCTCCCACTGGGACAACAACAAAAGAGGAACAAAGTCATGTAATAACGCCCTCAAAATGGGATACTGAAGACTGGAGAGTAATTATCTAGTATGGTGGGATTCAGGAGAGGGCTGATCAATGCTTATTTTAGCCAGGGCCAAACCTATCTTGTTGTAAAAAGGCATTTGTCATTCCCCTCACCTATTCACTTATTTTAAAGGAAGAGCATGCATCTAACATGTGTGTCCTACTCCTCACTTCTCCAAGGCCCCTTTTCACATTCTTAGGCTGCACTAATTAAAATGTAACCAAAAACATGGGACAAATAGAAGGCAAAGTTACATCCATTAGATCTGTAACAGTTACAAAATCACATACAAATTCTTCACAGCAGAGAATCAAGTGGTGTATGTACTCTTCTGGAGAAGAACAATGAAAGCCTTTTGCCATTAAAGACAGTTCCACTGGACAACTCTGTGCAGACACAATCTAGCCTGTGTTCACTCAGACCTGCTCTATATTTTCCACTCTAGTCACTGCTCCACTTGTCTCATCTCTACCAGCTCCTTAATAAAACAGGTTGGTTTCCTCCACCCCATGTGCAGGGATACTTAGGAGCAATTGTGTCTACTTCCCTGCCCATTTCTCTGTTCAGAGATCAACCAGGGACTCAAAAGAATCATGTTCCAAGACAAGAGAACATTCTCCAAGATCTGCCAAAAAATATTCAGATTCATACCTTCTTGGAAAAGACCATCTTAATCAATTCCCCCTCCATGCAGAGGCTTTGAGTTCCAGAGGCTTTGAGTTCCACTACCCTCACCAGGTAGTGATCTGACCACATTCAAATCACCATTATCCTACCCAGCACAGAAACCTAGTCCACAGTGTGGTCTACAGCATAAGTGGAGCCAGAAACCACTTGAGATAGACCCATGTGTATCATGGTAGTCATGAAGTCCTGAGTTGCATCTGACAAAGTAATCTTAGTATGTACGTTACAGTACCGTAAGATGAGGGAACCCCCACACCAACCACAAGACAACCCAACTATTGAGAAGCAAGATGGGGAGTACATCAACAGAATACTTCTTTGTACAAAGCAGCCACCTTCAAACACACACTTTGATACAACAGATTGTGGGATGGGACATCTAGTGATGGGACATCTGGAATTATTACAGAATATTACAACTTTGTCTCTCCACCCCATAGGTCTCACCTGCTGCTACACAAAGAACCCAGGCAGAAAAGACTGGTAGAGATAAAAGAGATCCATCCAGGTCTCTTTTATAGGAGGCAGGATAGCAGGCTCCATCCAGAAATCAAATCCTAGAATCACAGAATTGGAAGAGACCACAATAGCCATCCAGTCCAGTCCCCTGCCATGCAAGAACCCACATCAAAGCACTCCCGACAGATGGCCATCCAGTCTCCACTTAAAAACCTCCAAAGAAGTTGAGTTGCTGTTTCTCAATTTACCAACCTAGCATTTAGCAGCACCATTTTCAGCCCAGAAGAACATTTCGCCAAGACTATTCAGACTATTAAAACTGTGCAACAGTTCAGAGGCAACCAACACGCCGTAGTTTTCCCTTTTTTCACAGCGATAAAACTATCTCTTCAGTACACATCTTCATCTCTCTGTGACAGATGCAATGGCTGCTCCTTGGTTTATTTCCTCTCACCTGCTCTGTGAGAAACAAACTTCTTTATTACAAGCAGTCCAGGATCAAAAAGATCAAGTGTGGTGTAGAGGTTTGAGTTGTTGGACCAGGACTCTGGGAGACCAGGGTTCATATCCGCCATGGATACCCACTGAGGCCATTTCCGCACTAACGTGGTATAGTGCTTTTATTCCACTTTCAACCTCCTACGGAATCCTGGGGTTTGCAGTTTAGGGAGAGACCTCTAGAATTCTCAGCCAGAGAGCTCTTGGACCTCAGGAAACTACAAATACCAGAATTCCACCGGAGGCTGAAAGTGGAATAAGCGCACTACAACAGTGTAGTATGGAAATGTGGTGAGTGATGTCGGAAAATGGATATTCTCTATATAAGAGGAAGGCAGTGGCATACTTCCTCTGAAGAAATCTTACTAAGAAAACCTCATGACAGGGGTCACCATAAATTGGAAATTACTTGAAAGCACATAACAACAACAACAACAACAACAACAACAGGTCCTTAAAAAGAAACAACACATATTCAAACACATACACACGGATGTGGCAAGCAGAAATAGTCTTCTCCCTACTGAGCAAGGGGCAGGCCCTCACCCACACAAAATGCCTCCTCCAAAGGAGTGACTCACTTTGGTGTCATCCTCTTTAGTGATGACCACACTAGTGATGGGCCAGCTGCCTCACATGGCCTGCTGCCCCAGAGAGACAGCTTATATCCTCTCCTGGAAAAAAGGGACCTATTGTTGCTGTTGTTGTTGTTGTCCTCCCCCCTCCCCCTCCTCCTCCTCCTCCTCCTGGATTCAATTTCTGGCCTCCAGAGTCATAGCCTAATGCTCAAACCACTACACCACACTGGCTTTCTGAAGGGACCAGCAGACATGGCTGACCTTCAAGAACTGGGTTCAGTCCCTGATGGGGCAGGGTCTGAAAGGGAGATGGAACTGAATTCCACAGGGAGAGAGTGGTGAGTAATTTTACCCCTCTCCACACACACAGTGATTCTTTATTTTATTTTCATGTTTTAAATAGTTTTTAAAAAAAAATCCTTATCAGACTATATGCCTATTTTAATGTTTGGAAATTAATACACTACAAGTAATAAAGTTACTTGTAACATGTTATTTTGGGATGGGGAAATGCAGCAGTAACGGCTGTTTTTTCATAAAATAACATGAAACCTGATAATACTGATGTACTTCTTTTGTGCAAACAAGTAAATTTTACTATTTAATTCAAAAGCACTGTTTTGTGGAGATACCTTTGAGAGGTCTAAGACTATTGTTCTATTTATAAAGTTTTTCAGAATTAATCAAAAAAGTAACAAAGTAGTAATGCTTCCATATGTTAGTGATAAAGCAAAATATAATTACTGATATACCACTTTGGGGGGCAAAAAATAACAACCTGAGCTCCGCCTGTATGTACAGAGACTGTTGTCTTATACATTCTGTTGTGCAACACACATGCAAGACAGTCCTGTGCATCTTTCCTCAGAAGCAAGCACCATTTCCTTCAGGAAGCTTACTGTGCCTAGAATTCCAGCCACTGTCATTTGGATATTTATCGTATAATGCATTTTATAAGTATTTCTCAACTCAGATATTCCTTACCAGAAAAGGACAAATCATACAGAAGCTCTGCAGTGCAAGGCAGAAATAGGACAGCAAATATTGTGCCATAAATTATTCTGAGGTAAGCAGAAAAGCATTTTAGAAGAAGGAATGCAGTTACAGAAAATGTAGGGGGCACAATAGAAGCAAGGAATAAGCAAGTTAACAATAAAGGGATAACATCTGCTATAGGACTCTAGAGGGATTGCCTCAAAATTTTAATAGTGTTTTGCCAAGATGACAAAAATAAGATAAACAGATCCAAGTGTGACCTCTTCTGAAATGTTGTGTAATTAAAGCTACACAAAAGAAATGTTAGAGCTCAGAGTCACAGTAGTCATTCAAAGCCAACATCCTGACCACCTCCGAAAGCAGAGGCTCATCAGCAGTAATGGATGGCTTTTCACTGTGTCAGTGGCATCCATGTAGCCTACTGCTCTATATTAAGGTAATGGACAGATAAAGACCCAAAGCTCTCAAGCTAGGGTGTATTCTCTCTCTGTATATGCATGTATGTGGCGGGTGAGGGGAGGTTGGTCTAGTATACAGTGCTGGAAGGACTAGCCAGCTTAGAGAAAGCCTATTAGTTCTCCAAAAGATTATTCACCCCCATCCTCAATATTAAAGTCTTGTTTGGATATATCTTGGAATGTACATCTTGCTAGCACTTTCTACCTTCCCATAGTACTCCATAATTAGCTGTCACCATTATTTTATCTCTGGTGTAGACTTGATTACATTGGTCAAGTGTGTGTGTGTCTGTATGTAAGATAGAATGAAACTTGATGGGTTTTTTTTTCACAGATTCACACAAAAAAGTCCTCATAGCATTTATCTAGGTAACATAATACACAAACAATTGTATTAACTGCTGAATTTAGGCATTTCCTGCACTGGGTCCAGGTTTTGGCAAGCCTTTGAGCAAGATGCCCTCTTCTTTGTGCCCTCTTCCTCCCCAAGGTCCCACTGTCCACTAATCTGCTGCCCTCCGTGCCAAACTGAAAACACACATGCAGAAAGGAAGCAAAGAGCACTGTTCCTCCGTCTTAATCTTGTCCGTGCTTGCAGGCTTTATACCTTGTCCAAAACAGCAGGACAAAGTGGGTACAACAGAGAGTGACCAAGGGCATTTTGCAGAGATATAGGCTTTGGCAGAAGACCAATGATGCCTGCCACTGACACTGGCCCCTCAAACAGTCAGTGCCTCTGTCCAGAAATGCCCCATATTCATACAGGTCATAGCATTTAGCAGCTAAATAAGGGACTACCAAAACTCTTCTCCCTCTCTGAACCTCCAAATGATTGTTAAACAGCTTCAGGCTAGGCTAGGGATCTACCAGAGGAAAATGGACCACTGCAATTAGTGACCGTGCATACCATGGGGTTACAGTCAATTTGCCGACATGTACCTTGTAATCCATTTTCAAAGTCAGTTGTTCAATTCTGAAGCACAGTTGACATAAAAAATTCAAACTTACAACTTGGAAGCTCTACAGCAACAACTGGGAGAAAGCTCATACTGAAGTACAAATAGAACGTATCTACAGTAGCAGCTATGAGAATACATAAAAAATTACTGACAAAGTAATTGCTTTTTGTATAAACGCTCCTTTTTTTATTAAATAGTTTTACCCAGCATGGAAGTCTCTCTTCTAAAAGGAATAAATTTGCTGCATGCCAATTTATTCACAGCCTGTAGATTCAGCATAATGAAATCCTCCTAAGTAAATATCTGATAAAAAGAGCAAATAGGTAGCACTTGAACCCAGGAGTTGCTTTTTCTTGACACGGTGCTCTAATGCAAAACAGCAGGCACCTCAGAACTGTTGGCACATGGAGCCAAGAAAATAAAACCTTTTTTTTTTAAGGGAAGTAGGGCATTGTTCCTTGGAGATCTAGTGGCAAGCATTACAATATACAATATCAGCTCAGGAAATAGAATGAAGGCAAATCTAGTTTCCTATTGGTACTTCCAATTATCCTTGCAGCTGAAGAGCTATACTTTTCATCAAACTGAAACAATGGCTTTCTGCTGAAGACAGAAATGGAGACTACTCACTAATGTTCTAAAACAGTAGTGTGTGGCTTCTCAAACTGGTTTTTAGCTGAAATGTCAATGTTTGGGGTCCAACAGACTCTCTTACATTATCCCTGGTGAGGAATGACATAATAGAGCTCAGCTACTACTAGCATACATGGAAGAGTGCAACACTAAGAGCCACCAACAAACTGTGGTGCAATGTCTCTGTGACAGAGGAAGGAGAACAAACCATTTATAAGCTACAGCCACAAACTTTCCCATTATTACAACACTACACAGGAGTCTCACTCAGTGAACCCTGTCCTAGGGATCTACAACAGTGCACAGTTTGTGTACTGGGTGCACAGCTTAGCATTCTTTGCAGCTCAGCTGTCATTTAACACAACCAACAAGTATCTTGAATTTTTGCTTGCAAAGAGAGTCATGCGGAAGACTGTGAGATGTGGTGGCTTTTTATTATTTAATTTTTTTATATACTATGTTTCCTCTAAGAAAAGAAAGTACTCTGTGAAAACAATAATTCTGTCCATGAATGTGTTAACAGGAACAGAAGGGGGGGGGAGCCAGCTCAACATCATTCCTGATGCTAAAACCAAGAGAAAAGAATTCTGCAGATCCAAATGG
The DNA here is from genome assembly GCA_948474755.1 of Ctenosaura bakeri. Classification (NCBI taxonomy): domain Eukaryota; kingdom Metazoa; phylum Chordata; class Lepidosauria; order Squamata; family Iguanidae; genus Ctenosaura; species Ctenosaura bakeri. Next base: position 732,183 of record CAOLHI010000248.1, on the reverse strand, counting down.
AAAAAAAGAGAGTATGCTGGGGATGACGGGGGCCTGTCTCCATCTCATTCGCTCTCAAGAAAGATGCCTCAGGTGCAAAATGAAGTGCAGCACTTCGTATTTGTCAGATTATTACAGCTCAGTCCATAAACTGTAGAGAGTAGTTAATTTCAACACGTTCAGTTGCTAATAGAATTTGTCCCTTGAAATCGGAATACATCCACTCAATCCACAGTGCCAGAGCTGTTGCAGGGCCTGGGGGATTGGGACAATTTCTCAAGGTCCCACAAAGCAAATTCCCTCTAACTCAGTTCATGTGCCTGATTGGTCCTTTTTCCTGCTCATTGCTTACCAGAGCCTGGTCCTTGTAGGCAGCAGCAACAAAAACCGCACACATCACAAGCACCCTGGGTTCCATACAGTCTTTGGGCACACCTGGCTAGCAGCTGATAATCCTGTTTCAAGACAGGTACATCTTTTAGCAGTATCACTGAGTTAGAGTTACCAGCAAACTGATGGAGAAATAAGAAGGCAGGCCTAGATCCCTCTATTCCTGCTTCTCCTTTCAACTCCACCTGGCCTGCTGCTGGCCCTTTTATCTCCAAGGCCAGAGAAATAAAAGAAATAGGAAGTATTACTTCCCATGTCTCATTTCTGCCTGGCTTTGCTCCACTCCAACATCAGTCAGCAGTGCTGCTGCATCAAGAATCACTTCAAGGTTTCTTTCAGCTTTCCAGAGACTGTGTTATGAGTATGTTACCTCCTCAACCCAGGAGATGAGCAGCCTGTTGCTAGTATTAGCAGCCCATTGCCATCACTTCAGCAGCTCCCTTCTCTTACCCTGTACTCTCAAATATATAAAGATTATATTGCTATGAAAGCTGTTAACCTGTTAATGCCACAGGAACAGAATTATTCCATACCCCAATAGATGTGCAGCAAGGTAACAGATAAGGGGAAGGGAGACTTTGCTGAAACCTACAGATCCATCCACTCTCTATGGAACATCATTCTCAGTGACACATCACTCTGACATGTTACTTCAGTGCTGAAGCTAGGTCGGAGGGTGGGTTTCCAGTCCCTGTATCCATAGCGCAAAGTTGGGAGAAAAACCCAACAATCTGGCCATCTTTGCCTTGATTATTGTGTAAACAGCTTACTGAGGGCATGTCTATCTGGTAGCTGTCCAGAGTTTCAACTACATGTAGTAGCATAAGGCCTATTCTTGAAAAATATATTTCCTCACTTCCTCATCAGTGATGCTGAGTGGCAGTGGGTGAACACAGGTTGTATTTACTAGCTGTGAGTTGGAGACACAGGATGTCCTCTACCACTATATTGATACATAAAAGAAAGAAAAAGAAACAAAGAAAGAAAGAAAGAAAGAAAGAAAGAAAGGAAGGAAGGAAGGAAGGAAGGAAGGAAGGAAGGAAGGAAGGAAGGAAGGAAGAAAAGACAGACAGACATAATCTGAAAGTTGATGTAATGTGTTGTGTTTTTGAAAGCCTGGCATGGAAGGCTGTTGTTGAGCTTCTATTCCATCTTTTACCATACCTGTGACGCAGAGCAGTATATGCATGTGTATCTGAAGCTGCTTAGAGGCCTAGAGAAGTTAGTTTAGCAGGTCTCTTTTTCTCTGCTTGAGTTTCCTGTAATTTTTGCAGGTTCCTGAGATAAGCCATGCAGACAGAAAAAGCATAAATTAAATATCTTTGTGGCTGGTGCACAGCTGTGCTAGCAACAATATTTTCCCTTTGATTGCAGGGTGGGTGGGTAGGGGGCTTGATGTCTTCCCCTCCTAACCTGTGTGCTTCACTGTAGATTGTACAAAGTGAACTCCGGTGAGATATATATAAAGATCTTTCCTGCTGGGATATTTCTGTGTCTCAATCCTAGAATGAGGAGAGCCAGCTGCTCATCTATGAAATCTAGTGGCCCAGGAGGATAAGACATCCTGTATATTCCCAGAAACCAGATATATCTCAGCTACATCTGTTTTTAACCAAATAGATGTGACAGGGTTTTCTTTATTTTCATTTCTGATACTGTGTCCGTATACCATCTACTTGTAATGAACAATGCTGTATTTTGTATCATCAGTCACTGGGCTCTACATCAGTGTACTCTTGTGCCTAGTTTTGCTAGGACTCAGATGAATCAGGCCCTCCAGAATATTGTAATTCTCTAGTTTCATTCCAGAAAGGGTCATCAAGTTTTTCTTCTGTCTGGGCCCACCTATAGACCAGTGTGTTATATGGCAACCACTTTTCTTTTTAGTACTTTTTTTGTCCTTGTGCTTTTCTGTCTCTTTGAAGCCCTCCATATTTCTGCCTTTCCTTTCTCTTTGATTTATTTTAAAAGAACCTGAAAGAAAATGGTGAGTTTTCCCTCTGCTGTGACCCACCTGAGGTCTGCTGTGACCCACCTTTATAGTCCGACATAGCCCGAACTCAGCTATAAATCAGGGTTCAGTTTGAGTCAGATGATTTATTATTATTGCTGTTAATGGTGTAATGCCAAAATTACATGCAGCCCTCTAGAGTACAATGGTAGTGCCACAATTACATGTAAACCAAACAAATCATTGGTTGACACTTAAAAGATTCATGGTCTACAATACTGAAAATGTGGCTCTGGTGAGAATGAGCCACATGCTGCTCACACATAACATTCCCCAGATTTGTGGCACATTCCTGATTGGCCAGGAACAATTGTTTGCATACTGTTGGTTTTACAAGAGGGTAAAGACTTGTGGGGAGCCTAAATATGCTCAACGCAACAGATCTTGTGTGATCTTAGAAGCTACGCAGGGTCATTTGTGGTAAGTACTTAGATGGGAGGATGCCAACAAAGACCAGGTGCTTTGTAGGCTTTACTTCAGAGGAAGAAAAGCACCTCTGAGGGCCTTTCTGCACTACGCTGCTATAGTACTATTATTCCACTTTCAACATCCTGTGGAATTCTGCGGTTTGTAGTTTCCTAAGGCCAAAGAGCTCTCTGGGACAGACTTCCCTAAACTGCAAACCCCAGGATTCCGTAGGATGTTGAAAGTGGAATAACAGCACTGTAACAGTGTAGTGTGGAAAGGCCCTGTGTACTCCTTGCCTAAGAAATCCATATGACATTCATGGGGTCACCAGATGTCACCTAGTGACTTGAAGGCATGAGACTTGTGGGGACAAACTGTTCAGTTTCCAATTGCATTTCAAGGGTAAATGTGGTTGCTCAGTCTTTTGAGGAATCTCTCCCATTACAGAGAATCCAGCATAACAGCATGAGCTCCTTAACTAACAAACACTGAGGAACACATGTACCAGCCTCCATATACCCAGAATAGATGCTAGTGACAAGGGAAGAAGATTGAAAGGATACTATGTCAGCTCTATTTGCATCTGTAGCTAACAGTGCCAAGGCAGCCTGACAGTCTGCTGGGTAATATTTATCCTGTATTTGTGCTTGTTGGATTATCTGTGTGCATTTGTAATGACTGTTGCCACAGAGATCGAGACTTCTCAGTACCCCTAATTAATTACTTAAGTAGTTTTTCTCCCATCTCTGTGATAACAGAGCTATCAGCATCTATCACTTCCCTCTAACACTGCTTGCTCTACCAGCGCTTTATACCAAGTATCTGTTTTCACATTTTCAGATGTAATGTTAAGAATTCATTTGCATGGCTAATACTACCAAGACCAGGGGGAAACACTATTGTTTACCTTTGTCATTTCCTCCCTCCACCAAGATTAACAGCAATACTAATCTGCTTCCAAATGAAAAATACGCAGTGTCTAGACTCTAAGGCAACTTGAAGGTACATACACACACACATGGACAAGAGGTAAAAGAAATTCCTTCCTCCAAAGTCCATCTGTGTCTCCACTTTGTCATTCATAATGTTCAGGGACAAAATGGAGCTCCTCTAATTGCCATTTAGGATCCACACTTCCTAGAAGTAAATAGAATACATAACTCTACGCCCAACTTTTCCATCGTGTTATCGAGACAGCAGGCTTAGGGGTTATTGGTTCTAAAAATCTATTCCAAACTCCCCCAATTCAGAGTGTTGGACCCAACAAGCCAAATTTTCTCTGCTAAAACTCTCATTATCTCTTCCTGACACAGGCAATAGCCACAATGGTAGAGAATGAGCGAAATGGCGGTCCAAACATCTAAAAAGTACTATGTAGGGAAGACTGCTATATTCTATTAATAAAAGTAGCTGGTCTGCACTAAACTAACCTACATTTGCCTCTCACAAAGGAAGTCTAATTAAGACTCAAAACACATGAACCACTTAATAGGAAGCAAATATCAATAAAACCAATGGAACTGCCTTCATCTAACATAAACAAGATCAAGCTGTTAGTTTAATTTCATTTTGCTTTGTTCCCTACCAGTTATCATTTATACTAACTCAGGTGGAGATGACAGGAGAGTGTTACACATGCCACACATACATGACTGCCTTGGGAAACATCTTATCAAGCAAGCATTTTAGTTGCCATACATAACTTCAGAAATGTTAGAAGAAAATCTGCCTGGCATGATGTTAAGAATTTTAGGAAGCTACATGAAGAGTCCAAATTTCATTCCCTTTCTCCATGTAATACTGTGTGATCCTGCACAAATAATCAGAAATATTATTACCAACAACCTCATTCACTTCACCATCTGATGTCCAATCTATAACGAACATGACACTTTGTAAAAGTATGCCTTGGTTTGACTGTTAGTTCCCAGGAAGCATGTTTTCACAGTTAGGTATTTAGCACACATTAATTTTCTATGGTTTAAATTGCTACCTAAAATTACCTAAGGCTCTACAAGCATCATCAGTATCATAGCTACACAGCCCAGTCTGGACTACATAAATCAGTCTGATGGAAATTGATGCTGGGAGCTGGGATCATAGATGACCCTGACTTACGCTAGGAACTTAAATAGACGGTTTTCTGGCCCTGCTGACTATGATTCTACAAAAAAATGGCCCCATAGCCTGATAATAGTTGACTGTGAGGAAACACATGCTGCCAAAGATACTCTTGATTGCCTTCCATTGCAATGGGAAGAGGTGCATCTATTTATACACATATAGTGCATACAAATTTATTATGTCTGAATGCATAGTCCCAAAAATGTTTATCTGGCTGTATGGTTACTGGATCTAGTCTGAAGCAGTGACTCTTGATTCAAGAAGATAATCTTTATGCAAATGCAGACTCCCTTTGTATATCAGTCCTTTCCTGGAGTAGGATGGCAAGAGTTTATTTTACGGGATTTCAGGAGAACAAGAAGATACAAGACTGTAAAGCACTTTCCAAATTATAAGTGCTCTGCAGATGAGTTATAGTGGCAATAAGGTATTTGCTGCCTTGTTTGAAACCACATTTCAAAATGGATGTAAAATTGAAGCACAGCTTGAATTCCTACTATGTGTGCATACAAAAAATGTTATGACATTAAAAGAAGCAGCAGCAGCAGAAGCAGCAGCAGCCAGGGAACCTCTTTGTCTCTCCCTCCTCATTTGATTAGCAAAGTCTTTGCTAATTGAAGACTGCACCAAAAACAAAGCTTACTAACAAGGCTAAAAATGCATTTTGTTTCATCTTTTTAGGTAGCACATCAATATCAATAATGGGTTTATCAGACCCGTCCAGCGAACGACTCTCTTAAAAGGTTATCGCCGAAGTGGAAGCCAAATGTCTTGGTAGAGATCTCAGTGAGGTTAAAAGGTACTCTTGTCGTCTCACTCTTTTGTTTTTTACAGCTGTAAAAAAGGTGAATGAGTGGTGGAGCTTTTTAAACATTATTTCCTATGCCTGACTTTAATAAATGTTGCACTCATAGATACCCAAGGGATAGCTGTGGTTTGTCAAACCCAATTAATTTTCCTCCCCATAATGCTTTAGGCTCCTCAAAATGTCAATGATGAGCTACTATGTACCAGAGCAAGAGAAAAAGCAAGCTATTTACTACATGGAGTGTCTATGGAATCAACAGTTGCAGGAAGCTGCTTCCCTCACCTATCAAATAGTATTTTGGGGGGGGGGAAGAAAAAACCCCCGAAGTTTTCCCTGCCAAACAGCTCAGCTGAGCATCCAAGATATATAATCACATTACTTGAAACAGCAGTAACTAAGCATAACATGAACCAGAAGACCAACTAAAATAATTGAATCAGCCAGTTCAAAACAGCAGGACAATATATCCCATTTCTAGGTTAAAAGACAAAAACACAAAAACAGAACTTCTCAACTGATGCCCCTGAAAATCTATCAAAAAGGAAGAAGTTTCCTGTTCTTCTAAAGAACAGTGTGGAATGGGCCTATTAAGATCCCCCAAGGAGGAAATTTCAGAGGCTGTGCGTCTACAGTGAAAACTTACAACCTTTTGTACAAGCCAACCAGATTTCAGATATGGAAGTACAGAGCTTTGCCTGACTTCAGTGTACAAGGAAGCCCCCATGAGAAAAGGCAGTCTCTAAGGAGCCAGATTGCACCTGATGACTCATGAACAGATGACACAAGAGCAGGTGAATGTGGGGGAAAGTATGCTAGAACAACAGATAATCTACAGGTGCTCTTCTTGTGTATTTCTTACTGGCAGGTGTTTTATTTTCTGGTACTGTGTAAAAGACAAAACTATCTAAAAGCTGTGCATTCAATATTCTGTTCCTATTTTACTATTCATTTATTTGCCATCAATGTGTTTAGCTCAAAGTAGGATATCTAGAAGGACAACAGAGATGATAAGAGATGTGGAGAACAAAAACGGTGAGGAAAGGCTAAGGGGCTTGGGCATGTTCAGCCTGGTGAAGAGAATACTGAGGGCGATGTGATTGCACTCTTTAAATATCTAAAGGGCTGTCACAGAGAGGAAGGTGCAATTTTGTTCTCTGCTGCCTCAGAGGTAAGACCACGTCTAATGATTTTAAGCTACAGGAGGGAAGACTCAGTTGAACATAAGAAGGAACTCGTTGATGGTAGGAGCAGTTTGACAATGAAACCAATTACCTAGAGTCTCTTTCTCTGGATGTCTTCAAAAAGAGTCTGGACAGCTGCTTCCTGGTGATGCTCCTGCACTGACCAGGAGAAGAACTTGATGGCCAATGAGGTCCCTTCTGACTCTATGATTCTATAAGAGAGCAAGCTGGTATGTTTAATTTACTTGGGATTAATCATCACTACTGAAGAATGAACATAGTATTGAAATAAACTAAGTATTCACATATAAGTGGAGTCTTTTTTTTTGTTTTTTTTTCTGGCTCCATTATGGAACATTTTAGCTTTCATGACTTTCTTATAGTTCTTAAATGAGTGAGAACAGAACTGTAAACAGAAGTCAGAGCTGACATTTTCTGCAAGGTGGCAGAAGATTTCAGTAACACTAACCCTGCTATAAGTCAAATCAAGCCCACTTTCAACATAATCTTTTGCAGTTTCAGTACTACAGAAACTGCTACTATGTCATAAAATCGATATCTCTGCCTCCCAAGGGCATACATATGCAGACACTTTTTCTTGGAACACATGAAGCAGCTGAATTGATTCCTGAACTGATACATCTCTCTAAAACTGCATCATCAGGCTTAGGCATTAATTGTGGGAAAGTATCAGATGAGTATGTGAGAATGCTCTCACCTGGAAAAAATGATTCAAGAAAGCAGGCTATTCTCCAGGAAGCCATTCTGTCCCTCAAAATCCCATGACATATTATGGTTATGAAGTGACTTCCACTTAAAACACACACACACCAATATTAGGATGCTCTATAAACATAGGCTCAGTTGAGACATCCTGCCAATTGAGTTTAAGAAAGGTTAACTATGGTTTGACAAATCTTGGCTTGAAGTGGGCTTTGCACTAAACCCAATACACTTTGACATCTAAATTGACAAACCAGTATTTTGCTGGCACTTTGCTCTAATAACCAAAACCCCTATAAAAATAGGTTTGCTTAGAAGAGGGAAAATGACAACAGACACCTGTAATCATGGTTTCCTATATGTTCAGAAGTTCAAATCATGATTTGCTTTTCCAGCTACAGTCAAAGTAAACCTTGACTGAGTATGATGTCTGAATTGCCAATTGGAGTAATCAAAGATATGAATAAAAGTAGAGGTGCTTTAAAACTAAAGGTGCCTAAAAATCAAAAGGCACTGTACTGTACTCAATGGATCTTTTATAAATCTAGGCAATCAAGTGAAGTGAGGAAAAAGGAGCTATTTAATGATCATGATGGCGACGACGACGATGATAATACTCATTTGTTACCCTCCTCTCCCCAAGGCCGGAGGCAGGATGCAATATAGATACGCTTAAAAACAAATTATAAGCTAAAACACACTAAAAACACAAACCATTTAAAATATAAACATCTTATAATAAAAATATATCATAGTGAAAACCTCAATTAAAATACAAATATAGATAAGATACAAGTAAAAGTACAATTAAAGTATAGTTAAAACTAGGCTGGATAGGCCTGTCGGAAGATAGGTCTGAGGGGACCTGAAACAGGCAAGAGCAAAGCATGAAACAGAATTTGCAAGACAGTTACAGTTACTGGTGACCTGAGGTCCAAGGCGGGAAGAAGTACCTCATCTCAACCATGTCCTGCCCCAGAATTGCTTTGTTGCACAGGTAAATTCTGCTTAAAAGGAAAAGATATCCATATAAGGATAGGAGATGCTATCAGAAAGTAAGAAATCTTCTGAGTGACCAACTGTTTATGTTATACTGTTGTTGTTGTTGTTGTTGTTGTTGTTGTTGTTGTGTGCCTTCAAGATGCTTCCAACTTATGGGGACCCTAAGACAAACTTATCATGGGGTTTTCTGGGGCTGAGAGTATATGACATGCTCAAGGTCAACCAGTGGATTTCCATGGGCAAACAATGTTCACATATAAGTTGAGAACATTGGTCTCCAGGGTCATAGTCCAGTGCTCAAATCACTCATCATGCTGGCTCTATACGGTTCTATTCATGGCCAAAAAAATGCCTCCAAGAAAATATACAAAACTATGCTAATATTGTTACTGCACCACATCTTAAATTGTTTTCAATTGCTTATATTGATTTTGTTTTTCCCCCACCTGACATCCAATGCTATAGGACAAGATATGAATATTTTAGAAAATAATCAGATTGATAGGTAGATAGATAGACAGACAGATAGATAGATAATCTTTTTTCTAAAGTACTCTCCCCATTAAATGCTTCAGCACAGAAAGATGCCCTAACTCTTTCACCATGTTGGTTGGCTTTTCCTCACATTATGTCCAGCTCTACAGCATACTTCTCTTAGACTGAGAAACCAGAATCATACCATACTTCAAATATGGCTATACCATGGATTTATACAAAGGCTCAGTATTGGCAGTTTTAGTTGCCATATCCACATCATGCCTTTGAAAAAATAAATATACCACAAGAAAGCTTTTCCAGGCAAACACAGAGTATTAGACCTGAGAAAAGCATATGGCAAAGAAGAGGTATTATACCTTTCATAGCAACATGCAGTGTCAGTTCAGAGCTACAAGTATGCCACAAAGAGATATAATGCAGAGAACACAAGCTACAAACAGGGAAAATGTTAAAGAGAAGGGATATTCAGTTTCTTCTTCCTTTATTGTCATCAAAGAACAGAGCAAAGCAAAGAATTAATTCACAATAAATTTATTTGTTGTGACACCAATTCTTATAATTTGAACATGGCTTCTCAGCTTGAACACGATTCTTTCTCATGGGTTTCAATAAATGAGATGCTAAACTTGTGTCAGACCCTTTGGCCCTATAGGAAGATTTAAAACTCTTTGGGGAATTCCAAAGCTCATTGTTTCTTAGATAAATACACTCATAAAAAAAAGGTTCACAAGAATAATTCTAAATATTAGCTGGATTGTCAAACATGTTGTTTTGTGTATGTGTGTGTGTGTTTGTACAATTATCACATTTAATTTAAAGCAGCGGTTCTCAACCTGTGGGTCGCGACCCCTTTGGGGGTCGAATGACCCTTTCACAGGGGTCACCTAAGACCATTGGAAAATACATATACTGGAGGGTTACCAGTTTTTAGGCATTAGAAGTCTATCCAGAGCAGTGATTTAGGGCAGTGTTTCCAATCTATTCGATGTTGGAAATAACTAACTAATTAATTAATAAATAAATAAATAAATAAATAACGAAAATAATTTTATGGTTGGGGGTCACCACAACATGAGGAACTGTATTAAGGGGTCGCGGCATTAGGAAGGTTGAGAACCACTGATTTAAAGCTACCAGGCTTTAGAAACTGACTGGGGTGGGCTTTTAATGCTGTGCAGTGCTGTTTTTAAGGCCTGTATGTAATCTCCTAATGAATTTTAATGTTTTTAATAGTTAACATTTTTAACTTTATAAACTGTTTAATTGTTTTTAAAATAAATTTTACATGTATATTTTGAAGCATATGTTTAATTTTAATCTGTATTGTTTTAAAATGAAAGTAATCATAACAACTACTACTACTATTACTATTACTACTACCTTAAAGTGATGTATATATGAGTGGCTTTAAGTAGTATTTAAGTAGTAGTGCATTCTGTCCGTTTGGAAGTAAACCCCACAGAATTCAAAGGTACCTATTCTCCTGCACACAAGTACAGGATCACTGCCTTAATCTTCATCATACCAGAAAGCACATTGGAGTCATTGCTGCAGACACTATACTAACTATATTAAAAATAATAAGCATTTTATGACAATATCACCATAAGAGTTTTTACCAAGTTCTCCAAATTCCAGCTACCTACCATTAGTATTTTATTTTTGTGGACCAAAAAAAAAATCTGGGACAGAGAGTGCCAATTTTTGTTATGTTTTTTTGTTTATTATTTTGGTCCCCTACATTGCAATGTATTTGGGACAAAAAAAAAATTGCATGGCATTTGGTGAGTGAAATACACTGGAAAGAAGCAGGTGAGAGTATTTGTGTGAGAAACAACTCCTTTTATAAGTGGGTGGGTAGTAAATTCTGTTCAGTTTATTCTCTCCAGAAAGTACCAAGTGGAGATACTGTGGGCAAGAGAGTCAAGGATAGAATGACCTGGTGCAAGTATCTACAGACTGTATACCATGGAGCAGGTGGTGCTCTATGAAGCAAGAAGACAGCCCTGCCATGTATTCAGGTCATTTGTACCTAAGTCATTGAGGAGAAGCTCTTTGACATCACTAACCTGGAAGCATATAGTGGCCCACTGCTCCAGACAGATATGTATCATGGATGACATGAAGGCTTGGAGGAACTATGGCACCCAGTCTCAGTCCTTAGCTGTTTCAGAGCAATGATGGACAGTGGTTTTATACACTCACAAAGATTCAACAAGGAAATAAGAGAAATGCCTAGGATGACTGATAGCATGCTGCCTTTCAGAAAATGTGTACAATGTTTGTTGAGCACCTCTGAGTGTAGTAATTATCACAGATAGACCTAACCTCTGATGAACAGCTGGCTGATTTCAATAGTAAATGTCCATTCTGGCAATAAGTGTGGTGGAGTGGTCTGAGCATTGGACTATGACCCTGGAGACCAGGATTTGATTCCCCACTTGGCCTTAGAAACCCATTAGGTGACCCTTGGGCATGTTACACACACTCAGCTGCAAAAATCTAATGATAGGTTTGCCTTAGAGTCGCCTAACCAAAGTCAGAAATGACTTGAAGGCACATCCAACAGCAGCAGCAGCTGCAACAACAACGGCGGCAGCAACAACAACCAGGAAAATATGAAATAAAAGTGTGTTGATGCTGCAACATTAAGTCTTCATTTACTCTGAATGGAGACATTTAGCTGAGCAGGCTGCCTGGTACACCACAGGAAGCTTAGCCTGGTTACAATATGATGACAACACTAGTTGAGCCATAATTCCATCTGGAGAAAATATAGTTGAATAATTTTTTTTCCAGCAGCTTAAAACTGGCAGAGGTTCTGCTATTGAAGGCCTAATATACACTGGAACCAACTGACAGAATAAACCATAAAATACACCCCATTACCTCTGCAGTAGGGCAGTAAATAAGAAAACCAGCAGAAAATACACCAGTTTGCTTTTAACGACTACTGTAGCATTTAGATGCCATACTCTGGTTGCCTCTAGAGTGGTTAGCATAAAAAAGACCCCTCAGCAGAGATTGTTTTGTTACTGGAGTATAAAATCACCCACAACAGGGATATGCTGTGTTAAATTATTCATTCCCATAGGGCAGAACAAATAATTTAATCAATTTTCTCCCTGCTGCCAGATGTCTTTGAAAACTGTGCAGTTTCTGAAAAGGTCTTACAGGGGTAGAAAGTCTTCCTTGGCAGGGCAGTGAGGAGGGAAGCTGAGTGGAAATCAGGAAAGCTATAGCCTCTCTTAGATCACTCATGCACACCCTTCCACATGACATCAAGAGGGTGAGGAGAAGATGAGTGAAGGTTGAGTAGGTTGTAGCCTTCCACAATCTTCTCTCAGCTCTGCCCATCCTCTACATGGCATCAAGGGGGGGGGATGAGTGAAAATTGGGTGGGTTATAGCCTTTCACAATCTTCTCTTGGCTCCTCTCTGTCCACCCTCTGCATGACATCAGAAAGATGGGGGGAACTTAGAACCATAGAGTTGGAAGAGACCACAGGGGCTGTCCAGTCCAACCCCCTGCCATGCAGGAACACACATCAAAGCATTCCCAACAGATGGTCATCCAGCCTCTGCTTAAAAACCTCCAAAGAAGGAGACTCCATCACATTCCAAGGCAAGATATTCCACTGCCGGACAGCTCTGACCATCAGGAAGTTATTCCTGAGGTTCAAGTGGAATTTCCTTTCCTGCAGCTTGAATCCATTGCTCCTTGTCCTAGTCTCTGGAGCAGTGGAAAACAAGCCCGCTCCCTCCTCGACATGACATCCCTTCAAATATTTAAACATGGCTATCATGTCCCCTCTTAACCTTCTCTTCTGTAGACTAAACATACCCAGCTCTCTAAGTCGCTCCTCATAAGGCATGGCTTCCAGACCCTTTACCATTTTGGTCACCCTCCTCTGGACACGCTCCAGCTTCTAAATATCCTTCTTGAATTGAAGTGCCCAGAACTGGACACAGTATTCCAAATGAGGCCTAACCAATGCAGAATAGAGTGGAACCATTACCTCCCTCGATCTAGACCATACTCCTATTGATGCAACCAAGAATCGTATTGGCTTTCCTGGCTGCCACATCACACTGCTGACTCACGTACAGATTGTGATCTACCAAGACTCCTAGATCCCTTTCACGTGTACTGTTATCCAGCCACATGTTCCCCATCCTATATTTGTGCATTCCATTTTTTCTGCCTAAGTGCAGGACCTTACATTTTTCTCTGTTGAAATTCATTTTTTTAGCTTATAATTTTGAAATTTGATCCTGTCCTCTGGGGTATCAGCAACCCCTCCCAATTTGGTGTCACCTGTAAATTTGATCAGTATACCCTCTATTCCTTCATCCCAGTCACCGATGAAGATGTTGGACAGCACCTGGCCCAGGAAAGAAGTGAACTTAAGTGAAGACCAATCATTTCTCTGCTCCCATCCCCCAAGTGACACAGAGAGGATAGGAAAAAGCAGACAAGGGCCAGGGAGATTATGCATGCATATGTGCCATCAAGTTGCCTGCCAACTTACTGTGATGCCATGAATCTCACAGGGTTTTCTAGGCAAGGAATACTCAAGAGATAGTTTTCTCTGTTCCTTTCTCTGAAATGTAGCACCTGGTTTTCATTGGCGGTCTCCCATCCAAGTACTAACCAGGGCTGACTCAGCTTTGCTCCTAAGATCAGACAGGAGCTGGTCTTTTTAGTTATTTAGGCCTACTCTGGGAGACTGAAGTAGCCCACAAACGGCTCCTCTCCCTTCTCCTGATGTTATGGAGATGGAAATGAGTGAGGAGGATTGTGCTTACTACCCATGTTCTGGCAGCTGGTTCAATATGATGCCGAAGTTGTCAAATTGTGCTGGTTCCCAGAACACAACCCACAGTCTTCCTCTACCCTCCTGCCATGGGGGAAATGAGAAAAAAGTGAGCCTGATTTAGGAGGGTGGGACAGTCCTTCAGTCTATTCAAGGAAAAAAATTGGAAAAAATGAGAAAATGACTTGAGGAGAATTCTCCTCATTAGGCTTTTGTTATTGTTGGGGTTTTTTGGACACTTTAGAAGCTCCTTTCTCCTTCTTCTTCCTCTTGCTGCTGTTGTTGTTACTTCCTTGAATCTTCAAATATTTTTCCATCCCTACCCCAAATAACAATGCTGGATCTTTCTGAAAATAAACAAAAGCAACTGTTTCTTTCTTCTCTTCAGATATTATGCCCATTTCCAGTTTTTGGAGGTTCACTTTTTGTCAGTTTAACTAAGTTAACTCAGTTTTAACTAAGAGTGGTAATTATTACAGTGGCCACAAAACAAAACAAAAAATTCACCAGAAGTGAACATGTGTCCTCTGGCTCTGGTTGCCCAGGTATTGTGGAATACCCCTTCACTTCATTCCATACACAGAACCAGTCCTGTAGGCATGGGATATTTTATCTTCTGACGTTCACTGGAGCTTCCATGGGTTCAAAAATACTCCTGAAGCCTCTCGGTGTAAATTTATCTATGTAGATGAAGGGTATGGTGGCTTTTACTCAGTATCTGGAGTCGCCTTAATAAACCTTCGCATTCCCTGTTAAGAGTGGCCTACTTTCCTCTCTCTATAGCCTTTGAAATAACCATATATTTCAGTTCAAGCCAATGAACAGCTACCCCATTCTTTTATCACTTGAGAGAACAAAAGAATAAATGTTTCTGATCTGAGAGCAAGTTCCTTGAACCAAGAAACAAGAACCCTGCCAAGAAAAATAAAGGCCTACCAAGTACCATTCTGAGCCATGGGAGAAAAAGAGGTAATGAAGCCATGTTGGAATGCTAAAGTTCCTGCTTATTCTGATTCCTGACCAATCATTCCTCCATTTTCACTTCTCAATGTAGTTCATACGAATTTGCATCCCAAAATACATCAGTTCTCACGCTGAGCTCAAAGGAAAAGAACCATATGGAGAGAATAATAGGACAATTAAATACCCATTAAAGAATAATATATCTGTGTTTTTAAGGAGGCAAGCTTTACTGATGGCATAGTGTGTGCTCATTAGGTTTTCAAGGCGATGGAATATACAAATTCTGCTTCTTTTTTATTTTTAACATCGGAAGAAATGTTGTTGAACTAATTTTAGGTTGTAGATATATCTCATAGAACGTGGGCATATTGTGGGGTCATGCTCAGCTGAATGTTGCAGGGACTGCAGACATCCTATTTCACATTTCCACATGTGATGGTTGTGTGCAACTGTGAGTCACTTCTGACAATCGGTTCAGTCAAAAATAAGGGGAATCACTGAATAACTATTGATTTTGACCCCAGAATTTGCCTGGTTGGATTCTTTTATTAACACAAATTTAACTGCTTCATTAAAAATAAAAAGCAGCTTGAGGTCTGGCATTGTGGAATAGACGTCTTTCACAGCATGAATATAGCCAGAGAAACACTATCAAGTTCTGCAGATGTTGTTTTACCGTGAAGCAATGTAGACAGAGAGCAGCAGCCTCGGAAGGGCTGTTTTTCTTCACTTTTCTGCTACCAAGTTTCGCTGCAGAGACTGGGTGATTAAAAATGGGTTTCATTACAAAGCAAACTAAGGAAGAAGAGAGTGTTACATATGTGAGCGTTAAACTGAATTATTAATTCAGATGTAAAAGTTGATTAGATAGACCCTTATGTTTTGCAGGCCTGTCAACAAGCCCAGAAACATATTTCCAAATGAATCAGGAATAACTGCTCCACAATGGAATTTTTAAACAACAGTCAACATTTTGGGGATGTAAATTCTGTTTCCGCTCCAAGGGGTGAATGGTCTTAAATCACATGTGTGGCTTGGTTAATCTACAATATTTCTATAGGATCAAAGGGAATTTAAGATAAGAGTATTACTCCATAAATATTAAATGGTCAATTAATTATTGTATGTATGGACCCAATAATAAACGATAAGCTTTATTTGCTGTATATAAGGATTGTGAATGTATTATTATGGAAATGTTTATTATCCTTTTATCACAAGTTGAATAATTAAAAAAGTTACTTTTCCATTTGTTCCCAAATTTATCTTGTATACTGTGAGATGATGAACACTAAGACAGTTTCTTATCAAAAAAGATATTTAAAAAAAAATTGGACAAGTACATGAAAGCTCCTGTATCTGAATTTGCTGTTTATTCTCTTGCAACAAATGGAACTTGCATTGACACATCTACAGCAAGCATACACTGGGCCCTCTGTCTGTGTGGAGGTTCCATTCCAGGAACTCCCACAAAATAAAGGGATTAGTGAATGCTCCAATCCCATTATATTCAATGACAGCAACATGTACGCAGATACATCAGCGTGTTCGCATACACGTCATTGCCATTTTAGAATGGGATGTGATGCATTTGCGGACATTCAAACTTGCATGTCTAGAGAATGTGGGTAATGAGGACCCACTGTATTGAGAAACTGGGGATTGTCCCAACAAGATTCTGTCATATTATCTTAAGCATCACCAACAACACAACGTTATTTCAGCTATCAAAGGTGAAAGCAATAATCTATATACATTGCCCACTAATATAAATCTACAATTCTTGAAGCTTTATGCAGATCTTTGTAGCTTTGATAATGAAATTCACCAACAAGATACGGAAACTTTCTTTTCTCACCTTGATCTTCCCCATCTTAGCATATCACCGCAACAATTTCTTTCAGAATCTTTACGCTTAGAGGAAATTGTCAATATTATAGCAAATATGAGAAATGGAAAGTATGCTGGCCCCCAATTGAATAACGGAATGATTTTTCCAGTTTCTTAGCATCAAGACTGCTCCAACCTTACAACCACAGCTTAGCATATGACTATCTCTCTTCATTATTAAATGCCCCAGCAGTCAGTCTCTGTTTTGATGCAGTTCATTATACATTTTGGTAATAAATCTGGATATTCAATTAACTGGTCCAAGTCAGAAATACTGCCACTGGGAGACAAGACAGATCCTAGCATATTTCAAGCACGGCAGTTTCAATATTGCCCAAATTCCATTACTTATTTCGATATAATTATCCCTAGGGACTTATCTTAATTAATCTTAATATAAGTAAGATGATGAAAGATATTGAACAAGATTTAGAAGGATGGATGAATATAAAGTTGAGTCTGTGGGGTAGAGTAAACATGAATGAATGTTATATCCAGAACTGTTATATGGTATTTGTGGAATTCCTCTACTTATACCTTGCAAGGATTTTTAAAATTAAATGCATTGTTTAGGATATGGGTGAGGGGGCTCATCTCCTCCTAGAATTTTAATGAAAAGGATACAAATTCCAATAAAAGAGGGCGGGTTCAGCCTCTTGGATCTTCTTATATACCAGCAGGCATATCTGATATCTTGTATTAATTTTTGGACATATCCACTTAGAGTAAGTAACTCACCACAGTCAGCCTTGGAGTCTTCATTTCTGGCACCTCTATTAATATTTGGTTCTCATTTTATAAAAAAGGGCAGTGTTTTGCCAACAATTCCAACAGTTAGAACTGTGTGATAAATATTGTCTCATAAACTGTGATTTGACCCATATACTCATGCCAAATAGACTTTATGGGGGAATCCAGATTTGAAAATTGACGAGGAACCATTTTTATGGAAGATAGGAATCAATGATGGAATTTTTACTTTAAATCAGATACTCGGTCTTGATGAAGAGTTTTTACCTTTCTCTATTTTGCAAGAGCAGTTTAAATTATCTATATCAGCTACATGGCAATATCCACAACTGTTACAATCCAGATTTGTTCCTGCACCTTTAAATGTATCCAAGGCTCCATTAATATTAGAAATATTAATTGAGGCTTTATTTATATACATTCTATTATCCATAAATAAATATGACATGTGAGGTTTACAGCAAAAATGGAGTAGAGATTGGAATATTCAGTTCTAACTAATCAATGGTCATTAGTTTTAACATTTCTAACTACTATGGCTGTAGATCTCCAACTGCCTCTTCTACAGTCGAAATTGCTCCTTTGTGTACATTGGTTACCACAACGTCAATCCAAGAACAGACTTTCTAAATTAGCAAAATGTTGGTGTAATACTGCTACTTCTTCCTCAACGCATGTGTTTTGAAGTTGTCTCACAGTAGCTTCATTTTGGGAGGGAGGCCATTTCCACACTAGACTGTTATAGCGCTATTATTCCACTTTCAACATCCTATGGAATCCTGGGGTTTGCAGTTACAGAAGGGGCTGGCCAGCCCCTCCCTAAACTGCAAACCCCAGGATTCCATAGGATGTTGAAAGTGGAATAATAGCGCTATAACAGTCTAGTGCAGAAATGGCGGAAGAAATCACATTAATAAATTTGGTTTTGGAAATCTGGAAAAGCTGAGAACAGAACATTTACTCCTATGGAAGTGGCAAGGGATTGTTACATTAGGGGCGTGTTCCTTAGTTTGTTGTTGTTTTCAAAGGTTTTTGACATATGTTACTGCAGTTGCTAGCCCGGATTTGTGGGATGTTAGATATCATTTTGATATCAATAATTTGGCTTTCTTCTACCATCCCTCTCCACATGTCTGCGAGGTCCCCCGGACAAGCTCACAGAGAGACACGGCCACTAATCACTGTAATATTCCAACACAATACAGGCTGGCCAGAAATAGCCGTCCTGCCGCTTCAGGAGACCTCAAAGGCATGTACTCTATTATGTATGCACGTTACTTACAAAGAACTCCCTGCCCCGAGCAGGAGGCTTGATTAGGAGAATCCTCGTCTGTCAAGCACTCTGCATTTGCATACTGTCTACTCCTTTGTCGATTCGGACTTAACTCAATCATGCTAAATTCTGACCTTTCGGAGGCTTTGTCTCCAGCCCGAAACTCATTGTTTTCCCCAAGTACAGACTAGCCTGTGGCTACATTTCTCCCTATATAAATCCTTGACTTTGAGAGCTTCTTTGGATCGCTCCCGACTTCCATCCAGCCTTGCTGCCGCTTTGCTTGGTGAGCCTTCCCCTCAGTCCCATGTACTGTCATGAGCCAGGCTGAGCATGCTGTCGATTCAGACTGGGACTCCGAGTTAGACTTGGACTCCCAGCCAGGGGAGGATCCCTTGGAGGGGCCTTCAGGAGAGGGGGCTTCTTCAGGGTCTAGGGAGGAGCCTGCCAGCAACCCCACAGCTGCTCCGGGCTCAGATCCCGAGCCAGTACCTGCAACAGATGAGACCAGTGCTTCTGGCTCGACAGAGGCTGATGTGTCTGACTCCAGCCCGGAGTTTGCAGCAGACCTTCCCCCCGCATTCCTCCAGAGGTGGCTGGAGAAGGGGGCGGTTTGGAGATCGCAGAGGCTGCAAGAGAAGCTTCTGATGAATCGGCCCTGAAGTCTTGAGGGGCTCCAGCTGTGAGCTGGGCCAACGGATATTTGATCAGTCCCAGCTGGGCTAAAGACTGTGTATTTAAGGCAGACACGGTGGGAGTTGGGCATGGGCCAACAACCGTCTACCAACTGGGAATCTGCATCCTGTGTCATGGGCTTTCTGTTCCAGGCTAATCCTTGCTGTTTGAGTTTGCTACCGCTGGGACTCAAATGTTTGTTTTGGTGATGTAACCTCTTGATTTCTTTATTACTAAAGCCATAAACTCAGCTCCTGCCTCTGTGTCTGCTTAAGCTACCGCCTGACATTGACATGCACTGAGACTCCATACCTCTGAACTTCTGCTGCAGACTACCCGGGCTTCAGGACAGGTGTAGAATCACTCAAACCAACAACTCCTCTAAAAATCCCTCTATCCCACTCCAATCTTTATTTCTTTAGTTCTCTGCGTGAGTGTGTTGCATACACTGTTTGCTTGTATTTTTAATAAAACAACATTTATTATTTCAATCCTGTTTGCTCCTTGACTTGGCCTGACCCCATAGACATTGGGTGAAAGATCTTGTTCTGTTACCCTGCCTCCCGCATTGCTAACGTGTGCTCTTGGCTAATTTCCCCATCTTCTAATAACTGAGAGCGCATTTAGGTGTCCCTCCCGGGACCCCCAGAAAACAGGGTAACACATAGCTTGTTTTTGACCTCTGTAATGAGAGCCAGCATGGTACAGTGGTATGATAGTTGGATTATAATTCTGGAGACCAGGGTTTGAAATACACTGGGTGACCTTGTGCAAGTCACACTCCCTCAACCCCAGAGTAAGCCAAAGGCAAACCTCCTCTGAAAAAATCTTGCCAAGAAAATGCCATGACAGGCTTGCCTCCAGGTCAGAATAAGTCAGAAATGACTTGAAGGCACACCACCACCACAACAACAAACTGCTTAAACTGGAGAGTCACTACAGCATGTAGGATGCATTACTAGTCAGATTTAATACTTCTCATTTAGAATAAACGTTTTTCATATCTCTTTGCTAAATTTCATTGGTGTTTGACTTCTCAACTACAGAGGGTACATTTTCCTGTAGAGCATATTTATATGATTCATCCACTCACTCAGTCACTCACTCATTTATAACCCATCTTTCTCTCGATATTGGGACTCAAGGCAGAAAACAACATATTTAAAACAGTATATATTAAAACAACACAAAAGCATTAATAAAAGTATAAACACAAAATCTAAAAAAAAGTAAACAGTTTATAAATTTAAAACAATAAACATTAAAAATGTTAACATTCATTAAAAGACTATATGCAACCCTTAAAAATAGTACTGCACAACATTAAAAGCCCAATTCTAGTCAGTTTGCAAAAACCTGATGGCACAAAAATGTTTTACCTCCTGAAGGAAGGAAAGCAAGGACTGGGCCATCCACATCCCTATGGAGGATTTCCAAAATCTGGGAGCAGCCACCAAGAAGGCCCTCTCCCTTGTTCCTGCCAAACAGGCCTGAGAGGGTGGCGGGACAGAGCTTCTCTAGATCATCTCAGAGCTTTAAAGGGCTAATAAAGGGAAAGATTCATAAGGAAGCATACAGTCCTTCAAACAACCTGAACCCAAGACATATAGGGCTTTATAGGTCAAAAGAAGCACTTTGAATTGTGTCCGGAAACAGAGCAACAGCCAATGATGCTGTTGCAACAAGGGAGTTGTGTGCTTCCTGTAGCTGTTGCTGTTGTTGTTGCGTGCCTTCAAGTCACTTCTGACTTACGGCAACCCTAAGATGAACCTATCACAGGGTTTACTGGGGGCTGAGAGTGTGTGATGCCCCCAGACCATCCAATCGGTTTGCATGGCTGAGCAGGGAATCGAACCTTGGTCTCTAGGTTCACAGTCCAACGCTCACAGGTTTCTGAACACTTTTCAAATGTAGTCCTATGCACAGCATATTACAATAATCTAAACTAGATGTAACCAAGGTGCATACCACCATGGCCAAATCCAACTTTTCAAAGAATGGGCACATTTGGCACACTAGCTTTAGCTGTGCAAAAGCACTCCCGGTCACTGCTGAAACCTGGGCCTCCAGGTTTAGAGCTGAATCGAGGAGTAGCCTCAAACTGCAGACCTGCATTTTCAGGAGAGTGTAACCTAGTAAAGTCTGAATCCCTATTCCTAGATCTGCCTTTCAACTGACCAGGAGCACCTCTGTCTTGTTTGGATTAAACTTCACTTTGTTTGCCCTCATCCAGTCCATTACAGTTGCCAGACACTGGTTTACACAGGAACAGCTGCCTTGGCATTAGAGGGAAAGGAGTAATAGAGCTGGGTATCATCAATATACTGGTTACACTTGATCCCAAAACTCCAGACAACCTCTCACAGTGGTTTCATGTAGATGTTTTAAATACCACAGGGGACATAAATGAACCCTGAGGAATTCCACAGGTCAAGAAGTCAAGCAGGAATCCTCCAGCACTATCTTCTGAGAAATGCCCCTCCAAGAAAGCATGGACCCATGGTAGAACAGAACCTCCCAGCTTCATTCCAGAGAGGCAACTCAGGAGGATACCACAATCAATGATACCAAGACACTCGGCAGAACCAACTGGATCACACTCACTCATCCAGTTCCCTGCATAGGTCATCCACCAAGGCGACCAAAGCTATCTACCTCCCATAACCAGGCCTGAAACCAGACTGAAATAGATTTAGGTAATCTGCCTCATCCAAGAACCTCTGGAGTTGAGAAGCTATCACACACTTTGCTACCTTACCCACAAATGGGAGACTGGCTTATAGATATCCATTATAACAGGATTCAGGGAAGGTTTTTCCAGACGAGGTCTTACCACAGCCTCCTTCAGGTGTGTTGGGACCCTGCCTTGTTGTAAAGAGGCATTAATCATTTCCCTTGCCCACTCAGTCAGTCATCCTTTGTCCTGTTTTATAAGCCAGAAAGGGCAAGGGTCTAGTACACATGTGGTGGCCTTCACCTCTCCAAGGATCCTGTCTACATCCTCAGGCTGCACAAACTGAAACGCATCCATCAACACTGAACAAGCAGGGGTCAAGGTTACATCCATTGCAAACTGTATCAGCTCTGACATTAGAGTGAATCCAAGTAACTTCATCTGCAAAATAGTGGTCAAATTCTCAGTGTGCTGCTGAGTGGCTTACGTTCTCCTTTGGACCAGATTGTAACATATCTCTGATGACTAGAAACAGATCCTCTGAATGATTCTGTGAGGATGCAATAGTGCGAAGCCAGAAGTCTTTTTTGCTACTCTTATTAATCTCACCTTAGGCATTCAGATAGACTTTAATCTGTTTTCAGTTGGACTCACTCTAAGTTTTCTGTCACTGTTGCTGTGCTCTCCGTCTCACTTGTTTCATTGCTGCCAGATCCTTCGAAAACCAGGAGGCTGGTTTAGCTCCACTCCATGAGAAAGGACACTTAAAAGCAATTGTGTCCACCACTCCAGTCACTTCCTGATTCCAGAGATCAAACGAGTTTCAACAGCATCACCTGCCAAGGCAGCCAAGGCAGCTGGAAACTCCCCAAGAATCCATCTGGACCCATTACGTTTTATATGATAGAACATTTTAATAGCCCCCCACCTCTGCAGAGGCTCTGAGTCTCAGCAAGTCTAAACCTGTCCAAGAAATGATCTGTCAGTGGAAACAGACATTGTCCTCTATCCCCAGATCACCATCATCTCTCTCTGTACAGCAAAAAAGGTCTAGAGCGCAGCATGAATGGGGCCAGATACCACTTGGAACAGACCCATGGTTGTCATAGCAGACATGAAGCCCTAAAACACCCCAACATCCTTAGCCTGGATGTTGAAGTTCTCCAGCATCACAAGCTGCAGTGATACCAACACCACCCCTGAGACCATTCCAGCTAGTTAAGGAAGGGAGACTGTTGAGCAGCGGTGTGGGCGGTACAGCAACAGTATCCCTAACCTGTCCCAGCTACCCAGTTTTAAATAAACACACTCAAGCCATGCAGACTGAGGCATAAGGTGCCTGAGGGATATTAGCCTCATACAGACCACTGTGACTCTACCTTCCCACCCCCAGATCTTGCTTGCTGCTGCACAGAAAATCCTGATGGGTAAAGCTAAGAGATTAACCTCCTCAAGCTCATCCAACCAGATTCTCTATAATACATGCCAGGTCAGCATGCTCATCCAGGACCAAGTCCTGAATGGCAGCTGTTTTACTATTCAGTAACCTAGGGCAAGGGGAGGGAAAAGGAGATGTATTTACTTATTACTCCTTTTCCTAAAGGGGAAAAGAGGGAGAAGATGTGGAGAATGTGTGGGTAAGATTTGTAAGCTCCTGGTTGGCCAGACCTCTCTCCTTTGTTCGTGAACTTTGGAAAGAAGAAATATATGAACAGTTTGTTTCTGGAAACGTGGTTTCTTTACATGAAAATTACATTTTCCACACAAGAAACACATTTTTTTCATGCAAAAACACTGTTTGCAAAAACATGCACGGATCTTTTGTGCAACATTGCTTTTTTTTAAACAAAACATCAATTGTGAAAAAAAATAGTGGTTTATGAAAAAGAGATTTTTTTTCTGTAAAAACAAAATAATTGCACAAAAAATTATATTGTTTTTATATATATCTCCAATATCATGGTTTCAGGAATACCAGGTAAAAACTGCAAATAATTGTTGTCACTGTGTTACTCTTCTTGACCAGGTTTCCCAAATGTCAGGAAAGCCTTCTTCAGTGACTAGTAACGCAAATATTCTTTCTAACTTTACTCCAGACCTACAGAAACCTGAATTTTCCTTAATAATGACGTGGTGGCTGCTGAACAAACAATAAGCTTTCAAAATGAGTTCAAGAAACACTTCCAACAAAGATATTTGCTTAAATTTAACAGCCATCAAATTAGAGCATAGGTCCTCTTATGGAATAGCAACTTATTAAAGAAGAGCAAACCAAAGAGTATAATTACTAGGCATACAACTGAAAGACAGAAACAGTGTCTCTCCCAATGATCTCTACTGATGGTATTCAAAATGATGCACAGTCAGGAGGGAGCAGTGAGATGGCTATCAAAGGATATCAAATCTTTAGGATAACAAAAAAATAAACAGGCTGAAGAGAATTCCAAAGAGTTGTCTCCGAACTCAATAAACGGTTAGCAAAAAAGCACATGAGATGCAATGCAAGTGTAAAGTTATATAAATATTGGGACCAAATAAATATTGGGGCCAAAGCAACAAAAAGAAAAACCTCCCCCTGCAACTCAACTTCATGTATATATTGACAAAATACTATGTTGACTATATAGAAAAGAGACAGTCAGAACTTGTGTTAATATAAGTGAAAGCACTTTTTACATGACAGCAACACAAGAGGCAAATTCCATTCCAAGACTGATTAGGACTGAAGTAAACATATTTGGAATATTAGTCAAATCATACAGAAAAGAATATTGTACAGCTGGAGAAGACACAGGAAAGAGAAACCCGCTTGATCAAAGAACTGGAACACATTTTCTAAGCAAAAGTCTAATGCATTTAGGGTCTTTTAAACTTGGGGGCATGCTTTCTTTTCTTTTTTTCTTTTTTAGTGATTAACATGTTGATAAAAATATGAATACTGCGGGGGCGGGGGGAGGAGATAGAAGTCCCTCTCCTTCTTCCATAACACTAGAACTTGAGATCAGGTTGCTTACCCTCAATCTAATAGCAAGAAGAAAAGAAGAGCAGCTCTCTGACTTATGCATCATCCAATTCTGGAATTTAATGACACAAATTTGGCAATGGCAAGTGGGCTCAGGGCTTAAAGAGGTAAATTCATGGGAAATAATTTGTTTGGAGAAGGATGAACAATGAGGGGAACCTGTTGTCTCCTTGCTTTGCTTGTGAACTGGTTATGCCCCTCAAGAAAAGCCCACATCATATGATGCCCCAGAGCCCTTAGAAAAAGCAGACACAGCAGACCTATGAGAGACTAGGATCCAGGAAAAGCCAGAACATTCAGGGGGTACTGCTGAGGATGTAAACCACTCCCACTAAGAAGGAGGGTTCTGCAGAAGATGGCTGATGATTCACACCATCCAGAGGAGGAAGCTGAGTTCTGTCCACAAATCCCTGAGAGATGCTTAAAGAGGCAGAAAATCATAGCTATGTCCGGAAGGGTGCAAGGCTGCAGCAAAGAACTCACAGAGGAATCCTAGGTGTGGAAACCTTCTGTTAAGTAGCCTCTGAATAACTACAGCTGTGAAGACTGAGCAGCAACTAGAAATGAATGTTGCGGGCAGTAGGAGCTGCTAGAAGCAGTAAGTCTAAAACTCAGTGCTTCTTGGCTTCTGGCATTCCTAATGAACCATTGGCTCTGCCAGCATTTGATAATGGACTCTGATGTCCCTGGATTTCCCTCACTTGCTGAATGGCTTGGTAGGACTTTATCTGTTGTGACCTTTACCCTGCTTCCTAGACCTTGCTTCCAGCCATTTATCTGCTTTATTTGCTGCCTCCATGTGGACCATGTCAGCTCTGTTTTATGTTTTTAGATGTACCTTGGCTACTTGTTGCTGGGTGTGGCTGCTTCAGCCTCCCTTGGAATTGATGCCATTGCAACAGGCACTTGCCACCTGCAATCAGGAATTCCTGTTGGCATTTGGCTAGCCACTGAGGAAAACAAAATACTATACAATGATACTCAGTCTGACTCAGCTGAGGCCTTCTTTATTTCTATAGTAAACTCTGTGCATTTCACCAGAATTCAGATATGTGCCCAGGTATTATTCAGTCTTAAGATCAGCAGCTTAGGAACTGACTGGAGTAGCAGGGGAGGTCTCACTTGCCATTGCAGGATCAAGCACCCTTCTTCCATTCAGCCCTGGGATGTACATATCTATATTTATTCATTATGGCTTCTGTTGGTAAAGATCCATCCCCTAAACGTTCCTGCTACAGCAGGACCAAACAACCTCTTTCAAGATGCTTGGGATGAAAACTTTAAAATTCTGAGAGTTACAGTTCATCATCATCATCATCATCATCATCATCATCATCATCATAAAATTTATTTATATCCCGCCTCTCCCAACGGATCGAGGCGGTACTACAACAGTACATCAAATACATTAAAAGCAATTAAAACATAACCCATCCTCCCCACCCACCAACCCATCTAAAACCCCCTAAAACACATTAACTATTAAAAACAAGAGGACAGTTGGTGGGAGGCGGTGGAGCACTAGTCTGGGAAGGCCTGTCGGAAGAGAACAGTCTTGACTGTTTTTTTAAAGCGGTCAAGACTGGTAATATGCTGGGTCTCCTCCGGCAGGCCATTCCATAACTTGGGGGCGATAGAAGAGAAGGTCCTCTGGGTAACCGCAGCCAACCTAGTTCTGACTGGCTGCAATAAATTCCTCCCAGAGGACCTTAATGTGCAGGGCGGATTATATGGGAGAAGGCGATCCCGCAGGTAGCCTGGCCCCAAGCCATGAAGGGCTTTAAAGGTAAGAACCAACACCTTGTACTGTGCCCGGAAACTAATAGGCAGCCAATGTAAGGACTTCAGAATTGGTGTTATATGGTCAGTTTTAGATTTTCTGGTGACC
Organism: Ctenosaura bakeri; assembly: GCA_948474755.1. Lineage (NCBI taxonomy): Eukaryota > Metazoa > Chordata > Lepidosauria > Squamata > Iguanidae > Ctenosaura > Ctenosaura bakeri. Next base: position 705,108 of record CAOLHI010000248.1, on the reverse strand, counting down.
AACCTGGCTGCCATATTCTGAACTAACTGAAGTTTCCAGACAAAGCACATGGGTAGCCCTATGTAGAGCACATTGCAGAAGTCAAGCCATGAAGTTACCAGCGCATGCACCACTGTTTTTAGGTGTTCCAGGTCCAGGAAGGGCCGCAGCTTGCGTATCAGCCGAAGCTGAAAATATTTGGAAGGTGTGCCAGCTTAAAGAAGGTTGGGCATGTCTAGCCTTCACTTTTTATAAACTGTAACAATATTTCAATTACAAAATTCTATACCAGGTTTTCCTGCCCTTGGTACACTCTCAGACTACAACTCCCATCATCCCAATCTAGCATGGCCACTGATCATGCTCTCAAGCATCTAGGAGTTATAGTTCAACCGACTGAACATGGCATAGGTTGAGGAAGACTATGGCCCTTTCCGCACAGCGTTTGCCATGTGAAAGGGCACGTGGGGCGTGGCACGATTGTGAAGAGCGATCTGCACAATGCACTCACAATTGCACAATGCTCCAGGGGCCGGCAGGCACCCATCGCGCACCATTTCATTTTCAGCTGGAAGCTGAAAATGGTGTGTGATCACGCATTCCCCCTGGGCCCTGTGTGTACTTTCCTGGTGTGCGGAGCCTCTGGAGCCATGCTGGTTGTGCTTCCCGCCCCAGTGCAGCCTGGGAAACTCCCAGGCTGCACTGTGGAAGGAAGAGGCAGAGCTCTTATGCGAGCAGGCAGCTAGTGTGGAGCTCAAGTGGCAGGGACGCAAGAGGTTCTCACCGGAGGCTGCTCACGTGATCCCCGCACCCCAGTGCCGGAAAAAGGTAAGGTGCGGAAAGGGCCTATCTTAAGCCTATTACCAAAGTAGTCATATAGAGAAAAATATAAGACATTCATTCAGACTCCTTCCATGCTTCATGTTAGCAGCTGAAAATGTACTAAAATGACAATTTTCTCTTGCTCTGTAATTTTGTGGTTGTGTGTCCAGAAGAAGTTCTCTCACCATAGAGGCCTACCTCTGACAGCATCCAATGCCAACATTTCTTTCACTTGGAAGGTACTCTATAGCATAGGACCTGCATTCCAGACTAGATAGAACTTAACAAGGGGCAGAAACACCATAGAGAAAAACATTTCATGAAGTTATTCTCTATGTATTGTGCATGCACATTAGCCTCATTATGCAAATGAAGTAAAAGCCAGAGCATATGCTCTCTTGACATTTTCTAGGATGGATAGCAATGCAGATCTGAGTGGAGAGAAAAGACAAAGAGGAAGGGGCAAAAATCTTTGACAGCCTCTTTCCCTGCATAGGATAACAAGGACCTGCTTCCTTCACTTCTAATCAAGCTACTGCAATTGCTCAAAAACAACAGCAACATAGAAACCTAATGGAAGGGAGCAAATGGGACAGAGTATATGTAGCACCATATGCACTATCCCACCAGGGCAGATGCTGTGAGAACTACAAAACCAATGTCAGGTTACCTAACACTGCTGCTATTCATAGTATTTCTAAAGAATCTCTAGGATTAAGCTATGTCCCACTTCAGTGGGGCAGGGAGTTTTACTGTAATGATCTGGAGTTGCTGTGTCCTGCCTAGGTAAAAATACGCAAGTTAGTTTAATTCACTTGTCATCAAATTGTACCACCTCTCCATATCTCCTGGCAATTTTTAGCTAAAATAGACATATGACTTGCTATAAATGTGTTCAGCACTTTTCTGGCCAATAAACTGGAGCACAAAAATGCTGAGTGACATCAATTCGCAAGTATGATGTGCACCAGGACTTTTTTTTTTTAAAAAAAAAAACTTGCACTGGGTGAGTTGCAGACTGTTTTCTGACACCTATGAAAATTCCAAACTACTGAGGGCTAGGATGCCTGAAAACTTCTTGCATTTTTGATCCCAGTGTGAATTCGAATGTCCCAATTATCGGGACAACTTACTGACAACTAGAGCATGTTACTTCTTTGCTCCATCATGGGTCATTAGACAGTTTTCTCCCAATATGCTGTAAAAATAAAAATGTAACCCCTGCCAAAAAGCAATACATTTGTTTGGATGGTTTTTGTCCTTCCTTAAAAAACAAAAAAACAAAAACTGTGCATGGCAAGTTGCTTGAATTTTTGGGAACTGGTTGCTCTTCAAGTGACAATGTCACAGAATGCCTCCATTTCAAGTCTAATTTTGTGTGGATTTTACAGCAACATGTGTTCATGGAGGGCTAAAAAGCCCCACTCTGGAGCATGAAGGAGACCTGGAGCAGCTATTGTGACATGTTTAAGGGAAGATCATGTACTGGACTCCCAGCTAAGGAAGAAAAAATACATGAAAGTAAGGAAGGTTCTGAACTAATTAGCTAAAGAATAGAAGACTCAAAGCCATAATATGGAAAATCAGCACAACCACATGGAAAAGCAGTTTTCCCCACAAAACCACTTTTGGCTATAAGTAAGACGTTGTAAATCTGGATGCTTCACCATTGGAGAAAATTTGCACACAGAAAACACCTGGACCTCCATGAGATGCTAGTTTTCTATGAGCAAACACATCTTATTAACGAAGGTTGCAACCTTTTTAACCTGTGGTACAGTCCAGGAAAAGTGTGGCCCTGTGTTTTGGTTGATTGTGTTAATCAAGTCATGGAAGTTGTAAAGGCAGAATTCATAGCTTGCTATGATGGCACTTATTGACTTGTGATTAAAGCCAAATTTTGAAAAGTTACATTTCTGAACTACACCTCCCAGAATCCCCCAGCCACTGGCAAAGTTGGTAAAAAACAACTTTTCCAAATTCTGGCTTAAAGTTGCAATTTGCTAGTGTTGGCTAAAAGAAAACAGGGAGGAGGGTGTTTTTGCAGGTGGTTCAGGCAGAAGGAATGCAGTCAGCTGCAGAACTTTGGTGCAACCAATCACAACTCCAATTTAAATTACATAGAAGAAGCTCCTTGGACACTGCTAAACTACTAGAACTTTCTAAATTACCAGAAACCTTAAAAGATCCAGAACAAAAAAGACCTCACTATGACTTTAATAGAAGAAATGAGAAAAACTGGATCAGAAATGAGATCAGAAATGAAAGATTTATCAACAGAATTCAAGCAAGTCAAGACAGAAGTAGAAAATTTTGGAACAAAATTGGAGTCTATAACTAAAGTCTTGAAAAAAACTAAACAAAAGAGTAGATGATATACAAGAGAGAACTACCTATTTGGAGAAGAAATCTAAAGACATGGAACAATCAACAGAACAAGAACAAACCAAAAATACCCATATGGAACTGAAATACTGAGACATGTATAAAAATCAGAGGAATCGAAGAAACTCCAGGAGAAAATTTATATCTATGCTTAATACCAGCCCTGGCAGAATTTATTGGATGGTCAACAGACCAAATTGACTCGGAGATTGATAAGATTTTCAGAGTGAATTCCCTGATAGCCAAGAAAAGAAATGTCTCTTGCAATACCATGGTTTATTTTGTCACAGACTGAGCAAAGGACCTATTTATTCAGCAGAGCTACTCCAACACTTTAACAATAGAAGGAAAAGATGCAAAGATTTTTAAGGATGTAGCCTCACAGATATTAAAGAAATGGAAAGACTATGGGTTTATAACACAGCTCCTACAAAAAAAAAGGTGTGTCATATAGTTGGTGAAGATACAAAGGTGTCATCCATAAAAAAAGATATGTGCTAAACTCAATAACGAAAGCCAAAGACTTTCTCAAAAGACATAGGCAGCACAGAAGAGAGCAAGAGACAATAAAGGCAATAAATTTGGGAGAGAAATATATAGAATGGATAGGAGCAATTTATAAGGAACAAAGGGCCAAAATAATAATAAATGGAGAAAGGACACAAGACATAATGATAAACAGGGGTGTTAGACAAGGATGTCCTTTGTCTCCACTTTTATTTATATTAATATTGGATATAGTAAACAATAAGATTAAGAAAGAAAATAAAATACGAGGGGTTAAAATTCGAAATCAGGAATATAAATTAAGTGCATACGTGGATGACCTAGTCATTATTTTAGAAGATCCAGTAAGAAGTATAGAAATTTTGATAGATATATTAATAAAATTTGGAACATTATCTGGATATAAAATAAACAAAGACAAAAATAAAATAATTATAAAAAATATCAGAGAGCAAGAGGAACAAGAATTAATACGATTAATCGGTTTTACAATAGTGAAAAAAGTAAGGTATTTAGGAATTACTATTACAAAAAATAATGTAGATTTATATAACAATTACAGGAAAGTATGGGTGGAAATAAGGGAGGAACTCATAAGATGGAAGGAATTAGAGTTATCTCTATTAGGTAGAATATCAGTGATTAAAATGAATATATTGCCCAGAATAAACTTTCTATTCCAAAATTTAGCAATAATGATAAATGAAAAACCTTTTATAGAATGGAACAGGGAGTTAATGAAATTTGTATGGAAAGGGAAAAGACCAAGAATAAAGGGGAAAGCTCTAGAAGATATAAAAGAAAGAGGAGGAATGGGTTTGCCAAACCTAAAGTTATACTATCACGCAAATAGTTTAGAATGGATAATAGAATGGATAACATGACAGAAAAAAAGATTGTTATATTTAGAGGGAGAAGAATTATACGTTGGTTGGCATGCATACATTTGGTATGGAAAATCCTCAACTGATAAAAATTTCAAAAGCCATCTCTTGAGAAAAGTTTTGATAACAACATGGTTAAACTATAAAAGGCAGCTCTATTTAAAAACCCCATTATGGATTTCGGTACACGAGGCTTTCTATAACAGAGAAAAACCAAAGACAGAGATATGGATTACATATAAAGATATATTAAAAAGACAAGGAGATACAGTAACTTTTAAAACAAAAAATGAATTGATGACAGAAGGTTGGCATACACATTGGTTGCTAATCAGACACTTATGGGAGAGATATAAAAAGGATGAAGCAGAAGGATTTGAATGTAAAGAAAATGAATTTGATAAGGTGTTAAAAGTGGGAACAGAACACAGGGTAAGTCAAATATATAAAATTTTACTTTTACAACAAAATGAGCAGGAAACAGTTAAAAAATCAATGGTAATATGGGCACAAAATATGAATCAGAAAATAACAATGTATCAATGGGAAAATTCCTGGAAGATTACATGTAAATTGTTAATACCAGTAAGTTTAAGGGGAAATTATTACAAAATGCTATATAGATGGTATATAACACCAGCACAAATTGCAAAGATGCAGAAAAACTATACAGAGATCTGCTGGAAATGCGAGCAAAGATGCACCTTTTATCATATATGGTGGAAATGTAAACAAGTAAAAGCATTTTGGGAAATAATACATAGTAAAATACAAGAAGTGTTTAAAATAAAGTTTATGTTACCACCACAAATTTATTTGCTTAATATGATAGAAGCATTAAAAATTAATAAATCACAAAAGAAAATATTGTTATATATGATAACAGCGGCTAGACTTTGCTTTGTTCAGATGTGGAAATTGAAAACAGTACCAAGAGTAGAAGACTGGTTAATGAAACTATACGATATGACAGAAGCTGACATTGTAATACAATCTTTAAAGGACAACATGAAGGAGAAGATACTAGAAGAATGGAGAATAGTACTCCCGGTATGGGAAGCTTGTTGGGGAAAAAAGGCAACTGTTTTTTTAGAACAAAAATGAATGTATAAAAATTTAAGGATTTGTGTCTGGAGATCATAGAATCATTTGAAAATGGTAAATTCAGAAGTAAAAAGGTTAACAGAAGCGAAATGAAGGAATATGATGGTGTAAAAGGTTTTTTTTTTTTTTTTTGAAATTTAGATTTGTTAGATGAAGGAATAATACAGATAAGGTAGCACAGGTACCTTGAGTTTTGGTAAGGGGGGGTAAGGGAAGGGAAGGGAATTTAAGTAATTAGGTTTAGTATCAGAATGTATGTAGGATATAGTATATATGTTGAAAGTTAGGTTGAGAAGGTAATATACAGGTAGGAATGTAGGTAGATATAACCTTAGGTAGTTTGTTTTGTTTTGTTTATTTGTATAAGTTTATACTTTGTTGTATGTCATGAAATGTTATGTCATGCTATGTATGTTACATATTTTGTATGTATTTTACAATATTTAATAAAATATTTTTAATATTAAAAAAAAAAACACAACTTCCCAAGAGCCAGGAACGGCAACTTCCGGCGGACAAGAAATAGATTCATGAAGGACAGAACTAGGAGAGACCAGTCAAAGACTACAGCAAGAAGAAAATACTGGAAGAAGAAGAAGAATCAGAGACAGAACAAAATCAAGAACAAGAATCACAAGAAACAGAAGATAGTTAAACAAACATACAAACATCATGGGACTGAAAATTGTTTCTTGGAATGTCAAAGGGATAAACTCAATAATCAAGAGGAAAAAAGTCTTCCACTACCTCCAGAAACATAAACCAGATATCACTTGTATACAAGAGACACAAATACGAACGAGGGACATCAAACATACATAAAACCCTAGATTAGGGCAAGACTTTTAATCAACTACCGATAAGAAGAAAAAAGATGTTACATTATACGTCCAGAGAAAATATAATCCAAAAGAAGTACTTAAAGACACAAAGGGACACTTTTTGGCCATGGAGATTGAACTTCAACAATCCAAAATATTATTGATTGGCATATACAGCCCCCTAGAGAACAAGAGTGACTTTTATGAAAAACTCCAACTGCAAATCTCAGCTTATGATTACCAACAATTAATTCTGACGGGCGACTGGAATGGCATAACGAATTCCACCATTGATTGATCAGAAGAGAAAGCAACAAAAAGAAATCAAGGTAAACTATCCAAATAATTTCTAGAGATGATGTACAACTTATCAGTTCATGACACCTGAAGACAACTATATGGAAAAGCGAAATAATACACCTTCTACTCTGACGTCCATCGCTCATGGTCTCGTATAGACATGTTCCTCACATCCAAAACTTTAAATAAAGATATAAAGAAAATAGAAGTACTCTTGAAGTCAATTTCAGATCACAACGGTATTGTACTAACATTGGAAACAAAAAAAAAACCAGAGTATATCTGGAGACCAAAAGATTATCATCTGCGCAATGACAGAATAATATCCAACTCAAAACAAGAACTTCAGAACTTCTTCAGTACTAACACGAGAGAAGAGACTGCAAATCATATAGTACAGGACACTGCCAAAGAGGTAATGACAGGCTTCTTCATCCAACAGGAGATACAAATAAAAAGACAAAGAAAAGACAAAGGAACTCTTAAAAAAGATATTAAGAAAAAAGAAGAACAACTCCAAATAGACCCAAAAAATGCCAAAATACATACAGAGATAAAAGCATTGCAAAAACAGTTAGACATGCAAACAACATATGAAATGGAAAGGAAGCTCAAATTCTTGAAACAAATACACTTTGAGAACGCTAATAAATCAGGCAAATGGCTTTCTCAAAGACTGAAAAAAGAAATAGAAAAACAATTGATCCTAGGAAGAAAGGCAGGTGAAATCATCCACCGACAGCAGAATAAGATCAAAGATATATTTTCCCAATACTACACCAAACTATTGAAGGAGACATCTGTGACAGACAAACAAATCCAGGATTACTTAGATAAGATAAACCTATAAAAACTGATGGAACAACAAAGGATCGACCTGAACAAACCAATCTCAAAGATGGAGACTGTAAACGTGATAAAGAAACTGAAAGACAGCAAAGCACCCAGCCCAGATGGTTTCACATCATACTTTTACAAAATGTTTATGGAACAATTGATTACGCCACTACAAAAAAAATTAACGAGATAACACATAAGAATTTACCATATACCTGGTACCGAGCAAATATTACTCTAATACCTAAAGAAGGTAAAGATACACTTGATCGATCTCACTATTAAATGTAGATTACAAAATATTCACAGCTGTTCTATCGCAAAGACTCAAGAAAGTGCTGCAATCCTGGATTCACGATGACCAAAATGGCTTCCCACCCAAAAGACACATGAGGAACAACATTCGCCTCCTACTGAACATTATCGAACGCTTCCACATACATAATGAGAAGAAACTAATAATGACTTTTCTGGATGCGGAAAAAGCCTTTGACAGCGTAAATTGGTCATACATGTTTAAAGTCTTAAGGAAGATAGAAATGGGTGAAAACTTTATAAGATGGGTACAAGCTATCTACTCAAAACAAGAGGTACAAATATGAGTTAATGGAGAAAAAACAAAGACAACAAAAGTAAATAAAGGAACAAGACAGGGTTGCCCTCTACTAATAAAAGCGCAGGAAGACCCAAACATCAAGGGTGTAAAGATAAAGACAGAAACCTACAAACCTCTGGTCGTTGCTGATGACATTGCGATTATATCTGGAAAACCAAAACTTAGCATGGGCAGATTACTTGAAATATTAAAAGAGTTTGGAGATGCTTCAGGATTTAAAGTGAACAAAGAAAAAACACAACTGTTAACAAAAAATTTGACAAGACCAGAAGAAAGTGAGATTGAAACAACCACTAATTTCACCATAACAAAAAAAGACAAATATTTGGGTATCCATATTATGAAGAACAACACAGATTTATTTGATAACAACTACAAAACAGTATGGAAAGAAATTTCAAAGGAATTAAAAAGATGGGAAAAATTGGATCTCTCACTATTGGGTAGAGTGGCTGCCATAAAGATGAACATTCTACTCAAAATGAATTTCCTTTTTCAGAATCTCCCAATTATTATAAATGACAAGCCGTTTCGAGAATGGGGCAAAGAACTGAGAAAATTTATTTGGAAGAGCAAAAAATCGAGAATAAAACTACAATCTCTAAAAGATGCCAAAGAGAGAGGAGGTATGGCTCTACCAGATTTGAAGTTATACTACCACTCAAACTGTTTAAACTGGCTCTCAGAATTGATCCTGTTGAAAAAGAAAAGATTATTACAAGCGGAAGAATTAAATTTACCTTTCGGATGGCATGCTTATATTATACATGACAAAGCTAAGATTAACAAAGATTTTTCAAATCACTTTTTAAGGAGATCCCTATTAAGAGTCTGGTTGAAATACAAATCATTCCTTTACTCCAAAATTCCATTATGGACATCAGTACACGAAGCTTTTTATAGACAACAAACACCGAGCTGGAACAGATGGATAACCTATCGGGACCTTCTAAAGATAAAAGGCGACTCAGCTGAACTTAAAACCAAAGAGGAACTGATAAAAGAAGGATACAGCACACACTGGCTTCTCCATAGACAACTACTAGAAAAATTCAAGCTAGATAAAAAATTATATGGCATCAAATATAAAACCACAGAATTTGATAAAATCTTGCCGGATAATGTCAACAACAAAACAAGGAAAATCTACAAATTGCTATTAAGATTCAACCAAAAAAAAGATTTAATAAAAGACAATATGATTAAATGGGTGAAAGACATGAAATCCTCTACAGGCCTATATGAATGAGAAAACTCTTGGAATAACACTCTGAAAATTGTGAAAACTGCCAAATTAATGGAGAATTATTACAAACTACTATACAGATGGCACCTACCCTTGTTGCAAATTGCAAAAATGACAAATAATAAAAATCCTATTTGCTGGAAATGCAACGAAACAGGAACTTTATACCACACTTGGTGGGGGTGCTCTTTGATAAAAATATTCTGGAAGCAAATTCATGGGAAGATAAGAGAAGTCTTAAAAGTACAATTCCCACTATGCCCAAAAATATACTTGTTGAACATGATAGATAGTTCCCCCCAACTGAAACTACTGAAGAAAACAACAACAAAAAAAGCATTATTAAATATGACAACTACAGCCAAAATCATGCTAGCACAGAGATGGAAGGATGCAATGATGCCATCAATTGAGGACTGGCTAATGAAATCATATGAAACTGTAGAATAAGATAGACTGACAGAAATTCTGTCTCACAATTCAACTAACCAAAGCAACAAGATCTGGAATCTAATCTCACCTTCATGGGAAAAAACATGGGGTAAACTATCCACAACAGGTTTCACTATGTAGTGTACACATTATAGATGACCCAATGAGTGTCTGGTAAAACACTCAGAAAAATTAGCTCCAAAACAAAATCTAATTTGTGAAAGCTAAATAACAAACATATATGATCTAGAACATTTATTACGAGATTGAATGTATACATTTTTACACAGTAGGATTCTGTTAACAAATTAATAGGTATATCAAGATAAACATGTTATTACATAAACGAATATCAAAATATTTGAATAACATTGGAGAACTCTGTGACAGATATTTTATCTCCCTCATTCTTGGTAAAGGAAGTTTAAAAGCTATACAGGACTAGAAACATGATTAACAATGATGTGACACTTAAAACCCACACGATTTTAAATATGTATAACTTAAATGTACAATGCTTTGGGAGTAATCCGTTGTTGATGTTGAAAGAACAATACTTGGAAAAGTCCTATTTGTATTTCATTTACATTTTTTTAATAAATATAATTTTTTTAAAAAAGAACTTTGGTGCAACACTGTTTGCATAAGAACACACAAGACAAAAGACAAGGGCAAGAGCTGTCAACCAAACAACATATATCAAATGCACCACATCTCCCTGCACTCATGCCTCATTCACTCCTCCACTGTATGAAACAGTTAGGACATATTACTAACCCCATGTCCACCTATTCAAACCAAAGTAACACAACAAAAGCAAACCTTTCATGAGCTCTTAATACTGGCTTAGGATCACATCCTCCAGGAGTCAGGGTCACAAGGAAAGCAAAACTTGGCTCCAAAAAACACCACCTGCTGCACAAATCTCACTGTTATTATCCTGAATTAACATTGCCAAAAAACTGGGTGTCTGTCTTCATCTCCTAAAGCAATTTCATCACGAGGAAAAAATGTGCTCCATCTCTCTTTTTAAAATCAATATTCTTACAGAAACTCTAATGACATTGGGCTGAAGCACTTGACTTTCAGCTCTGCAGAGCTACATTTTATTCTTTATGCAGTAACAAAAGGTAAACTGTCCAGAATCCATCACCCATTTTACCAGCACCATAATTTGACATTTTAGTTCAAGAAATATTCAGAAAGATGAAGCTGGAAAGCACAAATATAAAAAGATGTTAGTGGGCTCAATAAAGATGAACTGGAACATCAAACGACTGTGTTTTGTCATTGCTTGAGCCCAAAGCGGTTCCTTATACCTGTGACACAAGGTGGGGGAGAGGCTTGTATGTTGGGGTTGGAGGGCAAGATTTGGCAGACATACCAGTGCATACTTCTGACCAAAGAAAGAAACTATGGGGTGATGAGCCACATCAGAAAAGAAGCCTTGGGGAATTTTCCTTGACCCCTATAAGTTGATCCTTTTTTCATCTTCAACAATATTCAACTCTCCCCACTACTACTTCACAGGGAGCTGAGTCAAAAAGCACCAAAATAAATATGTATTTACCATTTTATTGAATGGATATTCCACCTTTCTCCCAAATGGGATTCAAGGCAGCTTACATATTTTTAAAACATTAAGCTAAAACACTAGTTTACAAAAGGAAAAAAGAAATGAACAACAATACTATTGAAAAAAGAGGATTAAAACAATTAAAAACAGCAACATATATTTAAAATGTAATTTCCAGTAAAAAATTAAAAACACAGCACACCACTTTGTGTGCAGACCCACACACTACTGTTCTATAATTAAAATGTATAGGTCTACCTGATGAAAGCACTTTCATCTGCCAGCAGAAAGCAATCAGGGTGGGGGCCAACCAGATTTCCAGTGGAAGGGAGTTCCACACTCTGGGATCAGCCACGGAGAAGGCTGTCTCCTGAGTCTTCACCAAACGCACTTGCAAAGGTGGTGGGATTGAGAGAAAGCCCTCCCCTTAAAGCTTGTACTGGCTTGTATAAGGAGGTATGGTCTTTCAAGTGGTCTGGATTCCAGTCATGTAGGGCTTTAAAGATCAAAACCAGCACTTTGCATTCTGCCCAGAAATGGACTAGTAGCTAGTGGAGCTGTTTCAGCAAGATCCCTGTAACGAGCCCTGGTTGACAGTTTCTAAACAAGGGAGAAGGCTATTTTTGAAGGTGATTCGGGCAGCAGCAACATGGCGCAGCTGCAAAATCTTGGTGCAGTACTGAACAGTTTCCAAAGGCAACCTCCCGTAAATCATATCACAGTAGTCTAAACAGGATGTGATCAAGGCATGTGTCACTATACCCAGACCTAAGCATAGTTGGCACACTAGCTTTAAATGTACTCCAGGCTACAACTGAAACCTGGACATCCAGGCTCAGATCTGAGTCCCGAAGTACTCCCAAGCTGAGAACCTGAGATTTCAGGGGAAGCATAACTCCATCCTGCACAGGCTGAATCACTGTTCCCAAATCTGCCTTCTGATTGAACGGAAGCACCTCTGTCTTATCTGGACTAAGTTTCAATTTGTTTACCTTCATCCAATCTATTACTGATTTAGTTACTGGTTTAGCCACCGGTTTAGTATAGAAACAGCTTCCCTGGAATCAGATAGAAAGGAGAGACAGAGGCCATTTCCACACTAGACTGTTACAGTGCTATTATTCCACTTTCAATATCCTATGGAATCCTGGGATCTGTAGTTTAGGGAGGGGCCTTTGAGGATTCCAGGATTCCATAGGATGTTGAAAGTGGAGTAATAGCACTATAACAGTCTAGTGCAGAAATGGCCAGAGTTGTGTGTCATCAGGATAATGCATAAGCACCATCTTGAATGTCAGGTTCTGAGTGCCTCTGCTGAACCCAAAGCTATCTCCTAGTGGTGTGGTGTAGTCCACACTCCGCTGACTATTCTTGCTGCTTCCTTCTTCCTTTATCATCATCAAAGTCTGAAGATGGCAATGGCCTGCATCTGGGTGTGCAATGCCAGCAGGAGTCAGGCGTGTTTCGCTAAGTGCACCCCACTCCTTCCTCTTCAACTAAGCACTGTGCAAGGGATGCTCTGACATGTAAGGAAAAAACAAGCCTGGCTGGGGCATGTTGGCAAAACCTCTGAAATTCAAACAGTAGGTGGAGCTGTAAGGTAAGCTTGAGACAGGGAAGTTCTCCCTCAGACTAATCCTGAACCCCCAGCTAAAGCTTTTAGTCCTTCTTCACTTTCATGGGCACCAAAATTAATAAAGAGCAGAGCTATGTGGAAAGTAAACCTGCCAGACTGTCAGTATGAGGTAATTAGCCAAGGAACAGAAACCACAACAGAGAATAAGAGTACTGATGAGGTGAACGTTTGTGAAAAGCCACTTAAGAGAAATGAAATGTCAAGTCAGTTAGAGAGGCACTCCAGCCAACTCCTTCCAATTGCTCACATTCACCACCACAGCCTCAGAACGCAGGAGAAAAATGACAAAGCCCTCCAACACATGTTCTTTCACAAAAGAGAAACAGAGCCTCTCTCTGTTTTCCTGGAAAAGCGTGAGCACTTCTCCTGACTAGCAACTGTTTGCCACCCCTCTCCATGTGCTTTCTTTTTTTGCTGCAGGAAGGAACACCTGTTGAGGAGGATCAAATGTATCTCAGTTGCAGGCTAGCCGGCTGTTGAGCACTGCCAGCAAGCTGTGCACCACTCCCAACCAATGGTACGAGCTCTCGGGCCATCTGGACTTCTTTATGGACTGGGTTTGTTCCCCTCATTATAGTTCAGGAAGTGATGCCAGTACTGTCTGTTACTCAGCAAACCGTCACTGGATGACAAGGACAGAGAGAGCAGAGCCAAAGAGCAGCATAGTTTATGCCCCCAGTATTACAAATGGCAGAGGAAAATTATAAGAATAATATGAGCCTACTAAACTAGGGTGCAGGGATGAGAATCACCTAGTCCTCCAGATGTTTTTCAACAGCAATTCCCAGCACTCATCACCACTGGCTATTTTGGCTAGAGCTGCTGAGAACTGAAATGCAACAACATCTGGAGGGTCATAAAGATCTCTCCTTGCTTTAACTGTTGTGAATGAAGGAATCTCAGCAAAGTGTCCCTCTCATGCCATGCTACACATACTGAAATTCCCGCAACCACACAGCTATTAAGAATACAGAAAGCCTCTCCTTTTTTCACATGGTCACCCCAAAATCACCTCTGCAGAAGATTGTCAAATAAACATAATCCATTGAACCAGTGGTGTGGGAGAAAAAAGGGAGCTCTCTAGAGCTGCTACACTTACACCTTCTCCTTCTCTACATACTTCCATGTGACAGATTCAGATCAATATGAAATTGTTTATAGAACAGAGCGATTGTACAAAATGATCAGTAAACCTAAGTTCACTGTGGAAATAATTAGAAACAGTGGCCTTTGAATGACTCCAGAGTGAACCAGAGTCCGTTCTGCAGCACAAACATCATTCCTTCCCATTCTAGTAAGTTAGGGGTAAAGGGTCAAATGAGGGGTTCAGATCAACAGGAGCTGTGGTGGCCAGTGTCTTTCACTTAATGCTGTGAATCTGCTCTAAGATTTATTCAATACTTTACAGGAGCTATCCAAAGTGCTGAAGCCATTTCTGATGGCATGTAAAAGGAATCTTATTAGGATCCCAGGGTCAGGTGTCAACTCAGCCCCCAACTGGTTCCGGGGGTGGATAGTAAGACACCAAGCACCCAGTGTCAAGAAATCATTTATTAAAGTTCACATCTAAATGTTAGCTGGACATTAAGCTCTTGGCCACATTACTATGGTTTATCTTTTGTCTAACTGTGGAAAACAAGCTACGTGGCAATAAACAGCAAAATAATCATTTCCCATTTCCATTTCAATAACTCCTAAAAAATACTCCAGTTTGTTTTAAAAGGTAGGTAATGAACAATCTCTGCAGCTGGGGTTCAGAGTTGGACTTTTACAAGCTGGATTAAATCCTTCATCATACCACTAGCAATCAACTCCCTGATTAATTTGAAGGAATCAGTGGTTTTGTGCCTTAATTCTTTGTTTTTCTATAACTGCAATTAACGTTTATGAACTGCCCTACAATTACTAACAGGTGGCATCCTGGTTTGAAAAGTTCAGACAGAATTATATGGACAAGAGAAAGAGTGAAGGCATCTTTGAAACTTGACTCTCTCTTCATAAGACAGAGATACAGGAGAATTCTATGCTCCCATCACATTTTAGTTATTGCATTTTAACTATAATAAACAAAACCCAAAAACACACCACAAAAGATGCACATAACTAGGAGTATTGTGATTTTCTTACTAAGAATCCTTCATATGCGCAACTGCTCATCTGCTAGTTTGCACAACCACTTGAATTTTACACCATTTATCCTGATGTTTCCAAATCTACTAGACAAAGAACATTGATGTGTATAGACCTCCAACAAATTCTCCTTTTGTGGAACTAGATACAAGTCTGATCTGGAACTGATTACATCTGGTCTATCTTCCTTGCAATCAGAACTGGAGATTCAGTTTGAGGTGAACAAAAACAAGGACAGGATTAACAAGATTCATACTGTAGAAATATGCTAGGAAGTGATGCTTATTGATTACTAGACACCAGAAAATATCCTTAGGTAGTTGATAGTACTGTTCTCTCTGCTTCTGGAAATGAGTAAAATGTTAAAAAGTTATAATTGTGCCACCATTCAAAAAAAGTACTCAGCCCCTCTGCATTTTCTAATGCCATATTCTTGATAGTAAATATCATTCCTCATATGTCAGAGCAGTTATGAGACTTCAGTCAAGAACCAAAGCATAAATGCATATCTGCATACAGCAAACAAAGGGTAAAAAATTAAGAAGGAAAACTTTTTTAAAAAAAGAAAAAATGTGGCTTTACCATTTTTACTGGTGTGTCACTGCATTATAATTGGGATGGAATTAAAAAGAAAAGGAAAAAGATCTGCCTTACAAACTACTGACAGAATCCTGTGGATTAAGCTCATCTACAGCAGACCTGTTGAATCAATTGTTCAAAGGTGAGTCAGCATGTAGGTGAATTCAACTGACTGAACAGGTCTACTTTAGTTGAGACAAACAATGGGATTTAGGTTTATATGTGCTTGTTTCTTTGTCTCTCTTTCTGATTGATATGTGCACATATACACATGCACATAGTGATAAGCCCCTAGAAACAACAACTGAATTCCTGACTTGCAAATGATGGTGTTTGACAGATCTGTAAGTCTAAGACCTTTATCTCTTCTGACAATGTTACTGCTATTTTTAATCACTAAAACACAAAGGATTGCGTCACTTTAAGTGTGAGTCCCAGAGCACCCAAATAGGTATCATGGCCATGACTGTGCAAAGTGTCATGTAGATGCACAGCAAAAGAGATTCTTATTAAGGTTTTGTTTAGGAGCTATTGTTAGTAATCAAGGTTTCTTATACTGTTAACTTCTGGGTCTCAGCTTCTATTAGCAGCCTTGCAAGCTGCTTCAGAATGAAGACTGGGAAAGACTGTGTTACTCACCCTGTCCAACTAGTCAGACCCAACTTTCACTGTTGGACTCTTTGGCTTACCAGAATTTCAAGCTTAGCAGAAACAAGGAACAGTTCAGATCTCAGCTCTTGCAAACCACAGTACAGAAAAGACACATTTCTCAAGTTCAGATGTCACAAGGAACTAATATTATTTCAGAAGTGAAATGAAAGCCAGACATGAAAAGGTAGAAGAGGAGAGGGAACAGAGGGCACATGAGCCCGAGGTTTGTCATGGCTTGTTCATACAGCATGGGGCTAAGGCTTTCCATGAGATCTGAACAAAAACATAGGGTATATAAATATATAGGTATAGCTCAGTTAACAGAGCCTCTGATAAAGAAGCTCATTTTTACAAAGTGTCTTTGCATCTGCCCAGCCAGCCTTATCTTCCTTGTCCTCTGTCTAGCTAGAAGGGTTTTTTTTGTTTTTTGTTTTGTTTTAGAGGCATCAGCACTGAGACAACAGTGACAGAGGGGTTAAGAAACACAGATTTTTGAACTGGGTTGTAGACGCATGTCTGTAGTAAACAGCACAATAAAGTTTAAGTTGGGAAAGAACAGGATTCTGCTGTAGCTGTTATGTGCCTGTCTAGAACAAGGCAAGGTAGACAGCAGCTGCCTTTGGAATCCCTTACCAAGCAGGGGTGAACAGTAAAAAGAAGGGAAAGGGGAGAGAAGACAAGCCTTACCAGACGGCCCCAGCTTGTTTTTTTCTTTTTTTTTAAAGCATAGACCTATAAGTCTGGTCATCAAAATGGAAATCATAAGAAAAATGGAGGCTGGTGGGGAAAAAAATTCATTCCCTGGATGCATTTTCTAAGAAGCCTTCAAGTAGTCTCTGGATGGCTCAAAATGTTTTCTCTACTTATGCAAGGCTTACCTGCCCTTGTTGTTTCATTTATAGGAACCTATTCCTATTCTTTTGATGTTATTTCTACCTCTAGTACCAAAGTTTCTGTAAAAGAAGAAAGGAAGACATCTACCTCATGAGCTGAGGTCTACCTGTATATGATACACATACACACACATAGGGTGGGCAAAAGAATATTCTTTGAAAGAATTTAAGAAAAACAATGATTTTCCAAGTCTCTACAGAGCTTACAGATTACATATAAGCATGGTGAATTGCTTCCTGTTGTCAAAGAAAAAAAATCCAATCCAGAACCACTCCAAGACTGTAACCTGTGCAATCACGGGAATACAGAGTCTATCAGTACTGAATGTCCACAAGTTTCTCTGGAAGTAGGCAGCTTTATCCAGAAATGTTGACATCACAATGGAAAGAAACAAAGCAAGGCAGAGTCAGAACTTACCCGTTTGAGTGTCTGAACACCACCAAATATCCTCATCACTCCATCAATCTCTTGCTCCAGCCTTCTGGCCCAGTACTGCATCCTGAAAGAGAAAGGGGTAAAAGGCACATGGAGTCAGTTATAGAGGTACATGAAGAAAGATGGTTGCCAGTTAGTCCCCAGAGCTTATCTTGTACACTCTCCTTCTGATGTTACAGTTGTGGGTTCAACAACAAGCATGCCTGACTTCTAAGTGATATGGCTCCCTCCAACAAGCTTCCCAGGTAATCAGCTTCCAATATCTTAATATTTATACAAAAAAAAAAAAAACAGCAACAAAAGCATATTCAAAATAAAGAGTTGGCTTTCTTCTTTGCCAAAAAGCTCGCCATAGAACTGAAGAAACCCTCCAGCTCATCTCCCTTCAATGAACATGAATCTTCTGTTTTTCAACAAGTGGTGTAGTGGTAAAGAATCAGTATAATGTGGTGGTTAGAGTGCTGGACTAGGACACTAGGAGACCAAGGTCTGAATCTCTACTCAGTTACAGAACCACACTGAGTGACCTTGGGCAAGTCACACACTCTCAGCCTCAGAGGAAAGCAATGGCAAAACTCCTCTGAATAAATTTTGCCAAAAAAACCCCTATGACAGGGTTTCCAGAGTTGGCTGAAGTCACATAAGAACAAATGGCATAGAAGTAAATTTTGAACGGTAGGCCTTCGCATTGACTCTCCCTGTAGTGACACTGCCAAGGAGAATCCAAAAAGTGCAGGCAGCTGGGTTGATCTATATGTGTTTTAAAAAAAAAAAAGCCTTCCAGCAGTTTTCATATTCACCAGGACTTTTCTGAGACACTAATGAGTCTTATTCCGTAATGACCAAAGGCATCCCAAAGTACTTTGGATTACAAGAAGGATAGCTCATAACAATATATTTTTGCTAGAAAAAAATCCATTTCCTCTCTAGCTATACAGAGGATGGCAAGTAACCTAGGAGGGAACAGGAGAATCCAAGGAGAAGTGGACGATTTCACCTTGATAATGAAGGCATTGACCCATTCGATCCCTGTCTACTCTACATCTCTGTAGCAGCAAAGTTTGTAAATGTTACTTTTAGGGAATGACAATTACTCAAATCCCCAAGTTACAGAACATATCTGCTGGTGGCATTCAAGGAGTTGGAGTGAAAATGTTGCATAAAAGGAATGGAACAAAGTGGAGGTGCAGGGGTGAGGGCAAGTCAGAAAGAGACCATAAGGCCTAAATGAGGCAGAGCCATATTGAAGAAAACAGCTTGCTTGGACATAGAAAATATAATTTCCTGGTGATTTCAACTTAAGTACTTGCAATACACTCTAAGCCATGTTCCAAAAGGTCTTGACATGTTCTGTGGATAACTGCCGGAACGCCAGAATAATAACACCAGAATGCCACCTTGAATCTCACCTTGGGAGAAAGGCAGGATAAAAGTTCAATAAATAAATAAATAAATAAGATATTAAGAAGAAATATGACATACATACTTCGGAAACAATACTTGCTCCTTATTGGTGAGTTTGCATGACTGTCATAGACGTTTGTTCCTCAGTTACTGCTACTACACATTTCTGTAAGAATTCTGTAAAAGGTGCTTTATCTGCTTGTGAGGGAGGGAGAGATTCTATGTGTCCAAGTCAGAAGCCACCAAGCACTGTGTTGTTAAATAAACTGGTGAGTTCCATCTACTATCAAGATTCCATTCATGAACCTTAAAGGGTTTTTTAAAAATCCCTTTCAGTTCTCTCTAATGATTTTCCCTCTAACAACACATTCTGATGGCTGAGCTGCCTATCATTCTTTAAATAGAAGATGAAGAGGGGGATGGGGAGGAGAGAGCAGCTATCCTTGCCAAGTTGGAGGAGCCAGAGAAACATGGGTCCCAGCCCAGGCAGGTGGTCAGCAAGTCCAAAAAGAGTAGTAGGGACAATTTTAACAAGATGGTTCTGTCTTGTTTAGAGGCATTAGACAAGAGATTAGAGGCTGGTGATTCAGCAGCAGCCATGGTGAGCATGTTGACATCCCAGTGGAGGCTGTGGAAGTGGGGGCCAACACATACGAGCATGTGTGCAGGTAAGATCACTGACAATATCACATGACCAGTGTCACTATGGGGGGCTGATAATTTAGGTACCCATAGCACAAACAGCAGTGGCTGTTGAAGACTCTAATAGAGCGGCTGGGGCTCTAAGCCTGCTGGTATACAGAAATTCACTTTGGGTTCCATGCAGCCTCCCCCCCCCCCGGTTATTAATGTTCCCCAAAAAAGGATATCCTGGAGCTTATGTGCCTCAGTGGCTGGCTGACACTGAAAGAACTGGGCTACAGCCTTCCACTAGCACTTATGGTAGGATGGTTTATAGGTCCATCCTTACTGGAGACCCTAGGTCTCGTATATCAGATCACAGTGGAAAAGATTACACAAGGAGAGTATGTTGATGTTTTTCCTCTGTTCTTTAGGAAGTCAGAGGACAAAAGGAATGGGAGAATTAGATGAAAAGGAGAGAGACAAAGTCAGCAAGAGAAAAGTTGAGAGGACAAAGGCCATTTTCACACGGGGGTAAAACCCCGCGGTGCGACGACCGGAGACGGAGGTCGTTCACACTGCGGGGTGAGCTAGCGCGGTTGGAAAAGGTGAGGCGCCACACCTCCAACCGCTCTAGCACAGCCGCAGAGGTGGCGCTGCGAGTTTTTTAAAAACCACCTTCCCAGGTGGTTTTTATGAAACTCACCTGCACTAGTCCGTGGCAGCTCCCAATGAGAATCTGCAGAGACGCAGTAGCGCGTCTCTGCAGATCTGCCCAGGGGCGTGCTTCTGGCTGGTGCGCTGCCCTGATTGGCAGAGCGCTGCCGGAAGCCACCAGCCGCCATTTTGGACGCCGCCGAACGCCGCCAAATGCCGCCGAAATTCAGCAGCATGTGAAGCGGCGGAACCGTGCTCCCCGCAGGGACGGAGCAGGGATGGAGCAAAACGCAAGCAGGTAAGCTCTGCCCCTGCATGCGCCGCCCCGTTTCGCCCCCCCCACGTGCGAAAAGGGCCATAGTGAAATTGGCTTTCTGGGGTTTTTAATTTATTTATGCTGGCATTATTGCCAGAATGCAGCCCTGGAGAGCATATTCACTCATCTGTTACATGGATATTATCCATAGGGCTTACACCGATTTTGTGGGGCTTGCATGGTTGTTGTATAATGAGGCCTTCAGGGAACAACTGACTATGAATCTTGCAATGAGATGTGATTGGGTGCATTCACAGCTATGGTCAACTTCATGACCCCTGGTGTGCCTGATTCAGGGTGACAGGTTCAATTGTGGACATGTGATATAGAAAGCTCAGGTTGCAACAAGCACAAAAGGTCAGGATCAGGTAGCAAATACTATGCCAAGTAAGCTGTGTTGGGAATCTGGCATTCAGGATTCTTATATGTGATGCGTGTGCAAATTCTGGTATGAGTGTTCAATCTGCAGCAGGGCACATTCCTTTTGGAACTGCCCAAAGGAAAAGGTTGCAGGTAGTACCAGAGACCAACAGGGATGTAAGTAGGGATCAGGAAGTCCCCCTGCACCTTTGAAAGGGGCCCAGTCCAATTCTGTTGGATAGAGTCAAAAATTTGTGTTACATATTTACCTGGACAGAAAGGCAGTATGTTATCTCAAGGCTGGATTTAGACAATATTTCCAGATTACTTTTCAGGATATCGAAATATTTCATTTTGTTAAGAACCTGTGTTCTGTAATTGGCCTTGAAAGGATGGTTAGGGGTAGAATTAGGAAGCAGGTGGCTGCAGGTAAGGGTTTTTTTCCTCTCCACATATTGTGATTTGAAGGTATCACCTTTGGGGTTGTTTTCTAAGAAGGCACCTGATGAATATTGACTTACTCCCCATCTGGAGTATCAGTTATTGACGCCTTGCATGCTACACGTTTTTTGAGGTGGCCATCAGGGAAGTGTGCAGGTATGAAATCAGGGTGGGGTTGGTGAAATGAGATTATCAAGTCTGCATTTTGTCTTTTTCCAGTTCATCCAAAGGATTTTGAACTGCTAGGCTTTTATTTTGCAGGGGCATACTATGTGGACTGGGCTGCTCCCACAGGATGCTTCTTGTCCTGTTCAGCTTTTGAAAAGTTTAGTATCTTTTTAGTATGTGCCCTTAGATTCAGGTCGGGTTTAAAAGGGGTAATTCATTATATCAATGGTTTTGTTGTTGTTGTTTATTGCTAAGGCAGGGACAAAGCACTGTTCCTATATATTATTCCCTGACTGAGGAACTGGGAGTTCCATTGGCCCATGAAAAGACTGGGGGTCCTCGTACTTTTCTTGTTTTCTTGGGTATTGAAATTGATACCATACAGAAGCATTGTCAGCATCTGGT
Organism: Ctenosaura bakeri; assembly: GCA_948474755.1. Taxonomy (NCBI): domain Eukaryota; kingdom Metazoa; phylum Chordata; class Lepidosauria; order Squamata; family Iguanidae; genus Ctenosaura; species Ctenosaura bakeri. The sequence continues at coordinate 682,902 of CAOLHI010000248.1, read as the reverse complement.
AAAGAAGTTAGAGAATTTGGGTGTGAGGGTATTTGATTTTCTCAAGCTTAGGAACACTACTCTTCCTAAGTTAAAGTTAAAGGAACTCATTGGACACCTCAGTTTTGCTTGCAGAGTAGTTGCCTCCTATAGGGCCTTTCTGAGGTGTCTCTGTGACACTAATGCAGGTGCGCGTAAGCCTCACCACAGAATTAGGCTGACATGAACTATTAGGCAGGATTTGGAAATCTGGCTGCAGTTTCTTACCTCCTTCAATGGTATTTCATTTTTGGAGGTATGAGCTGCATATTTGAGATGCCTTGAAGATATCCTCCAATTCCACTGGTTCTATAGGTTTTAGCGTTTATTTTAGAGGTCACTAGTATGCTCAGGGTTCACCTGAGGAGTGGGCCAGGGCTGGCCTATTGACAGACTTGACCTTTCTGGATTTTTTTCTGATAGCTGTGGCAGTTAGCTAACTCCTCTGTCCATTTCTGGTAGAATCGTATGGCTGTTGTCCATCAGTCTATGTTTCTTAAATCTGAATCTGAAGCAGGCACGGTTATGATGAACCCCAGTCCTTTGGGGCTTGAAGAGGAGGGACAATACAGAGGACTAAAAAGGAATGCACTAAAACACAGATTTCCTGAGACATGGGGGAGCGAAACCACACAAACCATTGCAGTGCAGTAGACAGCAACAGATTTCAGAATGCCTGCAGCACGACTGAACAGCTGGTAATTTCCACTGAGATCTCTCTACCTGTAGATCCTATATACACATCAACATCTGTCTATTCTTTTCCTTTTTGAGAATGCAGGTTGTCATGCCTGATCAGGTCAGTGGTGCACTCTCGTTTATTCCAGTACCCACACAGTCTTCAAAATAATTTCCAGTGCTTTTTAAAAACAATATATAATATTTCATTATCTTTTAATTATACAGAAGACAGGGGCAAGAGGGGTTGTTTCAGACATATATGGAAATAAGAATTATTTTTAAGTGTTATGATATGTTATATGATCTTCATCTTAAATAATCCCTTTTACAAGCTACTTTTAACTTAAAATCATTTGGAGAGAAAAAAGGCCGCTGTAACCTAGAAGAGAGGTACACATTAAAATTCACAGTGAAGATGACAAACAAGCAGGTACATTATTAGAGTCTACCTAGATATGTTACATGACAGCTCCAAGAAATGAGACTGGAAAGCTCTCTACAAATGCTTATGCCAATTCAATTCGATCAAGAAATAAAACAGAAAACTTGTGAATGAGTGTAATAGGAACATATTGAATCTTTGAGTATTAAAAAAAAATGTCTGTCTACTCATTATTTCATCATGAGGCCTTCTGTACAAACGTGGAATGGTGTATTTCCACTTAGATGTGTGAATCCTATGACTTGGAATCTGATATTACCACTTTCTGTATCAGTTGTAACATACTGACAAGATTACAACTATTTTAGTCATTATTCCTGTTCACTTTCATTTGATCTGTCCCCTTACTCTATAGCTATTTACAGCACTTTATATTTTATGGAAAGTGAATAAAGTCAAGAAGAAAAGGGCAAAAGACACAGATATGCCATTATGTACATGGGCTTTTCACTTCGAAGCTGTTCCGTATAGAAAGTAAGCGATCAGACATGACAGTCAAAGGCCTTTTAAGGATATTAAGCCATGCCTTGGTGGTACTGAGGAATTGAAAAGAGCATTCATTCCTTAAAATTTCATATAGCTCTTCCAAAATCTCATTTAAAATTAATGCATCAAGGCCAAGATTCTACACACTTTTAGTGTAGCACCAATATGTGCTAGTTGTTACCATACCCTACACCCCCATTCTGCAGGACATGCTATTTTCATAATTGAACATACTTATGGCTGGAAAACATGATCAAGGACATATTGGCCAGAAGGGTGCCAAGTCAGGCCGACCTTAACGTGGTCAGGTCATAAGTTCAGACAGGATTTGATGGGAAACCCAGACACTAATGGATTTGTGCTGATCGTTTCTCAAGCTCTGGTACCTCAAGTTCTGCACACACCTGAAAACAATGGAAGGTGGAACTGCCCAGGTGAAGCAATCAGGGACCATCCCTTGATCTCACCCTAAGGAAGTCTTCCCTGCACCCCCTGCCTAAGACATTAAGAAATTGTCTTGACTCCTATCAGTGTCACTCCAAAGCAAGGCCATCAGCCCATTCCAGACTCCTTTGTCAATCCCATGGGAAAGCCATTAATGCTTTCTCTTTGTACTCCCTTTAGAGTAGGAAATTGGGTATATAAATTCTAGCTTCAGCTGCAGCAAATTGTAGTACTTGGGCGTAATATGTGATTCCCAGACCGATGTTTATCTGTGCTAACCTCAGATGCTTTCTGAGCCCCTCTGCTTCATTCTTCTTCTCCAGGATTGGTAACTATCACGTTCTTCCCCAAATTTGTCACACAACCCCCCTGCTGCAAGTGCTCCACTGGCTGCCAGTCAGTTTGCAGGCACAATTCAAAGTGCCAGTGACTACCTTTAAAGCCCTACACGGCTCAAGTCCAGATTGTTTGAAGGACCGTATACTCCCCTATGAACCACACTGGGCTTTGAGGTCTGCTGGAGAGGCCCTTCTCTCTGTTCCACCACCTTCACAGGTGCATTTAGTGGGAACACGTGAGAGCGCCTTTTCAGTGGCTGCTCCCAAGCTATTGAACTCCCTTTCCAGAGAGGTCAGAGTGGAACTGTCCCTGCTTGCATTCCAGAGACAATTAAAGACATTTTTAATTTTGGCAGCCATTTAATATATGATTACTACTTGGTTTGAAGAAAGCTGCTGGTTATTTTTATTGTGATTTGTCACCTGTCTTAATATGTATTTTAACTTTAATTATTACTGTTTAATTAGCGTTTTAACTTTCGTACATCACAGTTTTTTTAACTATACTTTCTTTTTAAAGCTGTAAATTGCTTTGAGTCCTTTCATGGAAAAAAGCAGGATATAAATAAAGATGGTAATAACAACAATGACAACAACAACAATTTTTCTCTCTCTGTCTAACCTTTCATGCTTTACTTTCTGATAGCCTTGTATGGTCCCAGAGTGTCTAATTTCCTATATGTTTGTTGATTCCAGATAAAATACTTTGCTTAACTTTAAACTGCAGTCCTCTCTACAGTTAGTACTGGCATATACAGGTGAAAAGATCCTGCCATCAGCTTCCTCTCGCAGGCCTCCTTTGAGCTATAATTCCTCCCAGGTTCTAAGGAGACACTGGCATTGTGGGTGGACCCAATGCCCCCCAACTCTTAGGGTAACATAATGAAATTATGGTGGATCCAACCCTTGTGCAACTGATCACAAATGACTGCATTTGCCCACTGGGTAATGATCAATTCTCTCTTCCATCCACACAGCCAAATATGAACATTTTCATTGCACAGCTTTCCACACTTGCATGAGTTTCCAGAACACACAACCACTTGCACAACATGATCATGCTAGCTTGGTGCTTCAGCAGGACCCCAAGTACAGAAACTAGCTAAATCAGCCATTCATTAGGATACCATTCACCATTCACACAGACGCAGTTTTACTTTTTTTCTTAGTGATATTGTATTTTATGTGTTATGTTGGCAGCCATCATGACATTTAAGGCAGGACACAAATGTAGCAAAGAAACTAACAGTATTGCTCAAACCAATGAGAAACCTTCGCCTGTGCCTGACTGGCTAAAGTACTGTCACATGTTTAAATACAACTGCAGCCACAAACTTCTCAGCTAGCAAGTTTTTAAATGTGAAAGATGTACAGTTGGCCCTCCATATCCACGGATTGTGTATCCAAAGATTCAGTCAACCATGGATTGAAAGTATTCCAAAAAAATAAAATTCTAACAGCCAACTTTGATTTTTGCTATGTTATTTAAGAGATCCCATTTTACTACACCATTATACACAATGGGACTTGAGCACCTATACATTTTGGTATCCTGAGGATGTTACCATATCCTACTATTCCCTTCTACAAGGTACGCAATTTTCATCAAGAGAACTTATTATTGACTGGAGAACATGATCGAGGCTATGCTGGCCGGAGAACATGTTCGGGCTTAACACTGGGCAGAAACATGTGCAGAGTCATGAAAGTTCAGATAGGATTATGCAGAAAACCCGCTGCTGATGGATTCATGCTAGTCCCTTCACCACTTCAGGCTCTTGGCCTTTTTTAATACAATGAAAGATTAATTGCCCAGATTGGCGAGCAATTGGAGACCATCCCTTGGTCTTACCGTACAGAGATCTTCCCCATACATCCTACCTGACCAAACATTAAGAGATTGTCACAGTGTCCTATCAGTTCTATCAGTGTTTTGTCACTCTGGAATTAAGTAATTAGCCCATTCTGGACCTCTCTGTGAATCCCATGGGAATGCTATTATGGCTTTGTCAGTGCACCCCTTCAGAGTGTGAAATAGGGTATAAAAGCCCTAGCTTTGACTCCAGCCAATTATAGTACACATTACGTACTGCCCCAGACTGTCTTTCCTCTATACTACCCTCAGACACTGTCTTGAGTCCTTCCACTGTGATTCCTTCTTCAGGACTATTAACTATCACGCTTTTCACTCAACCTCTCTCTATCTAACCTTCCTTACCTCACTTTACAATAGGTTTGTATGGTTCTTAAGAGTATCTGATTTCTCCTATGTTTGTCTAATCCAAATAAAAGACTTGTTAACTTTAACTGGAGTCTTCTCTACAGCTAGCATAGCTGAAAAAATCTTGCCATTACCCTGCTGTCAAGGACTTTGAGCTAGAATTCCCCCAAATTCTAAGGAAACACTGGCATTGCGGGTAGATCCCAATGTCCCTCACCTCTTAGGATGACAGAGGGGTCCTAGAACCAAACCTAGTGCGTATTAGGGGCCACAATAACCAATTTTTTTCCAGCTGACCATACATTAAGCAAAGGACCAGGTCTCCACAGCCTATAAGGTCAAATGTAACAGGTGGTCCAGCAAGGACTCATAATCTGATCAAAAAAGTCACTGAGCCTGGTTTAGAGCCCCATCTAATCTAGCATCTTGCTTCCCAAGTGAACCATCACATTCTTCTTGGACACTACCAACTAGAACATGAAAATAATGTCATTCCTTAGCAACTGACCAACAGCAAACAGTAGTCAGTAGCATGAAGTCACTGAAAACATGGAGGTTTCATTTAGATCTCCTCGCCATCCACTACTCAGAGATTTTTCATCCAGGAATTTGTAGTCCTATTTCACGGCCATCTGAACTATCACCACACCAATGAGAATGAACTCCCTGAAGTAGTCTCATTTTGGACCTAAATCTATGAACAATTTCATAGAGTAACCAGAATTCCTATTATTATGAGACAGACAATGGTGTTTGGATCCCACTCCCCTTTGTTAGCCACACTTGTTTATGTTTAATAGTAGGCAGGGCCACTCCATACACTCTCTCACACAACAACCTACTCATACAATGTATTCGTCCCTGTCTACGCTCATATATAATACCAACACTCAAGAGTATGCATTTGCATAACTACGCAAACATATAAACCTACATGTACATTTACACATAGCTACAACAATTGTAAACACAAAACAATAAGGCAGGGGGCTCCTATTAGAGGCTGTTCCCAAGCATACCTGCTAAGTGATTTTTCTTTACATGTGGAAAGAGACTAACATTTCTTGTCCAACTACCCCATCTGAAAAGCTTCCCCTGTGCCCTAACTAGGCTTGAAAAAAAATCCTCCTATTTGTACCACTGGGAAGTCTTTTTTCAACATCAGTTGCTGCATGGAGACATGAAGAGCAGGCAGGTTGCAAACCAGTTATAGAGTCTTGTGCAGCCCGTGTCCAGCCCATGGGACTGAAATTCCCCACTTCAGCTTTTCAATATGCATAATTTTTTAACTATAATGTACCCGTGTTTCCCCACCACCACAACCACTACAAACAGCATCACTGCAGTTGATTTAGTTCTTCCTCTCAGAAGACGCATTTGTGCTACCTGGTATTTTCCCAATACATAAGCACGCCATAGTTTTGAAACACAGGACAAGGTCTGGGTTCCTCTCCTATTCCTCCCCAGCTAAGAAAAGGTGAGGAATGATAGAGACTGACAATCTTTATCTCAGCAGAGCAGACAGACATCCATCCCTCAAATATGGACATGCAGATCAGTCAATGTTATTTTAGGACCTTAGATTCCCATTCACAATTTTTATCCCATCTCAGTTCTGTATCAGGTTGCACAACTTTTCTTCTTCTTTTTCCCATAAAGAACTCCACGTGCACTATTGCACACTTTTTTATTGATATTCAGAAGAGGTATCACTGCTTGTGGATTTTGGGTTTTCTTAATGTAAATGTTAAATACATTTTCCCCATTGGCTAAGGTGTATTCGTGTACATTCTTCCAATGCATGTATTGTAATCATGCACATTTTAATGCATGCATGATTTTTGTGCACATTTTTTCTTTCCTGAAATGATTCTCAAGATTTAGAAACGTATTTTCAAGGCACAATGTACTTATCTTCTTGCTAGGCTCAGAAGGTGCAAAGCAGATATTTTCACAGGAAAATGTAAAACCAATTAATTTCTTTTCCATCCCTATAAGCAGAAAAGGTAGGCACAAGTGTCAGATATTTCCACTGTTCCTCTCCAGATGAAATCCAGCAAGAGACAGTAGAGGCATATGGGCTTTCATTACTTCTCCTGGGCCACTGAAGAGCTCTAACCCCTGGAAAGTACAAGTAAAACCAAAACTACAGTATCTGCATTGGGAGGCAAAATGAAGGGCAGAAAATCACTTTGACTTTCTGCTTGCACCTTACAGGTGCAGAACCAATACAAATAGCAAAATTCTGCTGATAATTGGGGCTAGAGAAGAGATGGAGATCATTCCTCCACTCAGCTTTGAGGGACAGGTAGACAATATGCAACCTCAACCATTTAAAAAGCTCCCAAATTGTTCCTGCTGTAAGTGAATTTAGCACTTGACCTCCAAAGCTGCTGAAGTTGCTACCTGGTTTGAACACCAAATTCAGCAGGAGAGTTGTAGTGCAGCATTGCCTTTCCATATTTAAGGCAGAAGGAAGTTGTCCTACAGAAAAAAAGAAGTTGCCTACTGCAGTCTGAGAGGTACAAGAAAACTTGGGGATTTTTTATTCACCTGCATTACCTGATGCCATGCCTAAAGGAACAAGCAATAATGGCCATATCTGGGCTTTATTATCTTGACAGGCTTATTTTCAACACTTTTTCTTACCAGGGAGTTGGGTTTTTTCACTATAGCACATTGGAACTGATCTCTTTAATAAGCTATCCATCATGCCCTTCATGATTGCTTCTTTGGTTAGTTGTCAGACTCCATCTGTGTATATGTGAAGTGATGAGTATGTGCCAGTATACATTAATTCACACTTACCTACCTGAAACCTATATGAACTTTTGGTTGTCCAAACTGAAATTCTCTTTGCTATTGTGAAAATTAAAGTGCTTGACATACGCTTATTGTACATCATACAGAATTTTTGTTGAAATACAGACTACTTAGTATTATTATAAACTGACTGTTTAACAATAAAATATATTGCGTGGACAAATAATCAGTCACGAAGATTTCTTTCAAAAGACAAAGCACTGGTATCAAGAATCATCCTGTTTCATATTGTATGCCTAGAACAGGGCAGCTTCTGTTTCTAACATTATCATGCTTTGGAATCAAACCAGTATCCCATCCTACGTTAGTTACCGAAGCAAGAACCAGGCCTCATTGTTGTATGCCTTCAAGTTGTCTCCAACTTATGGCAAACCAAAGGCCTTATCATGGGGTTTTCTTGGCAAGATTTGTTCAGAGAAGGGTTGCCTTTTCCTTCCTTTGAGGCTTGGAGACTACAACTTGCCCAGGTTTACTCAGTGGGTTTCCATGGCTGAGCAAGGATTCTATCCCTAGTCTCCACTCACAATCCAGCACTCAAACCACTGCTCCACTCTGGCTCCTATCAGGGTTCATTAGTTGCAACAAATCCTATAAAAGCCTTTTCCAAAATATAGATTTGTGCCACCTCTAATGAGCAGCCAATTTCTCTTAGAGCTCTCTATGTGTCTGCAGTGGCCTTTAGATTGCGGCATGTATGTGGGATGTGTTTGCCTTCCAAAGTCAGCAACTCTGTCAGCAAGGTGTTCAGAGTGTTTTCATGGGCTGACACAAGTAATCAGAATACAGTTGAAACTAACATTGGTTCTCAAGAGAACAATTAAAATAAAATAGTTATTTGTACAGTTTTTAAAAATTAAATATTGTTTTTTGTTCTGTAACAAGATGTGTGAATTTATGATTACATCAAGTAAAAATTACAAAGAAAACCAAGTCTCAGTGGGGGATAGTGGGTGGGAATAATAAGTAACAGATAAAATCATTTCAAAAGCCACACAAAGTTCAAGACCCAGTCACACTGTGGGCCTGACAAATAACAGACAGACTGACCTTTTCCAGGCCAGAACCACTGACCAATCATGTTCCTCACTTCTAATTTCTAATTGCTTTGTTGACCTCCAGTGACCCATCCAACCCAAGACTGCTTCTTTCCTCTAGTCATTGTCAAACTCTGTCCACTCTCCTTTTCATAGCAGTAATTACAAAGGTAGTCACAACAGAATAGCAAATGCATCTCACCTATACTGTCACATTATAATTTTACTGAGTGACCACCCTCAGTTACATATACCTAACAAAAACAAACTAATTTGTTTCTTCATATAGTCCTTTTTCAGTAGTGAAAACTTAACTAAAGCATTACTCTGACAAAGACTGCTTTCTTCCAAAAGGAGCACAATTAACCCGCCAGCCTAAATTGTGCAAAGATACTCCCAAGCCCTTGCAACCTGAAAACCCGGGGTGGGGGGAAGCAAACTTTTAAAAATAGACTTGAGCAATGGATCTGATTTTTCAGTGGGGTTGCAACCCAAGCCAAAACTTGCCCTCTGTAATTCAAATCTCCATTTGCAAACTGACACAACCCTTTAAGTATCTCACGGAGAAAGAACACCTGTGATTTATATAAATGACACAAATTCTGTCATTCTTCTCCCATAGAATTATACTATCCCACATTCAGCTTCAAGAGAAATAGCAGCAAAGATTCTATTTGTAGACTCTCTTCTGGAATAAAGTTGCTGTTTAACACTTCACCATTTCTGGTGTTCTTTATTGGTGCTGATACTCCTTAAGGATCTAAAAAGAATGAGGGAAAGAATTGGTGTGAAGGTGGAAGAAGCATGAGGAAGCATGGTGTAGTGATCTGCGCACAGGACTATGACTCCAGTGATCAGAGTATGAATTCCTCTCGACCATGGAAACCCACTGGGTGATTGGGGGCAAATCATACTCTCTCACTCTCAGAGGAGGGCAAAGGCAAGCCCCATCTGAACAAAACCTGCCAAGAAAACCCTTTGATAAGTTCAACTTAGGGTCATCACCAGTTAGACATGATTTGAAGGCACATAACAAAAACAAGGTAAAAAACTGGATTACAGAGGTTTGCTGCTCATTTGGAGTGCTGGGTTTGGCACTTTAAATGTCACTTGTTTTAGTGTACACTGTGGGACAAATAACAGGTTGGATTATCCAGCTGATCAGAGTTCAGAAGCCAGTAGGTGGCTTGCAGAAGGTACTTCCTGACATATCAGAAAACCTAAGAAAGAAATAGAAGCACATGAAGCATTAAGCAGGGAAGCATAGTACTTTCTTTAGGCTGGCATAAGGAATTGTGATGGAAAGTCAAACTGAAAGTTGGATTAACCCTTTCACACCCAATCCTCTCAATACAACTCACCTTCTTTCAGCATAAACAGGATTAGGTAAAATACAGCCATGACACACGACATTCTGATGCAGGCTTAACATTACTGCACATTCCCATTACAAAATATGTCTGCAACTAGCAGCTTAGTTAACATTTTGCAGGAGACTCATGCTCTCTTCTTGATTTGTGTCTCCCTGGTTATGTTTCCATAATCTAAACAAAAGGGAGAAGAATTGAGGAAGGCACTTTTTTCATCTACAGTCATTCTCTCTCTCTCTCTCTCTCTCTCTCTCTCACACACACACACACACAGCATAGCTTATACGTGTCAAAGAAGTGGAAACATCTATGAAACTGAACTGAGGCAGAGAAATTCTGGTCAGTCAAATTTACAAGTCTTGGTCATCTTCCCTTTCTTGTTTAATTTCTGCAAAAAGATTCTGTTGAATCATAGAATCATAGAGTTGGAAAAGACCACAGGGGCCATCCAGTCCAACCCCTTGCCATGTAGGAACACACATCAAAGCATTCCCAACAGATGGCCATCCAGCGTCTGCTTAAAAATCTCCAAAGAAGGAGACTCTATCACACTCTGAGGCAGTGTATTCCACTGCCAAACAACTCTGACCATCAGGAAGTTCTTCCTGAGGTTCAGGTGGAATCTCCTTTCCTGCAGCTTGAATCCATTGCTCCTTGTCCTACTCTCTGAAGCAGTGGAAAACAAGCCCACTCCCTCCTCGACATGACATCCCTTCAAATATTTAAACATCACGTCCCCTCTTAACCTTCTGTTCTGCAGACAAAACATACCCAGCTCCTTAGGCCATTCCTCATAGGGCATGGCTTCCAGACCTTCACCATTTTGGTCACTCTCCTCTGGACATGTTCCAGCTTGCCGATATCCTTCTTGAATTGATGTGCCCAGAATTGGACACAGTATTCCAAATGAGGTCTAACCAAAGCAGAATAGAGTGATACCACTACCTCTCTTGATCTAGACACCATACTCCTATTGATGCAACCAAGAATCACATTGGCTTTCTTAGCTGCCACATCACACTGCTGACTCAGCTCGTGATCTACCAAGACTCCTAGATCCCCTTCACACATACTGCTGTCCAGCCATGTGTCCCCCATCCTATATTTATACATTCCATTTTTTCTGCCTAAGTGCATTTGTCTCTGTTGAAATTCATTGTGTTAGCTTTGACCCAGCTGTCCAATCTGTCAAGGTCATTTTGAAGTTTGATTATGTTGTCTGGCATATTGGCAACCCCTCCCAATTTGGTGTCATCTGCAAATTTGATCAGCATGCCCTGTACTCCTTCATCCAAGTCACTGATAAAGATGTTGAATAGCATTGGGCCCAGGACAAAATCTTGTGGCACCCCACTAGTCACTTCTCTCCAGGATGAAAGGCAGACATTGGTGACTACCCTTTGGGTTTGGTCGGTCAGAAAAGAGTGAAATCTAGTACTCAGGAGAGTTCTCAGATATCTTGAAAAGCAATTAGTATACATGCATACTTGCAGTCAGGTAGGGTGTTCATTGACCAGTGGTACAGCATGTGGCCATTTCACACAAATCCTAAAGTCCAAGCTAGGTAGAATTATGAACCCTGTGGTCAATCCCAGTATCACTTTACTCCACATTAAAGTATTTATTCTAAAGAATCCAATATGTATTTGGGTACATGGTTGCATCATGCCATGTATATGAGATTGCTGTTCTTTACCAGATGATTACTGCTGTGATGACTTTCTAATCACTTCTATGATGTGATGCTATGTTTGCAAGTACTACAGGCATCATAATTCAGAATGTACATACACAACCACAAAGTAATATAAACTCATAATACTTCCGAGTAACAGACAACACAGAACTGAACTACAATCCCAGTGGTGTGGTGAAATAACAATGCAATGAGAATCAGTATGGTATAGTAGTCTCATTGTTGGACTAGGACTCCAGGATACCAGGGATCAAATTCCCTCTTGGCCATGAAAATCCATTGGGTGCCCTTTCACACATCACACTCTCTCAGCCTCAAAGGAAGGCAATGGCAAACCCCCTCTGAAGAAATTTTGCAAGAAAACTTTTTAATAAGTTCACCTTAGGGTACTATAAATCAGAAATGGCTTGAAGGTGTACAACAGTAACAACGCAATAATCCAGAATTGGGAGAATCAGCCTATCTTCTGCTCTTTGTCACCATGAAATGCGTTCACTCCCACATCTGTTATGTCCTGCTTCCATATTAATCTGTGATTCCATTTAATTCTTCACCAAAATCATATTTAAATATAAATGTTTTAAAAAGTAATACGATTTCTTTCTCATGAAATATATTTTTGATACATCTGTTCAACCTTTTTTGAGCCAATAACTATTGCAAAATATATCTCAGAAATGCACACTCTGGATAAAGTGTCTAATTAAGTATGAACCTTTGGATTAGTCTGGGAGTTATGGACAAAGTCAGTTTGCATTGGCATTCTCAAAAACTGAGTTCCTCAAGCATCCCAAAATTCATCATGGGAGATTTAATGTAATATTTCATTTTTCATTCCATTTTTCAGTTCTGGGGCGGGGGGGGGATATGTGAAAGACATTCTAATTCACTTCTGTTTCTAAAACTTTCTTTCTTGCCTCGTACTGTGCACTTCAGGATAGCCATAAGAAAATTTATTCTATAAGCAGTGATGTATTCAGATAAAGAAATCTATAAACTGATGTCAACTTCCTGCAGGAAGTGACCCACTTGGTTCAACTGGGTGACTTCTCATTTCCATTTAACTCATCCCTGCAAAACAGAACTTTTTAAAATAGTTGCAGAACTTACTAGAATTGCATTGTATTCAGCAACTTTCAACAAAAATGAATCTCATGTTCATGTTTCTGTATAGCAACAAGTCCAAAGTAGAGGTTAAGGTTTGGTTTCATATTAATTAATTAATTAGATTGGGCTTAGTAAATTAATGATTAATTTTAAAAATGATTAATTTTACACAATATTACACAACTACATTACATGTTCAAGGCATTAATTCTATAAATCCGAAGGAACAATGAATCAGTATGTGTATACGAGACACTGTCTGGGCCAATATGACGAACCAGAAGAGAAACCTGGTTTTTCCCAGTTGCCTGGGAAATCAGTAAGTTCAGGTTACAAATGAACAGAACCAAGGGAAATTGCATAATATTAGCTAATACAGTGAACAAATCAGCCAAGGGCCACCCGCATAAGGGTATTGCCCACTCTGTTCATTTTCAATTGCAATTTGACTGACTTATATTCTTTGCATGCCTCAGTATGACAAACACTTATTCGAAGGCTTCACTCTATGCATTCCTTCATTTTTTGTAACTGTTAAAAGTATGGTGAAGTTGGAAAGATGCTACCTGCTCTCAGTTCTCAGGATGAGAGAGATGGAAGGCTCTGTGAAAGCACATCTAATGGAAGCTCAGCAAGAAAGTTGAATATTAAAGCACTTCCTAGTGTAATGCCAGACATATCAGACTATTTGTTTGTTCTGTATCTCTCTTGGGAGACAGAAGAGGAACAGAAGGATTGTCACAGAAAGTAACAGGATGAGAAAACTAAGCAGTCCGGAAAAACAGTCTAGTTTCTACTAAGATGGGGTCTGGGAATTTCTTGTTTCAGACACGATGGGAACACAGAAGCTGTTGGTTGCAGAGTGATCCAAGTAAGAATTCTGGCACTGACAGAGCTGGCAATATCTCAGAAGACACAGCAGCGCCTGGCAGAAGATACTACTTTCTTAATAGCTCTGTTGGTCAGCTCCTTTGCACATCTATAATGATGCCTGTAAGTGTGGCAACCTGAAGTTACATAGTGATGCAACTATGAACTGTAACATGGTACCCCAAGTTCAGTCTTCCTCCCTCCCAATCCATCCAAGAATCCTGATGTTATATAATCCAGTAGGTGGCAGCAACTATTTATTCTTTGGGTATTTTAGAGTGAATTTAGGGAATAGGAGAAATTAGACAATTGGGCTTATCTAGGGATATAACTCTCTCTCCCCCCCTCTCTCTCACACACACACACACAGAATACTAGATAAGAAGGGCAGTAACAAAAGTGTTCTGGGACAGTAAGAAGATCTTTCAATAGCTTAGTACCATTAACCTTGAGATCTTGGTGTGACATGACCGAAGGGCATGAAAAGTTTCACAAGACTACTCTTGTACAATGCCAAACACACTTGATGAGGAGACTCCAGGTAGTATCTGACAACTGCTGAGAATCTAATGGAAACCGCAGTGCTCCATCTTGTTTATTATAGAAAGATTAGGGGAATAGTAAACACGTATAATTTGCATATTTAGTAAATGTGTGACTCAATTTACTTGAAATGTGATTAACCTTTATTGTATGTTTACTGCCAAATGCAATCAACTGTTGACTGGTACATGCATGATACTGCCACACAGTTGCAAATACATGTTAAATTAAATGTAATTAATTTAGTCCAAACTGTCAGAGGTTGAATTTGCCAGATTTAAAAGTTGTGTGAATTTTCACTTCAGAACTAGAATGCAGGAAAGGGGCTGAGCCACTGGGGGTTCTGCTGATCAATGTTCTACCATCTATACTGGATGGTTTCCATCCATGAAGTTTTAAAATTCCTTGTGCTTGTTATACTTACAAGACAACTATTTTCCTTCACCTGAATGTAATCTCACACTTTGGCTAAGGGAGTTCTCTTCGCAAAACTCAATGCACTGTGTGCATCATGTCTTGTGGCCAACTACTGTGCAGGAAAAGGAGTCCCCACTAACTGCTCCCTAACTCCCTGTTCTTGAAGATTTGGCCAAACCTGAAAAACATGTAAAGATCATTCCATTCCATCTCCATCTTATGATATTTATAGAGGACTGGGGATTGTGGCATCTATTTTTTTTTTAGCTATTTCATTCTGCTTTAATTGGATTATAAGAAAATATACAGCATTTCTTATCCCAACCAAGACACAGATGAAAGCCCTGTGAAGTATTCTGATAATTGTTTTACACCTTAAAGAATATGTTTTATTTTTTACAACCTAAACAAATATATCTAGAAACAGATATATCTTTATGTACCATCCACATAAACTATGGCACATTGGCTAATTTCTATGCTGTCCCTGCAAACAACTCTCTTCTCCAGGCAACAACTACATGGAGTCACACAAATTTATCTACAGAAAGATATCTTCTGCTAACTTCCACTTTCTGGCATAAACATGACTTTATCCATGGATATATGTATGCACATATATTTTGGCTAACCAAGCATGAGTTAGTTGGGACTTGCAAGTTGTCCTTGGGTCTTGCAAGTTGTCCTTGGGACTAGCAAGCTTCTTTCAAAGTTCAAAAATTATGCAATGTGTAAAAGTGACAGTAATAAAAACTAAAAATCTGCAACTACAAATGTCTAAGCAAATGTCTCTTCTACATATTTCTGTTTCAACAGATTTCTCACTTTTTAAACTGACTGGTCTGTTAAAGCTTCCAGTTACACAGATCTATTAGCTGCTGGTTTGATACCCTACCTCGCACACCTTAGTCCTATGTAAAACATGTCTCTGAAGCTTGGAGAACCAACCTGCTCAATATGTCCTTTGTTAATCTACTGAACCTTCTCCCAATCACTGTTGCACAGAGGAAAAGTTCCTCACTCATGAGAACAGCATCATTAAGAGAGGTTGGTATAATCATAGTTATTATAAAGCACTTAGCAATGCTCACTCAGTTCTCTTGATAGCCAAGCACACAGAACCCTGTCATTTTACATACAGGGTACTTTGTTCCTAGGAGAAGTCTGTAGGATTGTTACTCTGAAGAAAGGGACTCTGAAGAGAGAGGAAGAGAGAATAAAAGGGAACATAATTAACTGAATATTTCCTATTAGATATATACCATTATATTAAATGTGTATAGCATCTTTTCTTCATATAAGTCAAGTGATTAATTGCTGATCAGAGAAATTAGCATCTATAACTTTTGGATCCTCCAGCATAGCAAAGAGTTTTGGGAAAGATTCATTTTAAATATTTATCACATATGCCACACTTTCAGCAAAACATTTGTCCTCATCTAAAAAAAAAGAAAGAAATGGGCACATACAAGTTGTCCCCTACTAGGAGTGTAATCACAGCAGACACCAGGGTCCACTCATCATATGTGAAAGATAACTGGATAAATCTAAATGCATATGATTTCAGACTGCTTAATGTGAAAGGACCTTCAGAGATCAGGGAGCTTAGAGAACAGCTTGTTCTCCATGGTTGGATTTTATCCAAAGCTGGCCCATATAACTTTTTACCTATATCCAAGTGGAATGTGCCAAAGAAGAATTGAACCATCTAGATTCTTTTCCAACATGCTGCTACAGCCAATAACCTAGAGATGATTTTTCCCCTCTACACTGGAACAATGGTGCTATATAGAGGTAACACCTGAGTCTGTCCTAGCTACAGATGGCTCCTTCCCAGAACCCATTCACCATGTATATGTAAGCGATGGCTGTGCTTAATTCTGAGCAAAATAAAAGGTAAGAATGCTTATTCACAAATTCAGAAAGAGTAATCATGGAAGACAAAATGTGTGGTGACACATTGGAATCTATCTGCTTTATTGTGGCATAAAAGACTAGGAAAGGTCTTTTTCACCAGATGCAAAAATCAGGCTCAGACCGGGAGTACATGGATACATACAGGAAAGCCATCAAAGTGGGAACAAAAAACAAAACAAAAAACAAAACAGACAGCCAAGATACTAAACAGGAAAACATAAACAGTTTCTGGAGCACATCATGAATACTGTACAGTTGCCACAGCACGCGGGACAATCATTTGTAGTAAAACCCATCCATAATCCTCTGTCAAACTCTGCGAGGAACACTGCCACAAAACAGAGTGTAAGCCAAACCTTGTGTGGATACTCAGGGTGCACCTGCTCACCATTCATTCTTGATACCAGGCCAAGCTGCTATATGGGTAAATTGATGGGAAGCTGGCAAGAACAGAGTAAAAGACCATTCCAGCTGCATTTCTTGATTATCTTTACACAAAATTGTTTAAATGAAAATAGTTCTAAAACAGGATCTTTCCTAAGTTGTACAGATGATAAGTTGCAATATATGTACAAAGGAAACCAGGAGATAAACAAAGCTATTTGAATTTTACTGGACCCCCAATACTGCCAGTATTTTTATTTCTTGTATATTTGTTTAAGTCTAATGACATTTCCACACTACAGTGTTAAAGTGCTGCTATTCTACCTTCAACACCCTGTGGAATTCTGGGGTTTGTAGTTTACTGAGACCAAAGAGCTCTTTGGCTGAGAATTCAAAGTGCCCCTTCCTAAACTACAAACCCCAGAATTCCATAGGAGGTTGATAGTGGAATAGCAGCACTTTAACACTGTAGTGAGGAACTGGCCTAAGTCTCAAGCAAATGAAAAATGTGCAGCCTTTCATCTTACCCCCTATTTATTTGAATGTTACTATATCTCAAGGAGGAAAGCTAGTTCTGCTTTTCATAACAAAGAAGCTGTTGACCATCATCTTGCAATATGGTGCCCATTTCAAATACAATATGCCAAATTAAAACATTCTTGTGTTGTGGTATCTCGTCACTTCATCCACTTAATGGCAACAGATACTTTATATGAAAAAGGTGAACAGATGTGAGAAAGACACACTTTCATTCTATAAACAAACACGAAAAGAATCTATAGGTGCACACTCAAGGTCATGTTAAAGGACGTCTTAATCTGTTATTAGCTTCCCCATCCTCCAACAGCACAGTGCCTTTGCATATGTATACTGTTAGACTATCTTGGGGCAGGAAATGCACTGATAGTTTAAGACCTGCTTCAGATGAAATTCGCTGAGGGCCAGGCAGAACAAAGGTGACCTCCACTTGCCCTCCTCATACTTCTTATAGAGCTGCTGTAGAATTTCCAGATAGCTCTACCAGTCAAAGGAGATCCAGTCGTGGGCTCCCTTTCCAGTGTTCAGAAGCATCCTGCCTCCAAACATGAAGCAAAGGTTCCTATACAGGACACACGCTACCCTCCAGGGTAGCCGGTGTGGCTCCCTACCTTCCGGTCCCATTAAGCCTCCCAAACTACCACCCCAACTATTTTGCTCCAAAATGGAAAATCACACTGCACAGAAACTTCTTGGGTTACTGTTTCCCATCAAAATCACCACCATTTTTTTTTAGGTCAGAAAAGCCTTCCTTTTTCTCTTTTAGAAACTGGATGCTTGGGCCAAGGCAAGGGAAGTATGTGAAAAAGTCTGGCAACGGAGCCAAGAATGACTCCCAGAGAAGTTGCCATCCCTGTTTTCAAAGCTCAGCTCCATCATCAAGACTAATAGCAGTTAATGACTGTACTTTCTGTAATTTATAAAGAAGATGCCCAAGCTAGGTTGTTATGGGTTCCTAAGCCAAGTGACTGAACTGTATCTATTTATTAAAGAAAGAGCATCATCTCCCCTCCCTATATTTGATCTCTTGATGTACAGAACAATGGCCAAAAATCCTACAAAACTGATCACAGCGTAACATTTCAGCAAGTGGAATTATACTATGGCTTCCCTCTCATCATACTCAGGACGCACCATTTCACTGCAAGAGCCCTCCCCCAACCCCCATAGAGATACAGTGGCCACTTGGGATCAAAGTGTGGATTGGCAGACTGATGAGATTATCCACCAAGATCTGCCAGGGTCCTCCAGAGATCTCAGCCGATGATGTAATTCTGCTATGTCTGGTGATAAGGCTGATGCTTCTCTGATCCCCCCTGCTTTCCAAGGGGATTATGGAGGAGGGGCTTTTGCATTAAAAAAAAGAGTTGGGGGGGACTTTGTTGCAGGGGGAGGAAGAGACTACTAGCTTCCACAATGGCCAAAAAAGATATAGGCAGGTGTACATTGGACTTGGGTTTGTGCATGTCACTTAACAAGATGCTGACCTATTTCTCCACTTCAGAATTTTCCTCCATAGCCTTCATTGTGTAGCACCAGTAACCTCATGGCAAGGAACTGAGAAGAAATGGGTGGAGAGGGAGGAAAGGAAAATCACTTCCAGCACCTGAAATTCCTTTCTTCCATCTGCCTCCAGCCTACCACACTATTATTCACATAGGACCTCAGAGCTCCTCCATACACATTAACTTAACCAGAGAAAGAGATTTTTCACTTTAATCAAATCCTTTATCTCTCCCTCACCCCTGCCTATGAATTTTCATTCCTACCTTCAGTTTACTCCTAGCTTTCTGCCCACTGGCTCCTCCTCCTCCATTGTCTCTGTAAGGACTGGGCACTGTGACATTTAGTACTGTCCACGGTAGTATTGTCCATTGATTGCTCCAATCTATTTCAGCAACTTCTTCAAGTATCTGTTCACATATTGCTTTGTGGTTCCCAAACTTTGTACCCCAGCACCCAAGAACAACTGAAGAAGCCCAAAGGGGCACTGGATATTTTAAATTTTTACTGCCTGGAGGAGGACTGCTTAGCTGCAGCTCCTGCTCCCAGCCTTTCATCTAAAAGGAACCCTGCCCAGGCCCTTTGCAGGAGAAGTGGTTGTAAAAAGGGCTGATGTCAAACTGTGATAATTTTTTTATTATTATTATACTTTATTTAAGTTTACACAAATACAAATATATTTTTTAAAATACATATTCATAAAATATATAAATCATTATAGCAAACAAACAAGAAAAGAGAAAAAAATTTTTACATAGATTCGAAGTATGGAGGGGTAGAATTCCACTCCATCCTTCTGAACAGATGGACTGGGGGGAAGAGTGGGGAGCTGGATAATAAGGAAGAAAGGAGGTGAATTTCAATTCCAAATATTTTAGACTTAACATGGATTAGTTTCCTCCTCCTCTTCCACAGTAGTCCATCTATGCAGAACTACCCCAGATCAATGTACTGAAAAACCTAACACTTCAATGTTTACCTCAATCTATATTAATCCTAAAATCTCTGGAATATAATTCCTCTCATTTTCTTCACCCCATCCCCTGGAAAATATTTGCTGTTAAGCCTCAATACTGATCAAGCAAACAAGCTTTCCACCAGTTTTTGGCACCCCCATTCAAATTTTAGTGGAGTCTCTTCTTCCCAAAGGGCTGCTGCACATGTAAAGTCTGAGGTATATGCGAAAAAGAGCTTTTTAAGAAGAACATCTCAAAAGAGGAAGTGTAACTGGGACCAACCTGTGTATAAAAACACAGGTTTGCCCATCAGCAAGATGGGATGGCCTGTAGCTTCTGCTGAAGATACATGTAGTGCCAAATATGGTGCTGCGAAAGTTATGTAGGTACCAGGATACCAAGAAGACCATCAGTAGGTCTGTGGGAAAAGAGGTGATGCCTACCATGAGTAGGCAGTAGGAAAAGAGAAAGACTATATTAAAGCCACAGCGCAGAGTTTGCAAGACCTGGCTATTAATGACAGGATCTCTAGGAGGTCTCTCACTGTTAGTGTAACCAGGAGCTGGAGACAACTTGACAGCACATAACAACAAACCTACAATCTTGAGAAGTGGGGATGGATGCTTAAATCTTTTCATCTCAAACAGTTTTTTCCACTCAAAATCAGTTCCTAAATGCTTGTTAAGTTGTTTGGACCTAACTACATAGCACATAGAATGCTTAGGTATTTCTTTTGGTCTAAGGGGGAAAAAATTACTGAAACACCAAGGGAGCCATGAATTAATGTTTTGGAACTTCTGGTTTATGGTGCTTCCAGACAGATGGCTTCTAATGCTAAAAATCAGAAGGCACTACACAACTATTCCATCTTTAGCTCAGTAGAGAAAAGCAAGAAAAAAGAACGGAAGAAGCAGGAGCAAAAACAAAGAGGAACACAAGAAGATGATAGCATCACCTGGGGTATATTCACAATCACAGCAGTTTAATATCACTTTAATACTTTGCATCCATCTTGTGGAATCCTGGAATTTGGAGTTTGGTGAGATATTTAAAAAGCACTTGTGCATTTCCCTTGAACCACAGCACTGGAGTGACCTGGCAGAGAATTCTAAATAGCTCACTAATCCCAGGATTCCATAAGGTAGAGCCATTGCAGTTAAAGCTGTATCAAAATGCTATAATAGTTTTTCTGTGGTTACATCTATGGATTCTCTGTAAAATTCCAAGAATGAAGCAGGATAGGTCCATGATAAAATATATGTCTGGAAGCATGCTTGTTCCAAAATGTTAACTGTTATGAACATTAGAATGTGCATCCTACCGAAAACAAGGCAATGCGAGTACATGGCATCACTGCTCCAGCAAACATTAAGGATGCACATTTGGTGTGTGCTGTCCTCCCCCATAAGGAAACATTAACTCTCTCTTGCTCTTGAAGTACACGAGCTTACACCAGGTTCTAGAATTCAAAAAATTGTTAGCAGTGGCTTCATTTTGGGGTTTTCTTCCTGCAGGCTTACAGTACTGCATCCTGGTCAAGCTGGGCTTCTCCAAAGGCATAGTTGTATCATGATATTTTGCAGGTCTCTGCCTTTCATTCCTTACAGGAAACGAATCTCTCCAGTGAACCTCCCTTAGGGCTCTAAAAGCCTATGTCCCTTGGATCCAGCTCCCCACAATGGCTGATCAAGCCTGTTACCTCTGGACCTGCCTGGTGGAGGGCAGGTTCCTGAGGCTCCTGTGTTGACCATCTGTCAGGCAGTCTGCAGCTGCTTCTGACATAGTGGCCGCTGGAAAGATAACTGGATGTGGATTCACCAAGCCTGGCCAGTTTGACTAAAGCCAAGCTGGCTCCTTCTGTCTTTCCTCCTCCCCTTTAACTCAATCTAATAGCCAGTTCTTGCACAGTAGCTTGCTACAAGACAACAGTTCCTCAGCTCCCAAGCTGCCACTGTGTGCCTCATTATGAGAGCCTTCAGTTCAAGACTTAACAGTATTTTAGAAGGAGAGTTCACAATCCATATGAAAAGGAGTAGAAAAAGATGAACAAGAGATTCATGAATTCCAATGAAGCAGCTGCTGAGCATGTGCCAGTTCAGCAGTACTACTTGCCCTCAACATTATTGCCCCAACAGGGGTAAAAGACTCCACTTTACAGCAAAAAGGTATATGCTTAGAGCTATACCACCAAAAGCAAGAACATCTGAAACAGAGATCAACCACCTCCCTACTAATTAAAAGTATGAACCTTTTCATCTCATGCAACCACTACACTTTAATCCTAGTAGCCATCTACTCCCCATATTGTCCATTACTATGGCATGAATCAGCTGAATTGAACTGAATTGAAGGAAGTCTCACTGCATTGAATAGTGTTTGTCCCACAAAAGCCAGAAAATACAGGATTCTATTTGTAAACACGGTAAAGCATCCAGAAGAATTGCATTCTTAGATATAAAGCTTCTCTCTGGGTGTCTGTTCTACATGTTTCTAACTCTGAATGGTTTCTCTTCTCATTCTGATCTTCTCTTACAAAGCAAGTAAAGTTATATGATCAATAGGACTAGTGTCTCTGTTAAATATTTTTGCTATCCTACTCTAGGAAATAAATAACAACACTTTCTGCTATTCTAAAAAAAAGGGGGGGGAATGGTTTGACATTTGAGTTGTAATTGTCCACAAAAATCATAGACAAAGGTACAACTCTTGTCCTTGCTTGTGGTAGACATTCAAGTGGGACTGTGACTGTGTCCATGTTTAGATATTGCCTCTATGGGTGATATGTGGCCTGAATCTCCTTGGTGGGAAGGATTACAACCTTCACTCTGGCTTTAAAGCACAAGGATCTCTCTCTCTCTCTCTCTCTCTCTCTCTCTCTTCCTCTCCCTCTCTGGGGAAAGACTGAAGCACACTTCTTGTGTTTATGTAGAATGTAAGTTAAGGTACAAGAAGGTTCACTCATGTGCCCATGCTTTGCATTAGGAGGGCAGGGAGGAATCTGTGCTCCAAATTTTTTTGCTTTGGAGTATAGCGCCACTCACAACTTTTTTTCTTTACCTGCCTGGGAAATTTCCCTCTTTCTTGAAAAGTAGGAAAGATATAAGGGAATTCTCAGTCTAGACAACCTCTCTTTTCCCCCAAGAGTTCTATTTCGTTCATCTATGCCGAAATCTCATGCCATGCACCATACTCTCTCTTTCAGTGGCTGTCATTCTGTACTTTCTAGTTGAAAACAGTGCAACTCCCAGACTCTTCCCCTCTTGAAAGAAGGGGCAAACTTGGGTAGATGTTAGTCATTAATGTGCCTCCACAGATGGTCAGAGTACTACTCAATGTTCTCCCCTGGTAAACATATTCCAGCATCAGAAGTATTCCACCAAAGCAGCTATGTTTGAGGATGGGACAGAGATTAAAAAACCACAATTTTGATTCCATAACTGTTATTCTACATTGTCTCTTAAAGAAACAAGGAAAAACTTCTATCCTTCAGATGGTGGCAAGACTGAGAGGCAAAAGTGCAGCATCAGTGAATAACAGTAAATAATGCATCCGCCACTCTTCTCTATGGGGACAAAAGGATGGAAACCAATCATTAACCAAGACCATACTGTGGCTAGAGACACCATATAAACCTTCAGCTCACTCTGCAGGCCAAGAAGTACCAAGACACCAAGAGACTTTCAGTTCTACTTCACTACAGTTTGGAGCACTACCAAATTCCACCTTCCATCAAGTCCCCTCCTGTCCCATGCAGCAACTGCCTTTACTGATTGCCATATACTAATGTTTGCCACTGTAATTTTCAGCCTGATCTTCTATTTCTCAATTGGCAACTTTTTGCTGCTTTTCACCACACCATGGCTTCATATGTTCCATCCCTATATTATGGCTCTCTTACATGGATCTTACCATGATATCTGGTTTCCACTCTGCTCCTTTATTTAATGTTAAAAGAACAGGATATTCACTCTGGAAGTTGTGAAAGACAGACAGACAGAAGCCCCTGTCTGCACAGTCACAAAGACACTCATGGAAATAAAGCTTGTCAGTGTCCAGAGAACTGTTCTGTTTTCTAAACTCAAAAATCAGTCCCAAGGGGATAAGCTCTTAATGCTACGGAATATAGACCCACTAAGCTCACACAATTTGACTTAAATTCTCTACCCTCCCTTGCTTTTAGGCCACTGCAACACTTCATCTTAAAATCAATCAATCAATCAATCAACCATTCAATCAGTAACCCACTTTCAGGTTCTGAGTTATACCTTGGGTCCTTTAAACTCAAAGGTTCACCTGGGCCTATTTCTGTAAACAGCACTTCAACCTTGAATCATTAGCTGATATAAGCACTAGTTGTTTTGGAACTGAATGTACCAGAAGCAGAATGACCAATGCTGCCATTTATGTGGAACAGGAATGGGACTTTGCGGGAGGGAGAAGGTTTGTTCTATTCCTCCTCTTCTTCTCTGTTACAGCCAGCAGTGACTCAGACTCCTCCCCCTCCAACCCAGTGATTCAGACCCCTCCCTCCTCCAAATTCTTTCATGCCAGCCAGCATGAGTCACTAGCTGCAATTAGGAACCAGAAAAGGGGAAAGCAGAGTAGGGGGGGAAATTGTAATGTTGCACCTGTTGCTTGTGTCTCTGCACTTTGTGTGGTTCTGACTGAATGGTACAATCTTTGTAGGACATAGACTCAAGATCCTGAATGAAGTATGAAGATCCAAACCCTCAAGAAACTAGCAGCAACAGCAGAGATTATCAGGCCATGGTAACACATACTTTAGTTACATCCCATTTAGATTACTGTAACACATGCATCATGGGGCTGCCCTTACAGAATCTACAGAAACTACAGCTGGTCCAAAGAAATATAGCCAGGTTGCTGACTGGGGCTGGGACCTCCAGACTCTACTTATAGGAGCTCCACTGGCTGCCAGTCCGTGGCCACGCACAATCCAAAGTGCTGATACGGAGCCCCGTGTGGTCTCAGCTTTGGCCACATGGGGACTATATCCTTCTATATAAGCCTATCCAAGCTCAGAGATCTTCAGGGGAGGCACTTCTCTTGGTCCCATCACCCTCATGGCCATGTCAAGTATGAATGTAGGAAAGGGCCTTCTCTCTGGCTGCTATCTGGTTCTGGAACTCCCCTTCTAAGGAGGACAGACTGGTTCCCTCCTTGTTTACCTTTTGTTGAATGGTGAAGATCCTTTTATTCAAACAGACTTTTGGGAACTGACAGTTTACAAGAAACATAATTTTCTTAGTAGGTCGTACTGTTTTTATCCTTTGATTTTAAATGGATATTTTAAATGGTTTTAACTCTATAGACAGTTTTA
The DNA here is from genome assembly GCA_948474755.1 of Ctenosaura bakeri. Lineage (NCBI taxonomy): Eukaryota > Metazoa > Chordata > Lepidosauria > Squamata > Iguanidae > Ctenosaura > Ctenosaura bakeri. Next base: position 657,774 of record CAOLHI010000248.1, on the reverse strand, counting down.
AACATAATTTTTGAGAAGTGTTTATCTTGATCTGTTCTTAATTCTAGTTCTTTTTAAGCCACTCTAAGTCCCAGTTTTGGGGAAATGGAGGGGTATAAATAAAGCAACGCAATGTATTAATTTACATTCCATTGATTTCAGTGGATCCATTCTTAGTAAGTCCAATGTTGGATTTGGCTACATATCAAACTAACTAAAACTAGGGACGCCACTGAATTTCATCAACAATGAAATTCATGTTGAGTTCTGCAGTTCTGTAAAAAAGAAATATTGCAATGAATACTCAGCAAACTTACTGAAATCTGCGATACTTTTATTATATCCTCTGCATGTTCACCCAAGAGCTCTTCAGCAGTTCAATGCTATACCTTTTCACAATATCTTAACTATGTAAAACCCTATCTCCTTCTATTATCTCATTGAATTCCCTTCCCCCTGCTTTTAGCACCAAGGAAATAGTTGTAAGTTCAGTCCTCAATTCCCTTTGGGAACCCTTATAGTCTTGGTATCATTACAAAGCAGAAGAGCGGAAGACTTAGAGCCACAAAGCTGTTGAAGCAGTATAACTTTCAAAAACAATACATCTGTGTATGTTTCAAGGCTACAGGAGCCGTGATGTAACGTGACTGAGTGAGGAAAATCCATGCATAATATAGCAGTGTGAATTAAACCAAATAACTGGGACAGTTATTTAAAAATGGAAGCACACAGGGAATACGGTACATTTCAAATTGTTATAGATTTTTTTCTGTTAGAAGTGAAACAATGCTTGGCATTGAAGAGTCAAGAATGCCTCAGACATGGCAGTGATAATTAAGTTACATAATCTTAAGAGACCTAAAGGCTGTTCCACTCTTCTCTGTGTCCTGACCCTACTATAATATGTGATACTCTTTGAGATGTTTCTTTGTCTCTTCTCTTCCTGCCAGTTCCTCTCTCAGTTCTTCACTAGAGTGAAACCAGATTAGTTTACCACACTACGCAACTCACCTATCTTAGGCTATCCTGGGGTTTGCAGTTTAGGGGACATCCATAGGATGTTGAAAGTGGACTGATAGCACTATAACTGTCCAGTGCAGAAATGACCTTAGAAAAGAGTTCCCATAAGAAAGCCTTGCCCAGCCACTGGGCTCATCTCTCGTAATCAGGATCTCAAATCATTGGAGGCATTCTCCATTACTATATACATATCTATTGCGTAAGGTTGGAAAAATGGGTTATGGGTTATACATATTCTTGCTATGGTTTAAAAGCTGAAAATAGGAAGTCAGACTTTAATAGGATTGATCTGAAGATTCTAAACTAGTAAAGAATGGCCAGTCTGATTCTATAACTCCATTCCACTATCAGTCACTATTGTTGTGTGTCTTCAGATTGTTTCTAAATTATGGCAACTTGAACATGAACTTATCATGGGGTTGGGAGTTCTTGGCAAGATTTGCTCAGAGGTGGCCTGCCTTTGCCTTCCTCTGAGACTGAGAGAGTATGACTTGCCCAAGGTCACCCACTGGGTTTCTGCAGCTGTGCCAGGATTCAAACACTGATCTCCAGAGCCATAGTCCAATGCTCAAACCAGTAAACCATCCTGGCTCTCAGTCATTAGTCACCATGCCTAATGCCAGGATAATATGGGAGCAGAGCTGGATGTTACAAATCCCAAGTAATGATGCAGCCACTAACTAGTTACTTATTGAAGTAACAAGGAAGCAACATAACAAACAAGAGTGAAGTGACTTTATTAGTGAAATGAAGAATCATCTCTCATTATATTTAAAAGTCATTTTATAAGAATTTTTACAAAAATTTTGCATGGTTCTGTCCTAAAGGGATTTTTTTTCTCAGAAAAGCAACAGACACAAATGGAAAAGAATGAGCAAAGCTTCAAATTAAAAAGTAATGGGCATAGTAATAAAAAGTAAGTCCATTTCTGCACTATACTGTTATAGTGTTATTATTCCACTTTCAACATCCTATAGAATCCTGGGGTTTGCAGTTTAGGGAGGAGCATTTAGAATTCTCAGTCAGAGAGCTCTTTGGCCTCAGTAAGCCACAAACCCCAGAATTCCACAGGATGTTGAAAGTGGAATAATAGCAGTATAACAGTCTAGTGTGGAAATGGCCTAAGACTAAAGTAATAAAATGTTAAAAGTAAGAAAAGTAATTAAAAGTAATTAAACTAAGAGGTAACCTGAACAATTCTGCCAAGAAAAACCCATAATATGGCCTTAGGGTCACCATAAATCAGAAATTATTTGAAGGCACACAGCAGCAGCAGCAACAATAAGAACATAATTTTACCTATTTTATCACTGGCCATTTCCGCACTACAATGTTAAACTGCTGCTATTCCACTTTCAACGCCCTGTGGAATTCTGGGGTTTGTAGTTTACTGAGACCAAAGAGCTCTTTGGCTGAGAATTTGAAGTACCCTTCCCTAAACTACAAACCCCAGAATTCCATAGGAGGTTGATAGTGGAATAGCAGCACTTTAACACTGTAGTGCGGAAATGGTCACTCTAATGAGTAATGGTAATTAATAAAAGAATGGATTACTTTTAAAAATTAACTATCCAAGTTCCATATGCATTACCAGCAGGAATAGATAAAGCAAAACAACTAGAAACAGTAAACCAGTACAACACAGCAGCCACTTCCATTGCCACCAGTCGCAATATTGCATACAACTGGCCTCTCCATATTACCCATCCAGCAACAGCACCAGTTAACAAGTCATGATGGCGTAAGCATCATGACATGTTCACCAATTCATGCCATACCCTGACCACATAACCAGAGCAGCAGAAAAAACATAATCCTCTCCAAGAACACAGACCATGGAACATCCCTTATTTCCTGTTCCAATAGCAACACATAGATGTCCCAGCCATACATCTCAGTATTGAGGAGGGTCTGTACAGAACTGAAATACAGAAGAAATGACTCAACACAGACGAGACCCTGAGCATTCCCTACAGGCTCCCAGTAAAAAAGTCTGGGAAAATCACAGGTATGTATATGTGTGCACAGACATGGTTAGACCATTGTGACCATCAATGACCACATCATCTTCTAGGAACGGTGGCATCTGTGCTTTGAAATGCCTTGTGCTGGGGGCTGGAAGGAGAGGAATGTCATCTGGACCTTTCTGCTAATTTCAGTTGAAGCGTGTTCACATTAGCCTATTTTCTTGCAGGAGCAAGATCATACTGGTGCAGGGGATGAGACACATCCCCAAGGTAGCATCGGAGCTGGACAAAACCCTACTGTGGCCCTTAATGCTGCCCATTTCCCCCTTTGCAGTGCCTGTTACCCCGTAGGTAGGGCTCCAGTGTGAGTGACAGATAACTTTTGCCTTTGCTTTAGCCTTTGCTAATGCTGGAAGAATTCACACTGTGAACTAGGTACCACAAAACTAAAGGTACAGAGTTCGAAAAACTGCTGAGGGAAAAGAATGAATTGGTGTGACAATCTCAGAGCAAGCTCTAAACATTCATACATCCTCCAAATTTGTTCTGACCTCTAGATTCAATGGATTATATGGCAAAAATGAGTATTCTTAGAAAATAAATTCTTAAAATAAAGTTCTTTGTATTCCTCAACTTTTTTGGTGGGGGGATGCAGATTAGCCACACATACGCAGGGATACCAAGGACAATTTGAGTTTCTATTTTTGGCACCAAACTAATTTTTTTTTTTTTAGGCAATAAAAAAAACTTGTTCAGATAATATTCTGGGGTTTGCCTTTCTTTTCCAGAAGACAAAACACATTTTAATGTGGTCCTTCATGATGTTTCTTATGACATCATCAACCCTTTCTATTTAGAATAATGACTTCTTCCACACACCAAGAGATCTGAAATTACCTGTGAAATATATTTCCCTAGGCACAGGCTCAAGAAGCATGTAAATTACCCAGCTTAATGGCCTCTGGAATTTCGCACTCTCAGTCACACATATTCACACAAATCAGATATGTTGAGGGGGAAAAAAATCACAGGATCCATACTAAGAGGGAGGGGTCAGTATTTGATGGATGGCGCCAGGGTTTCTGGACTTTGGCCTTCCTAGGATTGTTCTGTTTCTTAAACAGATAAATGTAATATGATATGGAACAGATGCAAGATATATTTTTAAGCAGTTTTTGCAAAGGAAAAATTCACCATAATTTACAAGTCATATATGTACGGAGCCAAATGTAAAAATGGCTCATGCTGCAGAAATCACTATATTTAAATTACAAAATCATAACACTGCAGACAGTAAATAATTGGCAATTTCTAGCCTGGGTCTTCTTCTAGCTGCATAAGGAAACAACATTGTCCAAGACTCTTCTGAAGTATGGACATTTCAATTCAAGTGATTACCACATTTATAAACATCCAAATTGCCTCTTCTCAAGAAATAATGACTCATCACCACTCATACTGATTTATTACCTCATACCATGCGGGGCAGGTGGCTGACCTCACTGTTGGCTATTGACCACATCCACTTTTTGGCACTTCTAAGAAATGTCTGAATTTATTCAGTTTGGAATTCTTTGACTTATATTCTAGTCGTGGATAACAGTGTAAGCTTCACATTTCACCCTCAGTTTCAAACAACCTACAGACAGACAATCTTAGCCTAAAATATGTACAGATTTAAATATAGCAGAAAATGCTGACCGTATACAAATCATTCATAGCTAAAAATAATAATGTTGTTTCAGGAGCAGCTACAAATTGGGGTTGAAGGGATTAACTTAAAATGCAATCTCAGATTAAGACAATATATGGGACACTGTGTTGTTGTATGCCTTCAAGTCATTTACGACTCATGGCGAACCCAAGGCAAACCTATCACAGGGTTTTCTGCATCTGAGAGGGAGTGGTGTGCCCAAGGTCATCCAGTGGGTTTCCATGGCCAAGCAGGGAATCAAACTTTGGTCACCAAGGTCATAGTCCAATGCTTATCTTGGCTTTATTCAAATACTATACAAATTGTATCCTAGATTGCTAAATTTTGCAATTTTCAATGTACTTGAGTACCACAAATTGCTCACAATAACATTGCAACTATAAAGACAAAAATGTATTTTCCAATCAATGAGTGGTTTTGGTAAGAAGAAAAAATTATAGGAATTGGCATATCTGAATGTCAAAGCACTCATTCTAATCCCATAGATGTCCCATCTTCCTCTATTCCCCTCCACCAAACTGGGTAGAAACGAAAGCCTAACTTTTCCATTTGATTTCAAGTTAACAAATAGGCTATCATACAATGTGAAATGAAGAGTTTTCTTTCTCATCATCAAGACTAATATTATCCTATGCACCCTTCCTTGGCAAGATGTGAGGTTCTAATGACTAACCCAAAAGTGATACGAAGAATACTCATAAGGTTTCTTGCTGATAGCAAGAAACAGTTTCTCAACACTTCAGGATATCCTACAAAAAAGAAAAAATAGGCAACTGCCACAAGATGGTGGTGGTGGTGGTGGTGGTGGTGATGATGGTGATGATGATGATGATGGCTGCATTTGGAGCCTTTTTGACAAAATATAATTTGAACAAAGACATTTATTTTTGCACAAAATCAAATGCTTATCAAATGCCCTAGATATCACCAGCACCTCTCAAAAAGATGGAGGAAAGTTCTTGTAATATCACCTGGCAGGGAGAAAACTTTTGAATTTTTTCATGTTTATATATGAGACATAAACAAATATTTACATCCATATAACTCATTAAGTTTTCATTTCTGTTGAGGAGGAGGAGGAGTTGTTGTTGTTAGAGAAACATAGCTTTAAAATATACTAAATACAAAAGATAAACATATTACTAAATTAGTCATAAATTAAATCTAGTTTTTAAAAAAAACCAGCTACTAAACACAACAAATAAACAAAACATAGAAAGGCAGAACAGCACAATTCTTCAAGACTCGGTCACCTTCAGCAAAGGCCTGCTGAACTTTTTAAAAAGTGTTAACCTTCTTGCAGAAAGATATTAGTAATAAGAGCTGGTCTAACCTCTTTTGGAAGCGAGTTCTAGAGCCTAGGAGCAGCCACTGAGAAGGCCCTCTTCTGTGTTCCCATCAACCTGTGTGGATGGTGAGTGGGACAAACAGAAAACAACCCCTCAGGATTTTCAGGCTATAAATGTACCAGTGTTTAGTTCTGTCAGTACAAATACATTCTGTAAATCTGAGTATTGCAGAAGATGGGTATTTAGGATCATAGAATCATAGAAATGTAGAGTTGGAATTTGTGCTACTGTAGACAGAAATATTCCCTACCTCCAGAAACTGGATGAAAAAATGTAAAATCAGGTCTCTCTCTAATAGGGATATGTATCCGGTTTGGGCCAATCCAGATCAGATTCAGATAAGATTGGCATGGACCAGATTAATCTGAAGCAATTCTGACCAGTTCAGCAATCTGGACATGAAACTGCAGTGAAAGAAAGACATACAGTATGTCTTTAAAACTGTTACAAAACAGGAAAATGCCAAGGCAGATAGAGGATGCTGAATAATATCATCTTCCTTTGTGCTGTTGACTGGTTTTCTTTTAGCAGCAGGTATGCTTTTCAAAAAGCTTTGTTGGCACTTGGTGTAGATATGTAAATCTTTGTAAATGTCATTCTCATAGGCAAGCATGAAAAATTAAACAATCTTCCTCCTTGGTACACTAAAGTCCCTGAAAATGGTATAGTCTGAAGACTGTTCACAGTTTGGGATTTATTATGCAAAAAAATAAACACATAGGTGTCATTGCTGGTTGCATAGAAAACAATATTTTAAGCACCAAAATGATTTCAGCACAAAAAAATGTGTTTTTATCAGGAAACGCATTTTCTGCAGCAAACAGAACATATCTGGGGGGAAAACTATATTTTCTCTACAAAAATGCAAAAGATAACGTGCAAAAGCTCATATAAACTTTAAATGCAAAATAAGTCCCAAGCTGTGAAGATTCTTACCTGGGATTCAAATATTTTTGAATATTTTAACCAACTGTAGCTTGGTGGCAATTCTGTGTCTACTCTAATGTGTTTACTCTAATTCTGTGTTGTTGGAAATTCCTCCATCTTGCCATACCCAACCTGCAGTTCCCATTTCCTAACCCCTTTCCAAACTAGTCCCATGTGTCCTTACTCTTTACATCTGTTGGCTCTTTCAATAAGTCTCTGTGCTGACCTCAGCGCTGTTTCTCTGGTAATTTTTTATGGAAGTGGCATCCAATCTTTCCCATGACTTTTTATTATTATTTCATTTATTTATTGAATTTATATACCGACTTTTCTTGCAAGATGGGACCAAAGGCAGCTTCCAAAAGGTTAAAAAAAAACATTAAAAGCATAAAAAGAATTAAAATTTTAAAAGACATATGAAATTATAAAACTAACTTTTTTTAAAAAATTTTTTTAAAAAATTTGATTTTAATTAATTTTAATTAAAATTGATTTTTAAAAAACAACTAATAAATTAGTAAATGGTTTCCAGCTCACCCATTAAATGCCTGCTCAAAAAGTTTTTAGGATTTAATTTCGATTACCACCTGCATTGTTTGGTTAGTGTGTTTTTCTGTCTGTATTTTGTAAAAATGTCCTTGTATAAAGAGAGGTGTGTCTGTGTCTCAGGCCATTTCCACACTAAAGGTCATTAGCACATTATACCATCCCCCTTAAGCAGATGGGTAGTGGTACTGCCATCGGTGTTCCTTCCACGTTACAGTATCCTTGGTCACTCCCATGCCCCACCTTCATTCTGCCCCACCACCGCTGATTGGGCAGTGATCTCCTGTGGGTTTTTTTGTTTGTTTGTTTTGTTTTGGAAGCTGTACTAACACAGCACTGTTCTAACAGCATGACATGCCAGTACACTATTGCACTTTTGCCATATACTGTTTAAAAATGTATTTAAAAAAATAAAAAGCTCTGACTCAAACGAGACATTTAAAATAAACAAGGAGAGATAACAGAAAGTTACCACACCCTGGGACTGATGAGCTGGGCATGCTCACAGCGCACCCACTGCTGAATCCATCATAATAGGAAGCACTACCAAGCGCTATAACAGTACTACACTATGACAGCTGACAGGATTGAAGTGTTATAGGAGGCTCTTAAAGGATTTTTTATGGAAATAGAATATGGCAATTTGGCAATGCTTGGGGATGGGATAGCAACTGGACAGCAACAATGTTCTGCAGAAACATAGCTCCTGGAGCGGTAACAACTTGCTGCTATAGTGTTATAATGAAATCATGCAGAAATGGCCTCAGTCACACATATACCACTCTGCAGGTGCCTTAGTCAACAAGCAGCACAGATACATAAGGAGCGGCCAGAACTAAAACACTGGTCCCATCTGTCTATTACTTTGTTGTTATTATTTTTATTCGTTTATATACTGCCTTTTTCCCAATAATGGGACTCAAGGTGGCTAACAACATATTTAAAGATAATACAGATTAAAACTATTAAAAACTTCAACCGAAGTATAAATAAATTTAAAAGCAATTAAACCTTTTATAAAGTTAAACCATTAAACATTAAGAACATCAAAACCATAACACAGCACAACACATCATTAAACGCCCACCCTATTCAGTTCCAAAAGTTTGGCGACTCAAGAATGTTTTCAGTTGTCTACTATTTGACAAGTTTAATTTCCTCAGAGAAAGAGCTAGCATCATTTTATGTATAAAATAAAAGTTATGGTTTCAAGTCAATGGGAGATGTGAACTACAGGATTTCTGACATGGGCTGGATCACATCCAAATCAATCTGTAATCTGAATTGGGCCTTGAAGCCAAGCAGGGAGCTCTTACCATCTAATAAGGAGCAGTCTCAAAATTCCTTCCACTTACCATCTTTTGGCTGACCAGCCCTACTATTAGGTAAAGTGAAGGAGTCTCAGACAGTAGAGTTTATGTATCCTGAAGAGGCAACGAATTTTGACATCCTGTTAGTCACGTACACATGTGTAAATTGCGCTATACATGCAGTGAATTATTTGACATTGTGCAGCAGATGTATTTAGCTGTCAGCAGTGGAAGCAGAACTGCACATTACAGATGCACAAAGGGTACACTGTGCAATGTAAACACAGAATGCATGTGCAGCAAATCATGGGGCCTTGTACTGACATCCCTGTTCATCTGTGTGTTAACATTATGCAAGGGGGCCCACACATAAATGAGTATTGTGCACTGCTGCTATTCTATATAGGGGTTATAGACCTCAGTGGAAGATGACATTGGTTTGTATTTAGTCTCTTGTTTGATCCTCCTCCTTCTCTCCCTGAATTATGGACTGGCTATTCAGGGGAGCTATTGCAGCACAACAGTGAATCCTGAGAATGAGGAGACATCTTTTCTTACACTTGCTATACCATAGAAGGCCTGCCCCACCAAATAATGCGCTGGATCTTGCTAACTGTTGTGCTAACTGTTGTTTGTGCATTTTAATGATAAACATTTTAACCTGGTTTTAATTTTTTGATTGTTTAATCTCATTTTAACTTTTGAAATCTTGTGGATTTTAACAATATGATCTTTGGTTGTAAGGCACTTTCAGTCCCAAACTGGGAAAAAGACAGGATAGAAATAAAGAAGAAGAAGAAGGAGAAGAAGAGGAGGAGAAGGAAAAGGAAAAAGAGGAGGAGGAGGAGGAACTCCTTTATTAATAATTTATAAATAATTTTGTTAATTTACTGAATTAAAATAATATATATTTTAGAATCCATTTTAAGAGTATGAAATATATATCCAATAAAACCATTCGGTGAAAAGTCATACTTAAATAGATTAAAACTACAGTTCTCTGTACGCTAACTTGGTAGCATATTCCCCTTACCTCAGCAAGGCTACTGTCTCTGTATCCATGCTCCGGATTGCATAAAGTCTTCAGTTGATAGCTTTACACATTACATCATCTTAAATGGCAACAGGTAACACTGTGCATCCCAGTGGGATGAATTACCTATCCTAACAGTATGTTATTGTTGATTTCTACCTAAATTACTGAACAGCATTTGTTGCATCAGCAGAATTATATAAGTGTTGTATAATGTGTGTATAAGCACAAGATACTTGGTATGCACCAAATATAGGATGGGGCACGGAATGGTACTGCTGGTGAATGAATCTGAGGAGGGAAGTGAGTAGATTAAGCCACTCACATGCTCATCTTGGCTGCAGGCACATCTTCCACTCATCTGTGATTCCCATATGACATGACAGACCCACTTCCTGACAAGAAGGCCATATGCCTGCTTTCTCAAAATCTGCTAAAAAACATATTTGTTAACTGGCTCTTTCTTGTTTGTTTTGCTAGGTAATTTCAGTGCAAATAATTGGGTTCATCTACTGTCTGAAGTGAAAGAGTATTATATTTAGAATTCTTCTTCAAAAGATGTAAGCAGGAAGAGATTTTCTCTTTTTATATATGCATGTGCCTCTGTCCCACATGCTACTCAGTATCCATTATCCTGGCCTCCTTTATACACTACTGTCCCAAACTAGATACTAACACACCTTCCAAAGGAAATGAAGCATAACAAATAATGTCAAGGTATCATGGTACTAACATACTGTATGACCAGGAGAAGAAAAGAATCATCCATTCAAGTAGAAACAGTGGTACAATGACATTTTGTCCATATAAGTAACAGGCATCCTTCTGTTGCTTTTTTTATGATCAAATAAACAAACTTTGCTCTCATTACTATAACATGAGATAAGCAAGCATGAGGACCATGTGGCAGCCAGCATAGTGTAATAGTTTGAGCACTGGACTACAGCCCTGGAGATCAGGGTTCAATTCCCTGCTTGACCATGGAAACCCACTGGCTGACCTTGAGTAAAGCCACACACTTTTAGACCCAGAAAATCTCAAGATAGGGTCACCTTAGGGTCACCTGAAGTCAGAAACAATTTGAAGGCATGCCACAACAACAACAGAAAAGGAAATGCAAACTCTTCAGAAGGAAATAATCAACACAACCATGTGAATACAGGCAGGCAAGCAGGCAGGCAGGCAGGCAGACAGGCAGACAGACAGACAGATGCATTTATATATTATCCCTTAGCCTGCCAGGCCCTCTGAAGCAATGCACAACAGATTTAAGAAGTCTAATACTAAATATATAAGCACAGACAATATTCTTTAAGGAGAGATCAAAATATTTCCAAACACCAAACTCAAATTTGACTGTAAGGACTGAAAGGCATGCAGAACTATCCTTCCTTGCTCATCTTCCAGAAATGCAAAAAGGATGACACAACCTAACTTCCTTTTGTAGGTAATTCCATAACTGCCTAAATCTGGCTTCATTTTCCCCAAGTTTGGCTCCTCCTATCCAACGAGGGAAGAACATACAGCTATGCAATGTGCTGAAGTCCAGTCTCTGGAAATGTTGACCCACTCGTGTCCTGTGACTTCTCCCAGTTTTACCCACATCCAACAACTCTGTACTTCTCAAAACTATACATCTGAAATTTTGCATTGTGGCAGGGAAACTGCAAAGGTACTCAATACAGATAAGTCACAGTATATTTAAACACCACCAAGATGTCGTCTCTGCAGGATGGAAGCCTCCCACTCACTATCTACTACCCACACGTGCATGCACCAGAAAAGTATTAGCACCTGCATATGTAAAGTGAATTATATTTTCTTTTATGATAAGAATTAACTCAAGACTAGAACTTTTCTGGGGCATAATGGAGATGCCCTTGGGAACATTATGCTATCCAAGATAGTCATAAATGGTTCTCTTAGATGAAAATGGCTGATAGCTGTCACTGTTTTAAAAATGTGTCACAGGTGCAGACTACAATTGTGCTCCCAGAAAATCCATGGGCACTGGTAGACTTTATATATCCAAAGAGACAATGCTGAGGTACAAGTTTACCAAAATGAGCAAGGCTCCGTTTTGTAAGATATCCTGACAATGTTTTACCAAACCTTTAGCTTTTCCCTTGCTGTAGAGACTGTCTCTTCTCCAGTCTCCTACACTGTATTTAAGTGTAGGAGACTGGAGAAGAGACAGTCTCCACAGCAATCCCACACTATTGTGAGGATGGTTCAACTGTGATGAAAACTGATTCTCAGCACAGTTCATATGTATGCTCATCCAAGTGTAGGCAGAAATGTACGGGTACTTCTTTCTATTGAGTTCATGCTGATTCACTCAGTCCCTGAGGGGGTCATGATCACCATCATTCATTGGTAAGGATGATAATGCCAAGAGTTTGGTCACTGTTATGCATGAGGTTACAAAATGAAATTAAAAATCCAGCATTCTGTTGATTTTTCCAAATAATATCTATCTGGCTCTACAGAAAAAGAAACAGGGAAAAAGCCTGGCATACTTAGCAAAGCTGTACACCTCAACTGGCTTTAGGCACACAGTCCTGTAACTCTCACAGGCTTCCAGGCTTTTAATAATTAAATATGAGCAACTGAATAAGGTTTGTCTCTACCATAAACAGAACTCCTTTTTCCATTCAACAAAACAATCTTTATCCTCCCAATGGAAATGCATAAGATTCAGTCTTCCCCTCCCTCAAATGATATATCTAGCATTGAAAACAAGTATAAGGCATTTTATTTAGATCTTAGAAATGTGCATCCCAAACAACATTTCTAAGAAATGTGTGTCCCGAACAGGAGTTAGCTTAAAGACAGTTGTATCTTTCAAAAGCAACTCATTGCCTCCTTGTTATTTTAAAAGTAATCAGAAATTCCTTTCTAATTATTAAGAAAAAAATCAGGATGTTACAGCTGGCCTGTTGATAACAAAACAGAGCCAAGCACCCAGACCTCACCCATCCGGTAGTTATAAAAGTAAAGTAGCTTTGAGTAACTAAAACTGCAGGAACAAAAAGCAACCAAATCAGTTATAGTTTCACTGTAAAGAAATTAAGTAACTTTTTTTCAAAAAAAGCTGGGGGTCAAAATGTAATTTAATATGCTTCAGTTACTGGACAAAGCAATTGATTACTGATAGTTTGTTGTATATAACTAATTGCTTCCTAGCTCTCATTCTCCTCGAAGTTTGATAATATGGTGTTTCAGGACCTACACAACTGCAGACTTAGGCCCTTTCCACACCGGGATAATAAAACGTTGTAGCGCGACCTCTAATGGAGGTCATCTGCACCATAAAGTGGATTGGGGCGGACTACTTTAGCATAGTTACATACACCAATCCACGCAGGAGCGACCGGAAGTGGTGGCGCGCGTGTTTTTTAAAAACCACTTTTCATGAGGTTTTTAAAAAGCACAGAGCATGCAGCCCCGTGCAGCTCCCAGTATAGATTTGCAGGTGCGCGCAAGGGCGTGCCTGCAGATCTGCTGGGGGTGGGCTTCCGGCTGGCGAGCTCCTCCGGTTGGTGGAGAGCCTCCGCCAGTCGTAAGCTGCCATTTTGGATGCCGTAGGACGCCGAGGAGTGTGGAGCAGCGAACTCGTGCTGCCCCACATGGCAACGGACTTACCCGGTTGCCGGTAAGGTCCGTTTCAGTGCATTTTACCCCGTTTCTCCCTCCACGTGTGAAAAGGGCCTTAGATTCCAGAGGAATTAAACAATGGAGTACCAACTCTTCACAATCCAGATATCTGTCTAAACAGAGAAGACACAACAGAATAGCACAGAAACAGAACTACCTGGTGCATTTCTCACAGAGCCATGCATGTCCCTAGCCAACTGGGGTGGCCTTGCATTGGCGGCTCAAAAGCTGATTTTTGGCCAACAAGATGTGCTGCAGGTCACACCAGCCCATTAAAAAAATTAGAAGCAATCCATTCTTATTTTTGAAAATGCAGTTTTGGAGGGGCAAAACAAGGTGTGGGGGGTGCAGGGAAGATTTCCATGTCTAAATTTTTTTGTCCAGTTTTTTCTCCAGCAGTGAGCACCAGGGAGTCCAGCATATAAGTCACAGGTAACATGATTTCCACCAAGGTTTTACAGCTTTGCAGAACAATATTATTGCCTGTGAGGGAGAAAGAACATACATGAAAATTACGTTCCTTTAGCACAAGTGGTTTATGATACACAATAGCTCTTGAACATGAAAAGCCCAGTTGTATGGATCTTTGTAGCTTTATTTATATAGTTCAACAGACTGGCTTCTTGATACGAAGGGGAAGAAAGACTCACCACTCAAGTCTGTTTACAGAGTGATCCAGCAGGAAAGCAATTTTTTGATTTCCAAGTATACTGTTCTTAGAGAGAGGATGGGACCAACAAAATGAATGAAAGCAGTTCACTGAATAATTTCTTCATTTGCTAATTGGAACCATACATTCTTCTGGTTTCTTCAGTTGGGAAATGGGAATGTTGTGTCCGAGAAGGCTGGAGACATCACAATGTATGTATTTATTTATCCCACATCGGCCAGTCTTCTCCAGTCCCAATAGAAAAGTGTCCAACTTTGTAATAGTTAGAGAGATTAAGTGGTCATTGCTAGATTTTAAAGGCTTCATGATCATTTCCGGAAATCCTCTGTACTGGAAATGGCAGAGAGTAACCCAAGTAATACATTCTGAAGCAGAAAGGTAGGATAAAAGTTTTTTTTTTAAGTGCAAATCAATTTTTAAAATTCTAGCTGAGAATTCTGAGTATGTTAAACCTTCTAAACCTGTTATGGCTAGTTTATATTGACTGAAGACTCCCTAGGGTTTGGCTGGAGACAGTCACACTCGAAAACAGTACCGGTAAGTCTCTTTTTGCTCTCCTCTGGACAGGTGTGGTGTTTACACTAGCAAAAGACACCAGAGAGTGAACTTCCTACTTCTCATAACATTTGACAGTTGTATGCATTTTCCAGAGGTACAACATACTTCCTATGAGAATGGGGAAAGATATGCAATGAAATGAAAACATTCAATGTTAGAGGAGAAACATCACATGCCCCCAGTGTGCACTGATGCGCTATGCTGTCCTACTGTTTCCTGCTCTGTTGTGAGTGCTAAAGTGGATCATGTTTACCATTTGAGCCCAAAAAAGTTCTAGCATTCAGATACATTTTTAAAGTGACAAAGGGCTAACTGTCTTAGGATGTGCAAACTTAAAGAGTTACTTTCAAACACTCTTAACTATGCTGATAATTAACTACATGGGGCTTAGTCCTATGATTTATTAGCTGACTCTTTAAAGTAATTTTCCAAGTAGTGGTTTATACCAGTTACTGTGAGACAGCACTGTGTTGACTGGTCTTTAATAATAATAATAATAATAATAATAATAATAATAATAATAATAATAATTATTATTATTATTATTATTATTATTATTATTATTATTATTATTATTATTTGTATCCCACCTCTCCACATGGATCGAGGTGGCGAACAGCATGAAATATATTATACATTAAAAGACATTAAAAGACATTAAAAACATACCCAATCCTCCCCACCCACCAACCCAGCTAAAACCAACCCCCTAAAACACATAACAATTAACAATTAAAATTTAAAATTTTGTGTGCTACTTCCTATGGTGTGTCCTCTTACCCTGTGCCAATACATCCAATGAGAATAAGTGGCCTCTAATTGCATATCTAAAGTGATGATGTACAGTGGTTTCATCATTCAAGGACTCAGTTGCTTGTGAGAGGCCCTCCCCCTATTCCAACTGCCACTGCTCTGAAGGCATTCAGGCTCAGCTCCATCATTCTCTGGTGCAGCACGTGATGAGATACCTTCCCCTCCATTCCAACTGCCACTCCTGCAGCCTCTGAGGGACAGGAGAGTAGTGAGGCACAGATCCATCTTGCCTGGGCCCACTGACTGGAGAGGAACCCCCTCTCCATTTTCCAACTGCCATTTCTGTGGCCTCTGAGGGACAGGAGAGTAGTGAGGCACAGATCCATCATGCTTGGGCCCAGTGACTGGAGAGGAACCCTCTCTCTCCATGTTCCAACTGCCACTCCTGTGGCCTCTGAGGGTGAGAAGAACAGTAAGCATATGCTGGATTTAATCTCCTCCCCCAGTGCCATTTCATTTTTCTTATGTGTCACATCTCATTTAGAGTAAGAGAGAAGTTTATTTCTCTTATTTAGAGAGTAAGCTTGAGGACAGGGAACTGTCAAATTAATGATTTGTAAACCATAATGGGAGGCTTTTTGGCTGAAGGGTGGGGGTATAAATACTCTAAATACATAAAATAAAAAACAGACAAATAGAGATAAATAAAATGGTTCTCTGGTTATATGTGGACCATGTGTGGGTCATTCTGATACATGTAGAACACTGCTTTCTTTTACCTGTGAAAGAAGTGAATAGCATCATATTAAGCTAAAGGTTGTGCAGAGAGTTTATAATGAAAGGGGTAAAACTAGAGTCCTGTTAGAACTATTTAAGATTTTGTCAATAACCTGATTCACCAGAAACAGCTATTTACACTGGTATTATAAACAATGTCATTTCCATACGACAATGTTTTTTCCCAAATGAGAGTTATGTATATAGTCAGGAAACAGACTGAACTGAAAGGAGATAACCTGAAAAGGAGAGTACAGTGGACCCTCTGTATCTGCTGAGGTTCTGTTCCAGGACCCCCCACAAATGGGAAAAATCGTGAATGCTCGCATCTCATATTATTCAATGATGGATACATACACACAGATTCTTCAGTGCATCTGCTAACATATCACTGCTGTTTTAGGTATAGGATGTGACACTGCAATCACTTAAATTCACAGATCTAGAGGTTGCTTATATGGAGAGTCCACTGTATATAGCAAAGCCATTTGTACAGTCTATCTTCTCTCTGTTTGGACTCCTGACTGCCAACTTTTTCAACAAGCAGATATGATGATAGCTTTCAGTGGACCATTCTCTGTTGATAAAAGAGTTTACAGTCTTTCAGAAATGCTCCTTCAGTCACAGCCAAGATTCTCACTGATAATATATCCATGAGTCCCAAAGTACTGCAGGAAGGACAGGCATTTATTATATTCAATGTCCTCTCAAACTGTTAAGTTATAGGAAAGGTACATACTGTGCACGAGACATTCAGCTGGGGAAAGGCTGATCACTCCAACTGTACCCTGCCCCAGTTGGTGCTGTGTTTTCCCTACACTCCTTAAATAAAAATAATCAATATGAAACACTGATGTGATATGAAAAGAAGCCCACTACTGAGTTAACAGTAACAACATATAAAACATGCTTCATCCCAATCCTTCCTATAGTTTTGTGGTTTGTTAGACATGTCAATGCCAGTGAACTGTAAACCTTGAGAATGCTGCTCCTCAGTGCCAAGTGCCAAAGTAGTACTGCCATCCCAAATTTAATTCCAGAGAACACCAACCTTTCCCGGGTAAGGGAAACTCAGTGAGGGAAGAATTGTCCTCTCACAGTTTTACCCACCACGCTTCCAGATGCAGGATCAGCATATACTTTGATGGAGGAGGCATATTGCCATGATTCAGTCAGATTCCATTTCCGTAACCAGGTGCCCAATCTAACAGTTGACTAAATACACATTTCTCCATGTTGTTCTGAGGTGTCAAAACAGGACAGAAATGCTGCTAATGTACCACCTACCATGCTGCCTGGCAATTTCCTTTTCTGATCTGATCTAACTGGTATTGGGAGTGGTGTTGCAGACTTCATAATCTTGGGAAACTTTATTATCTAGGCCCCTTTGTCAGTATGGTTCAAGATCTTATGGCAGTTATGAGAACCACAGACCTGTCTCAAAATAATCTGGCCTGATGAACATATCTGAGCTTACTCCTAATTTGGTGTTTTCCTCACATCAGGATTATGATGATATCTGTGGGGGAAGCCTTTACTGATTTCATTACCATAAACCAATTAACTTCTAGTTACTTTTGAGTTGTTGAGGACTTGATAACTCTTGGAGATTTGTCTGCCTATCTTGTATGCCTACCTTTCAGATTGTTGTTCCAGACTACTTACATTCCTTGGAGGAAAGAAAGCAGCCACATTTGTCCATCTCGCGTGCTTAAAACAAGCTAGCTGTAGTTAAATCTTTGCTGAAGAAATCTACCTTTAATCCTGATAATACTAATATCAACCTATATCAAATATTTCATATCTCAATAAGCAAGTGTTTTAGGTTAGTAGTTCTATCTCAGTTCCAGAAAGCAAATGATCATTTATGTTGATTCCAGTTGGGATTTTTTTAAAAGCTCTGATTTCATAATAGGAACTGCATTGATCACCTTGTGGGATGACATGCATTTCAGGAGGCTGGAAGAGGATACCATGCTGATTCACCTGGATTGCTCAGTCTTCCAGTACTATTCACCACACCAATTTGAGACTTCTGGCTGGGAAGAATATATGTAATGCCACTTCTACATGGAAGGCTAGACCAAAAGTGTGCTATCACACTCCATTGTGCTTGGCTTGCAGGGTACCATAAACTTGCATCTCGTAGTCTTTCTTTTTTTTAACTTGGAATTTCCTGGTGATGTCATCTGAAAGATTCAGCTGTGGTATCATCAATATGCAGATGACACACAGTTCTCTCATTTCCAAAGTCCAATCCCAGCAATAAAGTGAGAAACTGGTGTCTGAACTCAGTTCAGAACTGGATGGTGTTTAAAGAAGATGACATTTCATTCAGAACAGAGGGGATACTATCAGTCAAGAATACTGACGATCTAGGTGATGTGGTTCAACCTGTTCTAGATGAAACTCCAATTCCCTTGCAGAATAAAATATGTCACTTGGATGTTTTCCTTGATCCATCATGAATATTAAGGTGATTAAAGTTGCTAAGAGTGCCGTTTACTAGGTCTGACTTTCCCTAGAGAAGATGGACTTGACTTCAGTCATCCATGCTTCATTCACCTCCAGAATGAATTATTATACGAGCATAATGCACTCCATGGAGAGTTATCTTTGGAGATAGTCTTATGGCTTCAATTAGTCAAAAATGAGTCATTGTTATCTAGTGATCATCATCCATAACGCTTATGTCAGTTCTATGACTTCTCATTTCTTCTGGTCTCAGCTCAAAGTGCTGATTCAACCTTTCAATAGGAATGGTGGAAAATTTCATTTCGTCCATATTTTTAAGGCACATTTTGACCTAATTTGCACTTCCCAGGTTAATATGTAAATCAGAACACAGTTTTCCTTCATATTATACACTTCACCAAGTTTTGCAATGCAACTCTCAGCTCAAAAACTATGCACAAACACATATGTGAAGGAAAATTATAAAACAAAAATACATTTATTAGGGAAATCAATGAATAAAAATGTATGTACTGGTAGAAACAGCAAACCAAAATTGATACATTAGGGAAAACTGTGATCTTTTTGCAGCATCCATATGCTAGGAGTAGTTGACTTATAAAAAGAAATTAATTTTTTGTACAGGTTTTTAAAATGGCAGACATATGTTGGAATTGGAGTGAGCAGATTTATGACTGAAGAGGTACAAAATTGACATACATCACACTTTTAAAACCCTGAATAGCTTAGGACAATGTTACTGAGAAGCTCAGCCATGTTTTTTTTTAAAAACAAAAACAAAACAAGTATAGTCTATATTTCCTTGGCACCATCCTAATTCTTCACCTAGTATTTTCTTATGTCCTCCAAAAGCTTAATTGGCTAGGAGGCTTATAACAGCCAGGCAAAAGTGGGTCTTAATATTAGGGGAATGAAGACTAGACACCTTCTTCATAATAAAAGTTTATTACAAGGTCCTCTACCATAATTGAATGAAACAGTAGTTGCCCTGCTGAAGTATTAAGAGCTTAGAAATTTTAAACACACACACAAATGCTTACCTGAATACCAAGCCTTTACACCCAGATAACTCACAAGCATATTTTTAAATGTGTCAATCTAGAGCAAAGGGAGAATTGTGTTCCAGATCTTCTTGAACTGCAACTCTCAGTAATCCTCCTCATTGGCTATACTGGCCTGCTGGACTTGCAGCTTAACAACATCTGGAGGATTGCATGATTCTCATGCCTGATCTAGAAGCTTGCCAGGAAGGGTGGTCAGACATACCAGCATGCTAAAGCCTTTTTAACCCTCTTGATATTAAATGGTATTAAGTTGGTACTAAATGCCTCTTGGTACTAAATATCTCTAAGCAGCATGACCTTTGAAATGCTTGGACAGTTAATTTTAACTCAGTGAGGTAGCTAGAAACTCCCTAAAGTTTCCTTTCATTCATTCCTGTGATATGAGTTCTAGATCTCTTTGTTCTGCTCCATCCCAAGTTGCACTGGATTTAGCTCTGAGGCCCCCAATAATGGCTTAGCCAGCTGTTCACCCTCCCTGTCACTGCTTAACCAGTGTGAGATACATAAGCCTTTGAGCTGTTTCTGGACAAACTAGTGCACACAGTTGTCTAGACTGCCAGGGTAATTACCCCATTGTGAATTCTTCACCATATGCCTGCATACTAGACAGGAGCCTATGCCTGCTGTGAGTTTCTAAGCAACTGTGACCAACCTCTGGGTTGTCCTGACAGTGAGCTAAGGTAAATATATCCATTTTCATGCTTTTCTTCTTCTTTCTCTTACATCTCCTCTGGAACTATCCATTCTACCTTTCAAGAAGGCCCATTTCATCAGAACCTGACAAAATCTGTGCTGTGCATATCCTTTAAAGTGTTTCCTTCCTCATAATTTCCTTTGCTTCTTCTGTGCTCTCTATTTGACAAACTGATGGCCTGTTTCTGTGTTTCTCTAGATTTGTTTATATATATATATATATATATATATATATATATTCCTATAAACATTTACAGTAAAATAAAGCCCCACCATTTTTTTTTGGTATCTTCATTAGTGAATTGATTTCCTCACTTTGTTGGAGTAGACTGCACAGTCTGTGGTATGTTTGCCAAGTCTCTCCAATTTCTGTATTCTTGTGGAAATGGAGGCATGGTGTAAGAACTGAGTTACATGAGACCACTGCTTGCTCCCATATAGTCCTGCCATGGGATTAAAATCAATGCAAGAGGCCTTGCTATAAATGTCATTTTGGGAGAGTCCATGAAGTAACCATGAGATGGGTGGTGCTGTGATTTTTCTGTAGCAGTGCCATGACTCCATGCTCTCCTCTTCCAGCTGCTGTTCACTAAGCAGCCTCTTTAGGCTCTATTTGCCTGAAACTGAAGAACCTAATTTGGAAGAGGGGTTAATGCCAGTTTTAATGTGAAATATAGTAACTATGGGGGTGCCAGACTTCTGCATTTGTTTTGTGTGGACTGGGAGATGGTAAGGGATGTGTATTATTTTTGAAATATTTGTTGCACTTTCATTTTCAGTCTTAATATTATACGATAGTACACTAATGATGTATATTGCTCTGGATGTTTTTAGTAGAAGAGTGAGATTTATATCATCATCACCACCGCCACCACCACCATCATCAATGCGATATACTTTATATTCAGAAAAACTCTAGAGCCAAAATTAGTATTCAGGAATAGTAATAGACTTGAATTTTAAAAACATGTATACATCTCTGTTCAGATAGGAGTATGATAGCAAGCATTTTAAAACACAGACACCTGATGCTACTCCACCTGAGATGTGGAGAGATTAATCCTAAGAAAGGTGGCCAACACTGAGATAGCAGCTGAACTGCATTAACAAGCAAACGATACTGTCAGAAAATAGGATTTGCTAGTCAAATTTCACCTTTATGAATAGTAGTCCAAAGTCTGTCCTTTTCCATAAACAGAGAAGCAGTGTCCAAATTTTAAGAAAAAATCATTAAAATTCAAAACAAGACCCACCTTCTTACAGAGCAAAGAATAATACTACTTTTCTTAAATAGTTATAATAGATTATATCTGAATCTTATAAGGTAGACTTTAGCCCAAGAAAGCTTTTGACACAATGAATTTGTTAGCCTTAATATGCCACAGGACCGTTAGTCATTCTTGCAGAAAAAAATAAATATTGTTATAACTTTAGAGTATACATTGTGTTATTCTACACTGCTTCCACATTTTTCAGTTCCCGCTGATGTTTACAGCAATGGCAACAGACAAAAGAGTATCTTCTGAAGTGATCGATTGTAATACGGGATCATCTTTCACCACAAAACACAAACATAGAATCATGTAGAGGTTGCTGACATACCTCCACATGATTCTACTTCTATTTAGCACCAGTTAGCCAATTCTGAAGAGTATTTAAGAGAAGAATCAGCATCAAAGAGCAAAGCCTTAATCCTATTTGTGTGCATAGGCATACCCATTCACCCAAAGCAACTTGTCAATCAAGGGGATACCACCCAACATGCCTGACTGAATGGGCCTGTTCCAATCTGGGATTTCGCTTTTTAAATCTCTATGAGAAATTCCACATCAGACAACAGACTGAGCCAAGCCTTCCTTAGCTCAGCATAAGATGATTAAAACCATGCTACCCAGGAAAATAGAGATAATATGAAACACCAGAGGTTTTCTAGGGTACAGAAGTAAGAACTGATATGCAAAACCACTGTGAATGTTTAAACAGTATCTGAATTGCAGCAATCCAAGTGCAAACACTAATCATTCTGCATGCTGCAGACAAGACTGCCTACTGTAATGGAAGGCAGCTCCAGGACTAGTTAGGAAGGCAGAGCACTTATATTTGAGGACTGTATATGTACATGCAGAAAGAGCAAGAAAGAGACAAAAAGATTAAGCAATTAGTGTGAACAATCTCTAAAAGCTGAGAGCCTATATAATAATAGAAAGCCCAGTATTAGTCTCATGTGATACAATACTCGTCATATATTCCTTCAGATCTCTACTCCACAAGGCCTTTGACTTAACCCAGTAAACCTCATTCCCAACTAGAGCCAAGTTTAAGTCCATATATAACTGCATTTCCCTACACCCACCACTTGCTGCTCCTTTTCTTCCTTTCTTCCCTGCTTCTATTGTTTTCCATTGCCTGTTCTCTATGAAACACTGTAAGATGCCATGTAGACCGTACAGATGCATTAATACATACTTACATACATCAAACAGGAAGCTTTGTCTGAAGTAATGAAAGCAAATATTTTAGAAGATCAAGAATCTCATTTTGTTAGAAGTTAATTTTTTTCTAAGAAAGTCTGCAAAATGTTAAGTGCATTACTAATACAGTTTTTTCCCCATCAAGTGTCATTTAAATGAGGCTTGTAAGGGAAAGCAATCCAATGAAGAGTATTACCCACCCCCAATATTACAAACATCAGAATTAAGACCTGTATGTTAAAGAGCATTAACAAGCCATCATAATATCAAGATCCAAGATACCAATTCATATCTCCTGTGTCCTTTAGATACAAAAAGGGAAGTTTCAGAAGATCTCAGGAGCCCAACCAAGATCTGTCTGCTATTTGTTTTCATTTGTAATGTCAGCTAGTTTGGTTTGCAGAAATCATAGGTATGCACACATTACACTGTATATTATGAATAAATCTCACAATACGATCCTATGAAAAGTTACTACTATTTGCTTTTTATTTTCCAGATAATCCTCCGCATGCTAACAGTCACTCATTTCCTCAAGTGTTATCACAGGTGTCAGAATGCAGAATCAGTCCCCTATCCCTAGTGAGCTCACTACAGAAGAGATGATATAAAAACAGATTTTGTATAGCCCAATTCTATGGATTTCTGTTCAGAAGTAAAATGAGTCCTGTTGAGTCCAGTGAGATTTGCTTTCAGGTGAGTATATGCATAACTACTGCTGCACCGTCTGTTTTTCAGTAATTTATTCCAACAGAATTTATGGTGAAACTTGGCACCACAGATTTAACAAAATTTTCCACTTTTCTGTATATGAGAGGAATTCTATAAACAATGAAAAACCTACATGCCCCTGACTTACAGTTCCTAGTTAGAGTCTTATAAGAACAACACAGGAATTTCTTATAAATTAATAATGTAAATTAACAAATTCAGTTTCTAGGAAAACACTGATGCTATGATTCAAGCGATGTGGTTATTTCTGTAATCATTCACAGAGTGAGGCAAACTGATTATTTCTAAAGGGGTTGCTTGCATGAGTAAGGATTACTCATGCACACAGGAGATGTCAAGATAAAATCCTAAACATTTAATACTGAACAAGTATAAGCATTTTGCCTCCCTTGACCCAGGTAGAAACCTTTCCAGACTTCACAAATTTGTATGCATGTTTGACAGTCACATTCAGAGAAAGAGATCTCAGCAGCCGAGTTTCAGAGGTCAATAGTATGTGGAAGCTGAGAAGGACACAAGCCATGTTCCACAGAAGATCGAGAGGAGAGAGTGTGTGTGTGCTTTGGTGGGTAAAAAAATAACACAGGAAACTTTTAGTTGGGGGTGGAGACAGCACTGGATCACAATGATTTCTCCCAAAATGAGCTTTAAAAAAGTCTTCTGTTAGGGAGAGCAGCCATACTTTTTATGGTAGTTTGTGAGCATGCATTTAGACAGGCGTGTCCTTCAGCAGGTCAAGTACATTTGAAATCTTTTGCTCAGTTTACACTGTTAAAATATTTTCCATCATCACATGGAATTTACTCTACATGAAGTCATTGGTAAGGTGTAATCTAGAACGTTCCAACAAAAAAATACCAATGGAAAGTTTAGGTCAAACTGACTGCTACATATTCAGGTCATGACTTTTTTTTTTCTCTTGAAATAATAGGTGGATGATAAGACACACTGAAACCTTCATGTCAGTGTCACAAAGGCAGCAAATTTGCATCCTCAATACTACATCTTGTAGGAGTTACCAGCTACAGATTAGGAAGGTTTACAGAAAAAGACTTTGAATGAGTATGGCATTAAAATGAGACCCTTTCTAACAGCAAACTACTAACTGAAATAAATTTGACATGTTGCCACGTACCCTGCTGTCCAGGGTGATACTTTGTGATCTCCTGCCTCAGCAGGCTGAAATCTATTTGTGTCAGTACATTCATTACAATAATGATATTATTAATAAAGGAGGAACAGGCAGCCTGTGGCAATGCAGCTATCAATATCTTATTAGTTTAGAACTCCCATAGGTATTCTTGTGTCATGAAGACTGTGTGGGTGCACCTGTAAGCGACAAAAACCATCCATGACTAAAATTAACCTTTCAATAAGAATCTTTTTTTTCTTTAACTGAAAACCTTAGTAACTTGAGCGACCTTCATGCCACGCATAAGAATACTATCAAATAATGTTATGGGAAGAGAGGGGAGCCAATGCAGAAAGTGATAAAAAGGCGCAGGAAAGCAGAGTTTAAAAATAGCAACTTGATGCTGCCAGCATTTACGCGGAAGCCTCGACGATTTAGAAAACATATCTAGCCATAAAATAACGAGACACAAACGAGTTTGTTGCTGCTGCTTTGTGATATTTTCCAACTTTGCTCAGTTTTCCAACGGGCTGTTCATATTAAGGGCTTTCCCACCCTCACCTCCCCCCCCATGGCATCTTTTACCCTCTTTTCTGGTTTTCAAGTATGTACTCCATCCTACTTCAGCAGTTAGGGAACGGATTTCTTCAGGGCACTTTTCGTTGTTGTTTTAAAAATGAAAATGGATGCTGAAAAGGATCTGATCCTGGAATGGAAAACAGAAACTCCATCCCTTTACTTTGGCAAGGAGGTCGGGCAGGGGAGCCTCGGCATCGCACTCGGATGTGCCTAAAGGTCTGGGCAGTGGATGGAAGGGGGAGCGCGAACCTCTGCGTTGGCTAATTAGCCCCCTCTCCACCACCCCCACCTCCAAACCACACCACCCCATATGTCATCCAAACCAATCTGGGCGCACTTTTCTTTCCGCGCAAGGCAGAGAGCAGCGCTGCTGGAGGCGTCCGGCGCGGGACAGGCGCAAAAGCCCCCCTCCGCCGCCGCTCCTCCTCCTCCTCCTCCTCCTCCTCGGCAGGCGCCCTCCGAATGGAGTTGCGAGGGGCAAGCGCCGGCCAGGCAGCCCCGGGCGCCGCCACTTCACTTCCCGCGGCCGCGGCCGGTGCCGGGCGCCCCGGTGGGTGAGGGGCCCCTACTTACGTGTAATTCTGGGGGAAGCTGTAGCCCTCCGCCGGGGGCGCCGAGAGGACGAGGCACAGGATTACTGGGCTGCACAGAGCCCGGACCAGGCAAGATGCGCCGCAGGTCTGCGCCGACATCGCCATGTTTCCATTAAAAATTCGGCGGCGGCACCGACCAACTCTCTCCTTCTTCCCGGCGGCGACGGGGCTGCGACGGGGCTGCCCGGACGCCCTGGGCCCCTCGCTCCCGCTGGGAGCCGAGGCGAGCGAGCCCGGCGGCGGCGGCGGCGCCGCGGGGGATCCTCCGGCTACTCCGGCGAAGCCACCGCCAGCCTGTCAACTCGGCAGCCGGTGGCGACTGTGGCGGCGGCGGCGGCAGAGGCAGCCTCTTTCCTTCCCTCCCTCCCTCCGTCCCTCCCCGCGCCAAAATGTCACGAGCGGGGCAGTTCTCAGGAGACTGAGGCGAAGGTGGGGGGGGGCCAAGCAGGGTAGCTCCGCTCGGGCGCCCGCCAGTGCCAAGCGCGGCGGCTGCTGCTGCTGCTCGCCCCGGCCCTCACGCGGCGGGCTCGGCTCGGCTGTGGCAAACACTGAGCGAATACAAACTGCTACTTTCCCTCAAATAGGCGGCCAGCCTGCCCAGCCTCCTCCCCTCGCATCCCCCCTCTCCTCCTCCTCCTCCTCCTCCTCCTCGCTGCATCCCTCTCGCTCTCGCTCTCCCCCCTCCCCACCCGCCCGTTCGGAACGCTCTCCATCCTCGCAGCCGCTACCGCGCATGCTCTTTTCCCAGACAGCCGGCTGGCGCGGCGAACGGGCGCTCTCCTTCCTCTGGACCTTCGCGCTGGGCCCAGGCAGCGGCCCCTGGCACGCGCGCCCCTCGAAGCAGCACGCGGGCAACCTCGCTTCTCCTTTCCTTTTCCGGGTTTTTTTCCCTTTCCCTTTGCTTTTTCCGAGCCCGGCTGGGCAACCCAGCAGGTGTCCCCGTCCGTCCTGCGAGGCAGCTGGGGGCAGCCACATGAACTGGTCCTAGTTCTCACTTGTTTTTCTGTTGACCTGGCCAGCGACCCAGATTCCGCCCTCCCTCCTCCAGCGCGCGCCTGGCACCCTAGCTAGACACGCGCACACTCGGGCCATTTCCGCACTACACTCTTCTAGCGCGATGATTCCACTTTCAACCTCCTCTGGCATCCTGGGGTTTGCAGTTTCGGGAGGGGCCGGCCGGCCCCTCCCGAAACTGCAAACCCCAGGATGCCAGAGGAGGTTGAAAGTGGAATCGTAGCGCTATAACAGGCTAGTGCGGAAACGGCCTCCATCCGTGCTCCCGCCGGCTCCCGCTGTGCCCATTCAGTCTGATCCTTCAGTCTCGTGCTCTGCATAACACGGTCGTGATGCTGGCTTTCCCCTTTCTGGAGCAGCACGTTGCGCGCAACCCCAGGAAGATTTCCAACTGACTCTTTTGGCCCATCGGAAGGAGCACCTGCAGACCAAATTGATTCCTCTGCTGCCTGCTCCTCCAGGCTACTATTATAAGAAATGAAGGCTGGGAGTGGGGTGGGGAGCTCTGTAGAGCACGGGGGAAGGGGAGAGAGATCAATGGAAATTTATACCTAGGCAGGTCCTTGGAGTCCGCACATTTTAGGAAATCTTTCCAACGTAATTAAATTGAGTTTTAAAAGCTGTTGCCAAATTGAGATCTCTATGAGACAGTCTGTTCAGGAAGCCTAGAGATTGGTGGAGAGTCTAAATACCTCAAAGGCACCAGATCCCCTCTGATCTTGGAAGCTGAGCAGGGTCAGCCCTGGTTAGCATTTACTAAGGGGAGACCACCAATGAATATCAGGTGCTGAAGGCTGTATTTTAGAGAAAGGAGCTGGCAAAACCAACTTTGAATATTCCTTACCTAAGAGAAACCTATGAATTCTATGGGGATGCCATAAGTCGACAGGTGATCGGAGTGCATATACACACAGAGAAAGAGATTGGTGGATTGCCAAGCTTTATACTTTCAAACTGGTTTGTCATCGAATTTTAACCAAACACTTTGTGATTCCTTGCCTAGAGCGTGAATTCTGCGTCCCCCCCATTGTTGAACTGCAGCTTCCATCATCTTTAACCAACATAGTGATGAATGCTGGGAGTTGCAATTCAACAACATCAGATTCAGAATTCTCACTACTTCCCTAAAAGTCCTATAAAGTTAGAACAGATCTAGTATTGATATTAATTCCACATTATTTCCATTTGGGTAGAGGCTCGTGGCAGCTTGTAGTGCAATAGCAATATGCCTCCAGGATCAATGACACCTTCAGCTGCAGCACTTGGACAGAAAATCATGTTTGATTTGGCAGGAACAGAGAAATCCACATACTGTCTGGTCAAACTTGACAAGAACATTCCACTGTTCCCAACCTATCTTCAAATCCAGCCATCATCATAAAAGTAGCTAAAGGAGGTGCTACAGTTACACAAGACTAAGGTGCTATTAGACAATGGTCTGACACCTGCTGCACTTTTTTGTGTCATAGAGCCCAGTAATGAAATAACAGCCATTATTCATGTCCTTTTCAAAGGAGGAGTGTCTATTGGATGCAGATAGGAATCCCAATACAAACACACACACAGTCTCTGGATCCCTCTTTACTGTTCCTAGGATTGACAAGGATATATCTTGAGCTGTCCACCTCCAGAGCATCTGATAGTGTCAGACAGTAATTCTGTTTTACATTCCTTTTCACATTACTCCCCAAATATGTTGTGTTTGCACATAGCAACCACGAAAAGGGTATTTTCTTACCATCTAGAATGTAAATTTTGTTATATCGTACAAGTCTATATTCTTCATCATTCAATATGAAAAAAAACCCAACTTCCCAATATGAACTCCCATAGCTAGTTCCAAAGATGAAATTTTCAGAATTGAAAAAAAAAAGCAGTTACAATGGGAATGTTGTGATTAGCAAGAAAGACAAGAAGCATTTTTAATGGCCAGACTGGCTGAAAGAACAGCGTGTTTGTGTGTATGCATGCATCTGTATACTGTACACACTGGCCATTTCCGCACTAGCCTGTTATAGCGCGATGATTCCACTTTCAACATCCTCTGGAATCCTGGGGTTTGCAGTTTCGGGAGGGGCCGTCCAGCCCCTCCCGAAACTGCAAACCCCAGGATTCCAGAGGATGTTGAAAGTGGAATCATCGCGCTATAACAGGCTAGTGCGGAAATGGCCACTGTCATCACACTTCCGCAACTGCTACACATAAGGTGCATTCCTCATATTTATTTGAAAGGAAGTTCCACTGTTTTTGGAAGCACTTCAGTGGACCATATGTAGAACAACCACCATAACATCACAACCCTCTGGCCTTTTATTTACTGAAGTTTACTCTCCAATGCAGTTCTACATGCTGCTTCCAGCTACCATGACCCTAAGGAATACCAGGAGAGTTATTTCCAAATAAATATGCACAGAATTATGCTGCTTGGCTACATTCTTTTACACAGGTATCAGAAAGAAAATCCTATTGAATTTAGTAGAACTTAACTTCCAAATAAACACATATAGATGGCGCAAGGACTATGAGAGAGGGGGCACCCACCATTTTGGGATTAGCTCCCTCCCAACTTGGTTCATGAGCTGCCACTTCAAGTTGCGCTGCATTTGTCTAACAGGTTGGTGTTAGGTGTTATTTCCTTCTAAGAAACAAGTTAACAAGGGGAGGACAGGATGCCAAAGGCATAGGGCTTTACAGTAAGATACAAAATTATCTCACATAACACAAGCATGTTCTAAAATTGGGTTACTGCATTTGTTTACCAGACAGATGGATTGCTTTCTTGAGATTATCTCTGCTGGGTTTATATTAAGGGTCTTTAAATACAGAGGTGAGGGAAGTGCTAAAAACTAACCAAAGCACTAATCACTCACTTAAAACTAAAGAGATTTAAATTCTTCAGGACTAGCAACTTTTTTATCACTAAAAGCAGCTGAATAAAATTCTTCAAATGAATCCCAGAGCAAGTGGGGGAGGGGGTAATAGCAATGTACCTATTAAATAGGTATAGCTGGAGGATATAAAAGTGATTTTACTCTGGCCTACTAAAGGCATCCACTGCTTCAGGGGATATTCTTTACGTGGTGCCCCCTCAAGGGTCTGTCCTACATATTTCCAGAGTCAAGCGTTGCCTCTGGAAATATATACGTCAGTTCTTAATAATCTTTTCATTTGTCTTACAGGAGCCCAACTGAAAAAGTGAAAAGATGGCAATGTTTTAGCACTGCACCCACAAATTAATGCTGTCCATGCGAGTTGACAAAGTGAATGACAGGTAACATTCAGTTCAGCAGCTATAAAATATGCAGTTGTGCAGCTCTGAACTCTACTTGGTTCCTTAAAGGTGACATTGTCTTCGTGAAGCTTCAGTGCAGAAGACTTCTCCTCAGTGAGAAGGCTTAGTGAACCTTAAGGCTGTTTAGGTTCAACTGGTGTGCAAATGAACAGTTGCGTAGGGACATGAGGGCGGGGGTTATTCGCCCCGGGCAGCAATGTTTTTGGGGCGTTCTGGCCCATAGCCATGCCTCCATGCACCACGCCCCCTGCACAGTGGCCACACCCCTCATATCATAGGCCCGCCCCCTCCTTCCCCCATCCACACACTCCAAGCCCCGCCACTGCAAAGGAATAAATTGCTGTTTCCTCTGAGTCTCACTTAGGGCACTGGGATTAGAAGTCTCCTCGTTATTCTAATTTAATTCTGATCACTTGAGGAACAAAACATACTTCTTCCAAATTGGAGGATAGTTTGGATGAAGACAATGTTCTTGTCATCAGCTATCTCTGGGAATTCTGTCTGTTCATCATACTGAACTTTGTGTGTGTGCTTGTGCTGAAACTAGGTTGCCAGATTCAAAACTGGAGATGGCTTCAGTTTTGCAGTTTCACATTTCCTACTTTCCCCCATGCAACTGTTGGAACAGGGGTGGTCTCCGGAGCCGTGGCAGTCGTGCTTCCTGCCCCAGCACAGCCTGGGAAACTCCCAGGCTGCACTGCAGAAGGAAAACATGGGGCTCTCACGCTACCTGCTCGGGAGCAGGCAGCTCATGCAGAGCTAAAGCAGCAGGGATGTGAGAGCCTCTCGCTGGAGGCTGCTAGCACGATCCCCACACCCCAGAGCCAAAAAAAGGTAAGCTGCAGAAAGGGCCTAAATGATGGACAACTTGTCCATCATTTGATTGTATATAATGATTGTGTCGGCGGCTGGGCGGAGCCGGGCAGGCTTGGGTCTGGCTCAGGCCGAGGCTGGCGTCCCGGAAGCCTCAGCCAGCAGAGTCACCGCAAAACTAAAGCAAGCCTTACTTCAGGCGGTAAACAGGAACGAAAAGAAAGGGTTTTCCTCACCCGGGCAACGAAGGGTTAAGCTGGCTGGCAAGGCTTCCGAGCAGAGTCTCGGCAGGAGCAAGGCGGGACCACAGCAGGGGCAAGGCAGGCAGGAACAAAGCAGGAACACGGCAGGAACAAGGCAGCAGCTCTGACGGGCAACACACGGAGAGCCGTTGGTTGTTGCTCCGTGCTGAACCTGGCTCCCTCTGGCTCTAAAGTAGGAGCCTGGCGCCGGCGCCGGCCAATCCTGAAGCTGCTGCACAGCTGGGAGCCCTCAGCCGGGCTCACAGCTGAGCGTCCTTAGCCAGCTGCAAGCCCTCAGCCTGCCGCTGACGCTCCAGTAACCGGCGGGAGCGACGGGCAGCCTCCTTGGCCTGCCGCCGCTGCGAGAACGTGGGAGGGAGGCCGTCAGGCTCCTCCGGATCGGGCCCGCGGGTGAGCGGCAGCCCAGCGACCTCCGGGCGACTCTCTTCCGCAGCGCCGGCTCCGTCGGTGTCTTCAGTGGCGTCAGGGCAGGCAGGCTCGGGACGACCTCCCGTAGCGGCAGGTGGCTCCATAGCCTCCTCTGCGGCGGCGGTGGCCTCGACGGCGTCCGGGCAGCTGTTCCCGGCGCCGGAGGCCTCCGCCGCTACTCGCGAGGAGACCTCCGCCGCTACTCGCGAGGAGACCTCCGCTGCTACTCGCGAGGAGACCGGATCGTCCTCCTCCTCGGGTGCTGCGTCTGGGGCCGCGGAGGTCCCGACAGATTGTATATAATATGATCATATCCTTCCTTGCCTAATATTTTCTTTCTATGCTAGATAGCACTTGCAAACCTGATTCCTCTTTCCATCCCTTTAATGTGAAATTTATTATCTAGCTTACTGCTCTTCTCCGGACTTCTAGTAATCTTATTTGGGATGGCATCAACAGAACTGCTTAGAAATCCAAAACTGAAGACACATGATATTTTCTATAATACTGTCTATATTTTCAGCCCCATGCCCCACAAATACTACCATCTTATTTAGCTCTTCAAAAATACATTGAATTCATGCTCCCAAGAAACTATTGAAAGGATTCTGAGAGCCCTTTTTTCCTTGAATGTCAATAATATTGGTTCACCATCCAAACACTGTATAGGCCTAACTAGTGCTGTTTTCCAAATTTGCATCACATTAATTTATCAGCACTACATTTCATTTGCTATTTACAACCTCTTCTCCTAACACTGCACCTCAGTAGTATATTGTAATTACTTCAGATCTAATCTATCCAAGATAAGATGATCTGAGAATTCTAAAATGGATTTCCAAATGAAAAGGTCATATAACCATGCCAGAGCACATAGTATTGCACGATATCAAAATCAAGCACTTTTTAAACAAGTAACTAGCATGCACTTACTTGGGAGTAAATTCCATTGAATTCAGCAGGACACCACTAAGTAACTATGCACAGAGATCAATCTGAAGAAGGCCCTTGAATCTCAAGAAGCATTAAGCACTTAATATGGTCTGTACTGTCCTCAAAGTGATAAGTAGCATGTTATCAATATGCAGAAAAGGGTGTCTTATATTACCATGTGCTCTTTTGAATAATATTGTCCTTTCCTGCTCCCCTTAATCTATGAGTGAACAAAATTGTCCACAATTACAGGTGTTTATTGTCTGATAAACATCATGGGGCCTTGATCTATAACCCCAGGCTTTGCACCTGCCCTCTGAAGGGGGCTAGGATGGCATGTTCCTTCCTGTCCTTCCATCTTTAGGGGAAAACCTTTCTATCCCAACAGCTTTGGGGGACTGAATGCAAGGGCTTTCAATAGTGTGCTATACTACCAATCTTTACATTTTGCCTTGTTTAATGGCTAGAATGTTTTGTATGTTTTTGCCTATATGTGCATGTATGCATTTTTATCTATATTTGTTTCAATTTTTGTGAGATGCCTGAGTCCCACTGTGAGGGAAGAGGTAGGATATAAGTGACGACATCATTGTCACCATTAAATTGGAGTGCCCACTTCACAATATGTCCTACTGAATTAGATTGTACTTACTTTGAATTGTGCATGCTTAGCTGTACCTGAGCTCCACTGAATACAATGGGGTGCATTTCAAGTAAATAAAAATCAGATTGGGCTATTAGCCAAAAATCCAATTGCTGATCTCAACTAGAGTAGACCCACACAATCAATGGGACTTATGTAAGTACTCACTTAATGTTCAGAAATCGATTTAGTTGGGATAGGAGTTGGGTAAGCCAGAATAGTTTAGTTCCTACATCAAGCAATGGAACATAATACTATGCTCATGCAGTCCCATGTCTTCCTCCTGCTCTGGCAGCTGACAAGCTCTCGGAGGAGCTGCTGCTTATTGGTGATAGGGTAACAGAAAGGGGAGTCAATTCAGTTGATGAAGCAGAAGCTGGTTTTAGTTGTGGGAGACCACACAACAATACAGTCATGGATAGAGTGGATCTCCTTTTCTTTCTCCTCAGAGCCCAGACCAGCTGTTTCTTCACTGTTTGAATTGCCTCCCTCACCATCCCCTCTGCAACAGTAAGCACTGGCAGTGACAGCAGTCCTTCCCCTTGGGGTTTAACAGCTGCTGGAGAGAAGGTTTGGGATGAGGTGCAAAGGGCTAGAGAATAGCTTTCTGGACCCCATATGAAAAGACACATACACATGTCTAAGGTCGTTTTCACACCTTACCTTTTCCCAGTGCCGGAGTGGGAGGCTCACGCATGAAGACTTCAGAGGAATGCTCCCGCGTCCCTCCTGCTTGGGCTCCGCAGTGGCTTCCTCATTGCGCAAGCGCCCCACCTCTTCCGTTCGCAGTGCAGCCTGGGACCTCCCAGGCTGCACTGAGGAGAGGACGTGCGACCGGCCCAGCTCCCAAGGCTCCACACACCAGGTAAGTGCGTGTGGGGCCCCGGAGTGATGCGTGACTGTGCAGCATTTTCGGCTTTGAGACGAAAATAAAAAAATGGGTGTGCGGTCCGCGTCAGGCCCTTGAGCGTCACACAAATGTGAGTGCATCGTATGGACCGCTCCTCACATTTACACGACGCTCAAGGGGCCCTTTCACTTCAGAAATTCCATGCGAAAAGGGCCGTTGTCATACATATATAACTAACAGATTCCTACCTAGTGTTTGCTTCTTCTCTTCAGGAATGAAAAGCCAATTGATGCCATGATAAGAGAGTGCAAGAATAGAACTGAATGGCTGCTCTGGTCCAGTTCCATTGTGTATCACAAACACCATTCTAACTGGGTACATTTTTACTTATGTTTTTTAAAAATGCAGATATGTGCTTTGTGCTCTGGAGTACATTCCAAAAGTATATGCAGATATTGGGAGAAGGGCCTTTGATGACAAATTATAACCAAGTTCTGCCCATTATGAAAGGATATCAAACAATTACCATGAGAATAAATGATAACATTAAATATCAGTTCAAACTATGCATGGTACGGGGGCAAGGCTAGCAGAGTTCAACCTTCTGCCCCAAATGATCAGGCAAAATTTGATCGCCCAGACTTTATAGAGATGAGTCCTCTCAGGAAAGAGAAAGAGATGAAGTAATGTGGCTCAAACAAATGGTCCAAGGGTAGTACAAAAACAGTAAATGGGAACAGCAGAATGACAACCTATATCTGGAGTACTATGAGTTATCTGACTCAGAGCCAGGGTTTAAGTACTGTTTCCATCCTGAGGGTGAAGGTGTTAATAGCTCTATGGCAGAGTAGACAACGGGGCCTAGAATGGGCTAAAGGTTTAGCATTAGGTGACAAAGCACTGATGGGAATTGTGACAGCTCCTTAAGAGCTGGGCAGGTGAGGAAACAAAGGAAAATTTAGTCAGGAAGGGGAAGCAGGTTGAAGACAATCAGTTAGTAGTTTTGGGTACTTTTGTTTCTAAAGTTGAATTGTTGAGGGACATTTGCAAGCTCATTAACACCAGAGCTTCCTTGACTATGACCTGGCCATGCCCTGAGGTCCCATCTGACTTACTTTTGCACGTGTTCAGCCAGTCTTTTTGTCAGCATGGCTTTTCAGCCATAGCAGTCTATAATTTATATTTCATGCCAATTAAATGATATTGGCCAATTATATCATATCATAGAGTGAGGGTGTATGCCATGGTAACATAAGCACAGAAGCAGTTTTCAACTGGGATGAATTCCAAACTGTATCAATATGAGAGAAACCAAAGGGATTGCAGAAAAAGTTTGAATGGCATAAAGTGGGCAAGTATCAGAGGTTCAGGGCCACATTGGTTCTTCAGAAACTCCCTAGAATGAGTTCAACCCTGTAAAAATGTTCAGGTTTTTTTTCTTAGATCCCCCCAACCCTTCTTAGGAGAGCATTGGGGGACAATTTCATCCCATTTGTGACGCTTGTTGTTGTATTTCTCACGCAAAAATATATATATTTTTAATCAAAATGTTACCCAGAAGTCATCTTATGGGTCACTTCCTTTTAGAATAAGATAACTCCTGGGCCTAAAATGCTAGGGAGAATGCTAAATTGCTTACTGCACCCCCAGAAAATGTTTGGGGGGCACTCTGAGGGCCACCAAAGTAATCCTAGAGGGCTTTATGCAGCTTGTAGGATGTACTGTCCCTACTTCTGTTACAGAGGCTTTATATTACGAAGGAACCCAGACAGAGGGGTGCCTTTTCTCTTCCTTTTTTTGGCCTGTTAACAGATTTTTAGTTGTTTTTAGTTAGGAAGTGTAGAACACCTGCCAGAAGAGATACAGAAGTCCATTTAAAAAATTAATAATTTTGCCTTTTTGCATTTTTGACACTTAGACAACAGAGAAGCCCTCCCACTTCCTAAAGGAGTCTAGTTCAGGATCGTCCCAGACCTTGAGGATTCCGGGCAAAAATCTGAGACCTAAGGATGGCCCCAGCTCATTAAAGTGTTGTGCCTAAGGACCAACCACAGCTGCTTACAACTGAGAATATGCTTTCCCATTTGGAAATTAAGAGAGAAATGTTAGCTAAATATGCTGTTCCCAGGCCAAGGCTAAATGAGGGAAGTATTCTTTCTTACATGCTTTGGGAGATGGGCTAAGGAACATAGAATCATAGAGTTGGAAGAGACTACAGTGTCCATCGAGTCCACCCCTGCCATGCAGGAACACCCTCAAAGCACTCCCAAAGCATTTCCAACAGATGGCCATCAAGTCTCTGTTTAAAAAAACAGAAGAAAGAGGAGGAGGAGGAAAGGAAGAAGAAGACGAAGGGGACTCCACCACACTCCAAGGCACCACTATCAAACTGTTCTTACCATCAGGAAGTTCTTCCTAATATTTAGGTGGAATCTCTTTTATACAAGTTTGAAGCCATTGCTCCATGTCCTGTTCTCTGGAGTAGCAGAATATAATCCCGCTTCATCTTCCATACGATATCCCTTCAAATATTTAAACATAGCTATCATATAATATCTTGACCTTCTCCAGGCTAAACATCCCCAGCTCCCTAAGTTGTTCCTCATACAGCATGGTTTCCAGCCCTTTTTCCATTAGCTTTCCCTCCTTTGGATAAATACCAGCTTGTCATTATCTTTCCTGAACTGTGGTGCCGAGAACTAAACAAAGTATTCCAGGTGAGGTCTGAGCCCAACTGAAAATGAAACCTAGCATACTTGCTTCTAGTAAGAAGGTGAGTGCAGAGCAGAGCAGAGGGTGAAACCTGACATAACAACTGGGAAGGAAACCAACAGTAAATGCAGAGACCCTCTGAAGAGATTTTACACGTTGCAGCAATAAATCAATCAAGCTTTGCAAATTATAGCACGCTGCTGCTCTAGTGCCTGAGCTGGAAATTAGCACACAGACCTTACCTCTTGCCTAGAGCTGAGCCTGCCAAAACTGGAGAATGGTCTTCTGCCTGGAGATGACCACAAAAACTGGAAACTTGGGGCCAGGCCTGAGATCTGGCAATTCTACATATAGCCATGCTGACTAGTAATCACTGATGTACCCATCTTTCATTAATTTATCCAGTCCACTTTAAAATCTACCCAGGTTGGCAACCATCAGATAATTTCATGTATTAACAATGTTCTTGAGCTCTACATACTTATTTTTATCTGGATTACGTGAGGTGCATAATTTTATATATCATGTCTCCTCCTACTTGCCTGTTTCTTAAGCTAAGGAGCTCCAAACATTGCAATTTGCCTCATAATCTAGTTACTCCAGTTCTTTGGTGATTTTGGTGGCACTTTTCCATTTCTGTAATGTCCTTTGGAAATGCAGTAACCAGAACTGTGCAGTCCTGCAATTGTGGTCACACCACTGGTTAATATAAGGGCAGTGTAGTTCCTTTTTTAATTATGCCCAACATGGGATTTGCCTTCTTTTCCAAACAGCACACACTGGGTTAAGATACTCATAGAGATATCAGCCATAACTTCCAGATCCCTTGGTCAGGTACTGTCAGATCACACCCTATCAGTGTATATGTGAAGTTGACATTTTTTGCTCCAATATCTTCACTTTACACTTACTGTCATTCAACATTTGAAAAACCATTCTTCCAGTTTAGACAGATACTTCTGGAATGCTTTTTATTCTCACCAACCTGCTTGCCAGTTATTGGTCTCCCCCAGCATGCCCGCCCCCCTGCCCTGCCCCAGCACACATCTTTAACATGATGCAAAGTTAAGGTGCAATTAAGATGCACCTAACCCCAGAAGCCTGGTATTAAAGAATTTTCAAACAAATAGGTTAGTTTGTTGCAGTATTAAAAATAAAAAAGGAGATGGAGGGGGGAAAGGGAATCTAACAGCACCTTTAAAACTGATTTATATTCTAGCATGATATCCATGAAAGCTCATGCTAAAATATAAATCAGTCAGTCTTAAAGGCGCTGCTCGATTTCCCCCCTTTCCCCCCTCCTCCACTTTTTTGTTTTGTTTTTACACTGATATTAAGAAGAATGCAAGGACCGGACACTTTTGCCTCCATTAAAATCTGTGAAATGTTAGCTGTGCTACTGGAAAGTGTTATCAGCTGGCTGGCTCCATTGTCAGCTTTGATAATTGAAACCAAAATATTTTTTAAAAATCTATTTTACATTTCTTTGGACATTCCCTCATGTTGCCCTCTCTCTCTTACTGACACAAACACACACACCACAGTTTATCACACAGTCCTTTGAGGCTGAAGTTGAAAAACAGTTATATTCTACAGTTTGCTTATTTTGAGCTCGGCAGTCTTGGAGTTTTGACAGAAGAAAAACTGTTTCAAAGTTATCATAAATATGTTAGAAGGTAGATGAAGGGTTTAGTTAGAACATATGACAGGGAACATGCTGAGTTTACACGTGCTTTTTTTCTAGATTAGCACTGACATTGCACGTAGCCACAATCCATTGCGGAGGCTGCAAGTGTAACTTAATGTATCAGAGGATTTCATATACTAATCATCTTTACAAAGACAGCTATACACCACAAGGACTTTGAAAGTTTATAACCAACCAATGCATTTAAAGGAATAACATCCATTACCAACATAAAAGCCATACAGAATGTAGTGATCCAATGTTACCAACATTGCTCAAAATATAACTTGGGTGGCTCAGGTACGGGGAGACAAAAGTACTGTAATTCATTTCCTATATCTCATTCCCCATCTTTCAGGGTTCCTGTTGAACAGAATGAGGAAGGAGACTGAACATCCTCCTACTGAAGTTTGTTATTGCCTAGGTTCTCAAACTGTGCATATCTTCCAGCTGTCCCAATTTGGCAGGAACAATCTGATTTATTCCCTGTCAACCTGCTCTTTCAACTGCTTTTAAAATGTCCCAATTGCCCTCTTTTTTTTCTCAGCTTACTACAGCTGCTGCAACTCAATTCAAAGTGCAAATGTAGTTTGCACTCAGGTAACTCAGAAGGAGGAGAGGAGAAGAGGGGGCAGACTCATGCCCATCCCAGGAGACTCAGGCAAAGCAAACTGCTGCAACCTCTCCTAGCTTTTATGTTCTTCCTTATTAATCACTTCTTACCACTTTCTGATGTTGCTTGATCATGTACATCCTGGGTTTCATATCAAATGTTGTATAATGTATGCTGCTGGTACATCCTGTTTGCATTGTACAGGATATGGGAAAGGGAGCAACACATTCCGGAGAATGATAGGATTCTAAAGCAGGCAACATTCACCAGCAGAGGAATATTTAAAGTCCAGCCCCTACGTTTAGAACTTGTCAATTGCTGAAAGCCTGCCTGAATAAAAAGGTCTCTGTGCACTGGTGGAAGGACAATAGGAAGAGCAGTAGCCTAATCTTCCTGCTAAGGACATTCCCCAGCCTAGGAGCAACCACTAAGAAGTCTCTCCCCTGTATCCCCACCAAACATTCCTCTGAAAGTGGTGGGGCTGAGAGAAAAGCCTCTCTTACTGAGAATTTAGTTACATTTTTGTATTTGTTTTAATTCATAAGCTGCCTTGACTCCCAGTTTTTTGGTGAAAGGTGGGATATAAAGTAGATAATGATAATAACACATGGCAATGCATGTAGAAGTAATAACATTAAACGCTCTCTTCCTACCAACCATGCTGCCCAGTCATGTGCAGGATGAGTATGCATTCCAGTGCTATTTTATACCTCGTGTTGGTGGGTTAAAGCTTTTTGGCTGGCTCCACGGGACTTCTCAGTTTTAAGTAATATGAAAGAGAGTAGTGTTTCTCACAAGTAGAATAATTAGTGTGCACAAGCAGAAGGTGAACAAGAACCAGTCCCACACCACCTTACACAAGGTCCAGAAGAGAATAAAAGCAGGCTTAGTATGCTTTACAAAAGTGCATGAAGTAGATTTTCTTACAAATGCTAAAGATTTCATAACATCTCATGATGACAGGCTGTCTAACATGGAGGGGAGAGAAAGAACTACAGACTGAAAAATGTAGGAAGAACAAAATCAGACAAATGGCAGACTAACTGATGCAAAGGGAGAGAGGGTGTGACTAAGACCAAGAAACAGGAAATTACATGAATATTTGCTGTGTCTAAACTTTTAGATGCACTAGCTGATTATAGTCATGCTAAGGTTGCTAACTCTTAACACTTTCCAACTTAACCTCTTTACAGTTGAACTATAAGTTCTTATTGTATATAATGCCAGAGTAATTCTACTGGGGTGTCCTAGATTCAAAACAGGAATTGTTCCTGTGGCTAAGATTTAATTATGTGTTTATTTGGATTTTTAACCTGTCCTATTTTCAAAGGCTCGGGGTGAGCAATACAAATTAGAAATAAGTAACTAAAATACTTCAAAGTATTAAAAATATGTGCTTTAAAGAGAATCAGATAGAAAGAGAGTACTCTCCTCAGCCCTTGCCCTAAAACAGATTTCCCAGATACAAAGGTCATGTTTTACTTCCAGCTTTTGTTGCCACGGTCTCTTGTGCAAATCTACCTACTGAGTGGGAGAATGGAAAATACTGGCTGGCTTACTAGTACAGAGAGAGAGAGAGAGAGAGAGAGAGAGAAATAAGACTCAAAAATAATTAAAAATAAGCATATGATTGCAGCTAACGCACGCTCTGACTCTGGGAGCTTAGTCATCTTAGGTAGTTGTCTTCAACCTCAGTGCCCCAACTGATTATATATGCACATATGGATGCCAATGTTGGCACACAGTTAAATTATGAAATTTGCCATCACAAAATACTGTGATGGTTGCCAACTGGAAGTTTTAAAAGGGGGATTTGGCAAATTCATGGAGGACAGGGCTGTCAGGGGTTTGTTGCCTCTCATCCTGGAAATAATATATACCCATCATGATTAGTAGTCCAGGATATAGTAGTCCTATGGTCCATGAACTTGTTTAATCCTTTTAAACCTCTGGTCATCAGTTGCTGGTATGCCCCTCAATAGTAGCAGCTGGAGAATCTGAGTGCAAGATTGGTGTTGTACCTTGGTCCTACTTGTGGGCTTCCCATAGATGTCTAGTTGGCCACTGTGTGAGCTGACTACCAAACCAGAGGGGGCTTTGCTCTGATCCAGCAGTGTTCCTCTTCCTCTTCTTCTTCTTTAAATGTACTTGTTATTGGAGATGGAATTGGTTCTGAAAGCAGGAAAGATGAATAGGCCTATCAGCTTACTAACCCCAACAGAACTTCACACAGAATAACAGAACAGAATAGCAGAATGACAGGTGTCAATTTTCACCATGCTACATTCTCACACTGAGTGTGGCTTCAGAGATACACAACTGTCCACCAAACAATGTACATAGATACATAGGCTGTAGCACGCTAGGGCTGTCACACAGGGCTTTGACTGGAAAAGATAATTGGTCAAGTCATCTAGACATCCACAATACTCACCTGAGGAATCCACTGCTCCTACCTACTGATTTATAAGAGGATTTTCGGTTTCATTTGCTTCACTGTGTACTTGAAATCCAGCATGTGTGGTGAGCTGAATTAATGATTGAAATCCATCCAGATCAGAACACAAGTGGTTAAAATGAAAAGCACATATTTTTTTATGGAACCTAACATCCCAAATAAATAATCACTTTATTCTAAATAATACATAATGTCTTTTCTAATAACCTAACTCAAGTAACCAAGCATTTCCTATTTAACTATATTCCTGACTATCAACTCCACTTCATCATCCATTGCTTCATAATCATCGAGTCACATTATCACTTTGACACCACCCACAATTCCATTTCATTCACCTGTTAATCATTCCCTTACATCATTCATCTTTTTAGGATAAGAGAAACTGCAGAAAGCATACTGGCTACTGCTA
Organism: Ctenosaura bakeri; assembly: GCA_948474755.1. Classification (NCBI taxonomy): domain Eukaryota; kingdom Metazoa; phylum Chordata; class Lepidosauria; order Squamata; family Iguanidae; genus Ctenosaura; species Ctenosaura bakeri. Next base: position 615,677 of record CAOLHI010000248.1, on the reverse strand, counting down.
GTGGTGGTTTTGCTGCAGGCTTCACTTGTGGCAGAGAAGAACACATTTAGACCTTTCCACCCTACACTGTTATAGTGCTATTATTCCACTTTCAACATCCTATGGAATCCTGGGGCTTGCAGTTCAGGGTGGGGCATTTAGAATTCTCAGCCAGAGAGCTCTTTGGCCTCAGTAAACTACAAAGCCCAGAACTCCACAGGATGTGGAAAGTGGAATAATAGCACTGTAACAGTGTAGTATGGAAGGGCCTTTAGCCTTTGCAAGTTTTTGACACTTGCATGAAAATAGTAAAGAGCGACTAGAAAAGTCATGAGTTCTAGCCAGCAACTAATAAAGGATGAATGAGCAACTGAGTGATAATGGTACTATCTAGATGTTGCTCTGGCGTCTCCCCTCATTCATTGGTAGCAGCCTTGCTTTTCATATGTAGAGATTTACCCTTTGGTGTAGGGAATATTCAGAGATGGGGATGCCACACAAGATTATGTGGGGTAGGGCTCAATTGCTTGAGTGAAGTGTATTTTCCTTTGGTGTGTTTATGTCCAGATACAGACTCTCTACAAGACAGCCTTCCCCATTGTGGTGCCCTCCAGATGTCTTGGACTGGCCATGCTGACGGGATTTGTAGTCCAGCACATAGGTAGGATACCAGGTTAGAGAAGACTTCTACAAAAGTTCTGAGATATCAATTAGCCACTTAAAAATTATATATGAACATTTGTTTTTGTTGTGTGCCTCAAAGATCATTCCAACTTATGGCTGCCAAGATTTTTAGCCTTCTAAGGCTGGGGAGTGTGACTTGCAGTCTAGTACGGAAATGGCCCTAGTCTGAGACTCAAACCACTACACCACAGTGGCCCATATATATAACAAAGAGGTAAATATATGGAACAACTAATGATAAATGTGTTGCTAATATATTTCGGAAATGACTATTGTAAGGGTAAACTCCTAAGATAAAGTATTTCTTTTCTTTTTAGATCTGTCTCACTTTCACCATGTAATTCCCATTAGTGACATTCTTCCCTGTGCGCTCTGTTCACATCACATCTAAGTGATACACCTCTGTGTTCTGTGCACATGAATGATGGATTCCCACTTCCTCAACTGAGGTTTATGTACTTTGGTATGCTTTGATTTGCTGAGGAATTTGAGCAATTTGTCATAGTAGGAGATGTCTAAGTAGGACATGGAGCTTTGGCCTTCTATTTACTTCCCCCAATAATACCTTATGGCAGTGCTACTGAACAAGATGGACTGTGGATCAGCACTGGCCTCTCAGCTTCCGGTCTGTGGTGAGTTTCAAAGAAAAAAAGAAATAGTTGTAGTCAATGGGCACAAATATGGAGCTGGTCTCTGGAACATTGGAGAAAAAGCCTGTCTGTCTCCCACATTGAATAATTTAAGAAGCACTGCCCTAGAGTTGGTTGACCTACACCATGCTGTTACCCTAAATGATGAGGGACCTTGAGGTCCATCAGCAGTGCCAGCATCTCCTTAACATTTGGGGAATTATTAGTTTAAAGAAAGCTTTGTGAGAGGAGGGTAACAGCAGGATCTTTTCACCTCTGTATACCAGTACTAACTGTAGAGAGGACTCTAGTTAAAAGTTAAACAGATTATTTTATTGGAGATTAATGGACATCAAGCAGTCTCATGAACCATACAAGGCTATTGAAGGGAAAGGCAAGAAAGGTTGACTAGAGAGAGACTTGGGGTGGAAGGGGTGATCTTTACTGAGCCTGAAGCAGAAGACTGAAGAAGAGTGGCTCAAATAAGAATCTGAGGGTAGTACAAAGAAATGGGGGTCTGGGGAACCATGTGCAGCATGACACCCAATGTACTACAACTTGTAAGGGTTGGAACTAGGGTTTATATACCCTATTTCCTACCCTAAAGGAGGGTGAGTGGACAAAGGAATAATGGCTTTCCCATGAAACTGACAAAGAAGTCTGGAATGGACTGATTGTCCTCATTTTAGCTGATAAATATTGATGGGAGTCATGACAATCTCTTAATGTCTGGATGGGCAGGGATTCCGGGAAGGATTTACTGTAGGATAGGATCATAGTAGGTCTCGATGACTTCACTTGGGTGCTTTCGTCTTCTGTTGTCTTTGTTGCCTGCACTTTTGAAAGGATTATCACAAGCCCATTAGCGTCAGGTTTTCCTGCCTAATCCTCTCTCAATTTATGACCTGGCCATGCTGAAGTCGTCATTACCTGGTTACATGCTTACAGTCAGTGCTTTTCCAAACATGATTTGGCCAAAAATATATCTAATTTAAGAAAAATAGTATTTTCCTGAAAGTGGGTGTGTTGGATGCGTTAACAATGCTATTTCTTTTACCTGCACCAGATGATGCTATCATTGGGTTGGGGCCAAGATATAACAAACCTCTGTATGTTGACAAAACTCCTTTCTTGTTCCAAAATTCCCATAATGTTTTAATGGAATATTTAGGTTTTTGTGGTTTTATATGTTTTTAATGTTTTTAAATTGTTTTTAATGCTGCACTTTTAATCTGTTGATGGAAGCCACCTTGGGTCCTATGCCAGGAGAAAGGTGGCATACAAATATTAACAACAATAACACTGTCCTTTGGGACCCTGTGTTGGCAGCATCACGCTAGTCTCAGGGTTTTACTGGTGATGCCAATACAATGTCCCCACTGCAGAGGATCCTGAGGCTAAGATCTGAAGGCTTTCAGCTGATATAATTGGCTCGTAGGGTTGCACTGTTTCTCTCTAAATACATAGGTTCTATAATTAATATATAGAAGTCAGTTTTAAGATAACAAGTTATACCCATTCAGACAGAAGCAGAGGTGTTCTGTAAACTAAAAAGACTAAGTTCAAAAGGGATCTGAAATGAGGTAGCATTGGACACTATTTTATTGAAATGCAGTAAATGAACCCAGTTGATAGGTTACATACAGTGTGTGTTTCGTATTTCTCCTTTACCCCAGGTCTTTTTGACATTCTGCAGCTATTTACTCCACCATACTGTTACAAAGAAAAGAAAGTCTCTAAACAGCAAATGATTCAGCAGCCTAGGCGACTGCCAGAGAGGGGGAAAAACGTATTTTCTGAATCAGTTCCCCATGAAATCAGTGAAACTAGATTTATCCTGGGGGGGATAACAGAATGGATCATTAGGTGTCTTGGAAAGTTCTTACTGGATTTTAAAGCCATCTTGCAAGCTGAAATATCAGCATTTTAAGGAGATGAATAAAAACATAGTGGTCCCTTTAAACTGGAAGAATGCAAGGAGTGACGGTAGGGGGAAATTGACAGGAAGGAAATTTCATTCTCTGGTTTAAAAGTAGAGGAAAAAGAAAGGTCTGAAAATTGTCCTTTCTACCTCTGGTGATTTAATCACATATGATAGCTGTATAAATCAAATTTCTCTCATTCCTCCGAAGTATGAATTAGCTTGTAATTAGGATACTGGACAAAATTTCCAGTTAAAACGAAAGACATCTTATTAATAGGTTAGATTACCTATTGTGAATGTAAAGGTTAAATCATCAGTCTCATGCAAGCACAACAGGAACCCAATCTTAGCCTCATTCTCAGTGGTTTGACCTCAGCAGCTCCCATTACTTTCTCCTGCTTCCCCAGAATGCAGGTCAGCCAAAGTTTCTTGCCACCAACATTCATATTCTCAGCAAGGCAGAGAATGCCACCATATTACAATTTTCATTCACAGGAGTGGACTTTGGTAAGTCATTGCCATGATAAAAATTGTAAAGTGGGGAGACATGATCATCTCCATCAACTCATAACGCACACATGATCATTCTGAGAATCTGGAAGTGGCAAGGGTGTCTTTGTCTGGCTTGTGAAGAGGCAGTGATCGTATAACATTTTTACTAATGATTTTTGCAGAAGTAAATTGCAGAAGCACAGGAATGAAAACTATTGTTTTGGAAAGGAAAAAGCAACAAAGGATCTTGTAACACCCTAGAAAACTAATATTTGGTATGTACCTTTGTGAACTGCAATCCACTTTATCAAATGTTGGATTTCAAGTCTGGAGTTGAAAGCTGCATGAAAAGCTGAGGGACAAACGAAATCCTTCTACTTTTTTACCTACTTGATTGTAGGATCTCAAGTTGTTAATGTCATTTCTGGTCTTATCTTGAACATTCTCTTTGTGTCCCTGTAAGCAACATACCAGGATTTCTGTGTCTTACATTCCTAATTTGCCAGCCATTGACCCTGATGCCCATTCTACCTCCCTTGTTTTGCTCTGCCCTGAGACTATTTCCACAGACGTTAGCTTTCTCATTCTTTTCTACTTTTCCAACTATTGTGGAAAAGACATACATATGTATGTTCTAAAATGGAACCTTTTGGACTGGCTGCAGATAGCAAGGGTTGTCTGGAAAACCCCATTTAGATTCCCAGCAGATGATGTACAACTATCACTTGGCATGTGATAAATATCCAACTGAAGGGTTTGGTAGATACAGAATCATAGGGTTAGAAGAGACCACAAGGACCATCTAGTCCAACCCCCTGCCATGCAGCTGTTACCAGCCATTTCCTTGCGGGCTTAAAGAAACGGTGCAGAGCATCCTGCAGAGAGGACGTCTGCACCTGGGAGTGGACTGGGTTGGACCTACTTACTGTAGATCTGCACCTCAGCCCGCTCCCAAACAACCCGAAGTGGTTGTCCAGTGTGCTTTTGAAAGACCTCTCGAAAGAGGTCTTTCAAAAGCATGGAGCGGGCCACTCCATTCCTGCGCTTCAGTGCAGATTTGTAGGCTTGCACCAGTGCGAGCCTGTGATCTGCCGGGGGTGGGCTTTAGGTTGACGAGCTTCAGCAGTTGGTGGAGAGCCTCCACCAACCAGAAGCCGTCATTTTCGTCACTGGAGCAGTGTGGAGCGGCGGCCACGCACTGCTCCGGACCAGCCTGGACCCAAACGTCGAGTCCAAAGGTCCGGTAAGTACCGGCATGGGGCGATTCTCTTGCCCCACGAGGAAATGGCCACCATCAGGAAGTTTTTTCTAATATTTGGGTGGAATCTGTTTTCCTTAATTTGAATCCATTGTTCCATGCCCTAGTCTCTGGAGCAGCAGAAACAAACTTGCCCCATCTTCTGTATGACATCCCTTCAAAAAAGTTTAACATGGCTATCATGTCATTTCTTAACCTTCTCTTTTCCAGGCTAGACATACACAGCTCCTAAGCTGCTCCTCATAAGGCATGGTTTCCAGGCATTTTACTATTTAGGTCACCCACACCTGGACATGTTTTTTTCCAGCTTTTCAATCCTTCTTGATGCCCAGAACTGGTCACAATACTCCAGGTGAATTCTGACAAAAGAAAAATAGAGTGGTACTATTACTTCCCTCAGCCTAGACACTGTACTCCTATTGATGCAGCTTAGAATCACATTGGCTTTTTTAGCTGCCACATCACATTGTAGATTCTTGTTTAGCTTGTGGTCTACTAAGACTCTTAGATCCCATTAACATGTACTGTGGTCAAGTCAGCTCTCACCCATCCTATATTTGTACATTTTATTTTTTCTGCCTAAGTGTAGTACCTTACATTTCTCCCTGTTGAACTTCATTTTGTTAGTTTTGGCCCAGCCTTTTAAGCTATTAAGGTCATCTTGAATCCTGAGCCTATCCTGTTCTGTTACTGTATTAACTTTTCCTCCTAATTTGGTGTCATCTATAAATTCGATAAGCATGCCATCTACTCCATCATCAGTAATTTAAAAGATGTTGAATAGCACTAGGTCCAAGACAAAACCTTGGGGCACCTCACTAGTCACTTCTCTCCATGGTTAGCATCCTTTGGGAAAGATTCAGAATGTTTGGGTGAACCAGTGGTAGAAAACTACTCTTAATGACTAAATAAATAATTCATGTTGAGAGCCAGAGTGGTGTAGTGGTTAGAGAAATGGACTATAACTATAACTCTGGAGACCAAAGTTTGAATCCCCACTTGGCCATGGAAACCAACTGGATGACCTCAGGCAAGTTACATTCCTTGGGTTGGGTTGATCAACCAAATAAAAATCCACTTGACATAGCATTGTATAGCTCACATTTTGCTAGATTGTTTGCAAGAATATCATGGGAGACTTTGTCAAAGGTGTTATTGAAATCAAGATATGCTACATTCACAGCATTCTCTTCATCTACCAAATACATCTTCCAAATACATCTACACCATTTTTATATTCTAAAAACCATGAGAGAATTCACAGACCAATCCGTTTGTCACCCTAAGTCTGTGACAATTAGCCAAATCTTCATCTTGAATTTAACTGCCCACTTCCCACAAAAGTATCTTTCCCCTGATTGCTTCTCACATAACATTTTAAAAACATTATCCTGTGGCAGTATCCTCACTGTAGACATCCTTCCACTTCCTTCTATTTCACAAAGTCAGCCCTCAAGGCCACTCCCTAAACTGCAAACCTCAGGATTCCACAGGAGGTTGAAAGAGGAATAATAGCATTCTAACACTCTAGTGTGGAAATGGCCTTCCTCTGTATCTTTTTTATCTCTCCCTCTTATCTATTGTTTCAGTTCCTTGAACTCCTGCTCGGTGATATCAATCATGCTCATGAATTCTCTGTGTATTTCCTCCATTGTATAAGATCCTCTAATGTTTCAGTGAAGGTTCCATTTCTCCAATGTTCCTTCATCCATTTCACTTAGAATTAACAATTCGCTTCCCTTGAATCTGGCTAGAGGCATCCAAGAAAAAAACAGCAAACAATAACAAAACAGCTATATTTCGCAACAAGGGCTAGATGTTACTCCCTCAGTCCTTCCCATTCACAGCACATTTACCAAATGCATATAATGGGAATTCCAGGCCCAAATGGGTAATCTTCCATTCCCTCTTTGTCTAGACGGGGGTAAAAATTCTAGCAAGAGATCTCTCTGGATGGCAATTCACAGTGAAAGCTCTCATGGCTCTGAAAAGCTGCTGCAAGCTATTACCCACTGGCCTTCCAGAAGCTGAATCAAAACTCAAATCTTTCCTGTTATTGATGTCAGGCTGACTGAGCAATAATTGTTTCGGTCCTCTCCCTACCCAAATTTTTTTAGGATGGGGATGACATTTGCCCTCTTCCAGTCTTTTGGGACCTCATCTGTTCACCAGGAATTGTCAAAGATGATTGCTAGTGGTTCTCAGATTACCTCTGCTAGTTCCTTTAATATTCTTGGATGTAGTTCATCTGGCCCTGCAGACCTGAAGTTATTTAAAGCAGTCAGGTATTCCTGTACTACCTCTTCAGGTATTCCTGTAATGCCTCTTTATAAATTTTGTACTGCATTTCCCCTGCCGCATCATCTGCTCCATATTCCCCAGATTGAGGACTGTTTTATTTTATCTTGAATGTGTGACTGGTTCTTCCCTGAACTAGTACTGGTAGACATAAGTATAAAAGATTGTGTAAGGGTTCCCACACACACACAGGCCTCCTCTTTGAGCTAATATTCACCACCATTTCATGGAGGCACTGGCATCACAGGTAGACCTTTGAGTCACCCATGTTTTGGCATAACATCCCTACCATTTCCTTATTCTTCCTTTTGCTGTGGACATAAAAAAAAACCCTTTCTCATTGTTTTTTAATCTTTCTAGCAAGAACGAGCTGGCTTTGTGCTTTAGCTTTTCTGACTTTCTCCCTACATGTGCTGGCTAGTCATCTGAATTCTTCTTTCATGATTTCACTCCTTTTCCAATTCTTGTGTGTGTCCCTTTTAAATCTTAGCTCAGTTTCTGTCTAAGAGATGTGACAGTTTTTAAAAAATTATTTGGCCAATTATTCCTTCTTTTCTCCATGAGTCTCAGGACAAGATCCCATAGAATACTTCTTTTTGTCTGTACAATAATTCTGGTGGAATGGGCTGAACAAGAACTGGACCAAATTCACCCACTGAGCTTTACATTTAAGTAGAGATTTCAATTCTCTGTAATCTAAAACCCAAATCTTGGCAATCCAAGTCCAACCCTGTATCTACTCCTCATCAGACTGACTCTCTTGTGTCTTTGTAAGACTTGAGCTCCACTGAAAATGTCATCCTTTCTAGATGAGTGCTAGACTTCAAACAGTCCTCTGAAAATTGAGCGTTTAGCCTGAACAAAATACAGCTGAGTTATCTTTTGAATGGCTGGTTCTTCCTCTTTCTGTAGTGCTATAGAGCAAAACAAACTCATGCATTTAAAAGAGCTTGATTTTGCTGGGTTATATGGTACTGAATAAATTAAAATAGCGATTGCTTCAATGTTAATTGGCTTTATAACAACACAACAGGATGGAAAGGGCAGAAATTTCAGTACTAGCTACTGTAAATGACAACAGGTTACTAAAGGGCCTTAGTCACAATTCAGGGGGAAAAAATCTACTCAATAAGTTTCCATGTGAATAATGGTAATTGGATGATACACTGTGCAAATAATCCAAACTGCAGAGTAAAAATAAAATGCTGAATTATTTGAGCACTCTTTTAACTCAATTTAAATTTCACCGGTGCTGAGACCTCCATTTACCAGCATCATAACTAATAACAGAAATGTTGCTGAAACATCAGTTTGTACAAGTAGCCCATTAGAAGAATGAGGAAATAGAGACATCGTACAGGAGAACCAGCCTCTTTACAAAAGACTGCGTAAACTTCTTGCATGAATGTGCAAGAAGTGTGGGTGGAAACAATACCAAGTCAGTGAACTGGTTGTATTAAAGCCTCCTCAGTAACTAAAACTGAATACAAAATCATTACAGGGAGATGGAAGGTGCAAATGAGTTCCCAAAGCAAGGGTTGCTCCAACTAATAACTAATTGTTGGATGGGTCAAAATGCATAAGTACCAAATAAAGGGTCAAAAGATCTTAAGTCAGTCATCTGAAATCAGCTTTGGTAAGTTCCTTCCTGACAGTTATTTCCACTTCAAGAACATGTAGTAAGCAGCTAGATATGAACTCATTGTATTCATAACTTTAGAAACCACATCTCAATAGAGAGGGCACATCAGCTTAGCTTATTAATATTATCATGTTCCCATCCCTTAGAAAGGCTTAAAATCCTCTTTATGATCTTCAGCTGTAAACCCTATTCTCTAGAGACAGGCAGCCAATTGGTGATAAAATATGCATGCTTATGGCTGGGGAACAAGATCTGTATCTTCAGCACAGTGCTATTTATTTATTTATACGTCTACCCATCAACATTACTGTACAATTTGGTGCCACTCCTTTCTGCATATGAAGCTTTGAAACACATGGAGGTGCATTCAAAATGGTATATGCTTGGCCAAAGGCCAGATGCATAAGACCAGTGCAAGGGAGAGATAAGAGAGGCTATAGAAGCCTTGTGCCTGCCCATCCCCATTTATGCAGTCAAATTTCTTTCAGCACCTACCCACCAGTCCAGAGTACAGTGTAAGTTTAGTTGGTTGCAGTGGACTGAACAGGAATTTTCCCTACTTAATCTGCATTGGCTGTGTATGGACTAAAGGTCTGGTTACTGTTGTTTTTGCCTGCTCTGCATTGTCTAGTTGAGGAGAGTGAAGAAAGTAATGGTTGGGATGATGCTGACTGGAGAAAGAAAATGTTTCCAATTGGCAACAGGATCAGATAAGGCTGCCTTTTATCTTCCTATTTATATACATAACATTCATACAGGAACTAGGAATAGAATTAGGAGAACAAAGTTTGAAAAATGGAAGGAGCACCAGCAGCAATGTATATGCAGATGACACCATGCCACAAGCAAAAAATAGTTGGAATAGTTATTAAAGAAAGATGATAGGAAAAGCATCAACTCATTTGAAATGAGCACTGGAGAAGAGTTCTACCGATGCCATGGACTGTTACCAGGCCATGCACCCCCACAAATAGATAATGGTTTGATTGATGAAATATGATTTAATTGGCATAAATATAAAATATACTCTGCTATGGCTGTATAGCCAGGCTGGATAAGAGGAAAAGGCTGGCCAAATATATGCATTGCAAATTAGGTCAGAAGAGACCTCCATGTGTAGCCAGGTCATAGTCAGGAAATCACCAGGAAACTCCAGCAATAATGGGCTTGCAGATAGACTCTGATGACTCAACCTCTTAGAGACAATAGCGTCTGGAAGGTTCCCACAAGATGGCTGATTGTCTTAACTCCTCTCTCAGACCAAGCAAACTTCCTTTTTATCTTCACACTTGTCCAACCAGTACCAAGTTCTCAGGACTGCCATTAGCCCTTTGTCAGCTAACGCTAAGACTGTTAGCCCATTCTGGATCTCATTGTCCACTCTGCAAACTCCATTGTTTATTCTGCCAGAAAGCCATTAACACCTTTGCCCTCCAGGCAAAAACAGGGTATTTAAACACCAGTTTTTGGCCAGTCAACTCACAATACACTAATTACTTATTCTGCTGCTCTAATCTCCAATTGTGTACTGTCCTTAGATTTGTGTCTAAGCCCCATTGCTGCTTTTTCGTTGTTCTTCTGGATTGGTAAATATCACCCATTTCACCCTGAAATCTTGCTATCCAAAATTTTCCTTTCTTTTACTTCAGTTAGCCTTCTGTGATTGTGTGACTGCTTGAATCTTGTGTGTGTGATTGCAATTCCCCCAATAAAACACATTAAGCTTACTTTTGGACCTCTGGCTGGTTCTTCCCTGCACTAGTAGATATTTGTGTAAAAGATCTTGTAAGGTTACCCTCCTCTCACAGGCCTCCTCTTTGAGCTAATATTTCCCACTCTTTCACATAGGTACTGGCATCACAGGTGGACCCCTGAGTCACCCATGTTTTGGGGTAACAGGACAGAAAAAAAAAGACAAATGAATGGGTTCCAAGAACAGAGCAAACCTTATCTCTCATTAGAAGCCAAAATTATTAAAGTGAGTGAGATTTTCATACTTTGGGCACATCATGAGATGACATGACTCATTGGAAAAGATGATAATGCTCGATAAAGTGGAATATAGTCAGAAGAAGGGAAGACTATGTTACAAGTGGATTAATTCAATCAAGGAAGCCATGGTTCTTCCAGATCTCAGCAGGGCTGTTGATAACTGGGGCTCTTGGTGGTCTCTAACTCATAGTGTCACAATAAGTCAAAGACAACTTGACAGAAAATGAGAACAACATAGATTATTTCAGTACAATGTCCAGTGCAAATGTAATGTGAAGCCATAGCTTCTAGCAATAGGAATAAGTTCCCCAAAGCATTGGGTTTACCTCCCCTTTGTCCACACTCCAGGCACAGAAGAGAAAATTGGAAGTTTTTGCTTCTGAATTTAAAACTACAGTGCTCTGTAATGTTTGAACCACAGTCTGTTTAAATGAGGTTAATAGACAACAAGAAGCCAAGATCAAGCAGCGACCTTTTTTCTCTAACCACAGTTTAAACAGCTGATCAACAGAGTCTGGAGTACCTCAGGGAACTGTTGTTAGTTTTAAACTGGAAAAGAAAGCTTGTTATCTAATCCTCTGGTGTGCAAAAGAGGAGAAAAACTGTAAATGGAAGCCAGAGGCTTAGGCAGACACAAATATCTTAGCCAAGTCAGTGATTAGTAAGGGAACAGTCAGAAACTATTCCCTCCACCTCATGCCCCAGAAACTGGTATGGTTCTTGCAAAAGAGCAGCTGCAGCAATCCAAGTGATAACTCAGCATCCTGGTTACTTCCTCTAAGCAATAAATCAGTCAATATCAAATACGCCAATCTAGAATTTAAGAAGTAAAATAGGAACTGGATTTCATTTTGGTCTTCTGTAGTTTGGCAAAGACCTCATCATCTGTGTTAATTTCTCAAAACTGGACTTTAAATTTTGAAGATCATTTTTCTACTTTTAATTAATTTTACAAATTCACTGTAAAGCAAAGAGGCTGAACTGGAGAACGTGCTACATAGGGTAAAAGTCACAATATGCAGATAGAACAATTTAGAACTCTCTTCCTTTTAGACATTAGTTTAGCTCTGGCAAACCTCATCTGAGAGCCCCTTTCTTTGCCAAACCATTTTCTTTTCTTATTTAATACTCTGTATAAAAAATGCTACACATTTTTGTTTACCCACAAGGCCTTCTATTTTTCAGTCCATTGCTCAAACATATTCCAAGCTTCCCTGTTAAGAAATCTGATCTGGTTTCAGAACTCAATGATGTTTTCCCCCATGCTAATGTCCTAAGCGAATAGTGCTGAGCTTTGCATCCTACAGTTGCTTACTAATGTCTTCCTTTCCCTCCCATGGCTGGGCTGAGATGACGTAACCAAGGCTGACCTGGAAGATAGTGGAAGTATCATTTAGAAACTACTTCTGTGGAAGCTCTTTTAGCTTTCTTTCCCATTTTTTGTAAACATGATTTCCAAGACATGCCATTTGCTGAATGGGGCTGATGAGGAGGGAGAGGGAGAGCTGCTGTTCAAAGAAAGCAGTAAAAAGAGAGAGAGAAGTGCATGCATAGCTGTCTGTATGCAGGGCCTGTATGCATCTTAGGAAGCTTGCTGTATATGAAGAGGATATTAAAAACATTGTCAATGGCTCCTTTGCTTTTTAGACTGTCATTTTCTCCCTGGGACAGACAATCCAGTCCACTCCAGGATGGGGAACCTGAGGATTTTCAGTTATTGTTGGTTTGTGTCTCCCATCAGCCCAAGCCAACATAACCATTGGTCAGGGATTATGACATTTGTGGTATAGCAATATCTGTATGGCCACAGGGTCCACAGCCTATTCTTGTAGTTATATTTTGCTGAGAATCCCCCAGGATTCAATGGGACTTCTATGAGTATTGACTAAACAAGTCTCATTCACTCAGGCTGGGACTAACATCTGGATTTAAACCTAGGATACCTGAAGTTATGTCAAGAAACCTCTTTTCCTTACCTCTTGTTTGTCTTTATTGAAGATGATTCCTAATGTTTCCATAATCCCAGTTTGGACTCATTGTGATTTTCAAGATGCTGGAATGAGAAATCTCTGAAACTGCTCATGCAGCACAGTATTATGTAGTTATATTTATGTAACACATATAAACTGACTTGAAACAAAGTTAACTGCTGTCACTTCTTTTCCCTATCAGGGAACTAGGCTTTTATAAAGACACTGGAAATCTTAGAATATATGACCAAAGAAATGACAGGATTGGTGGGAATCCAGTATGGGATGTTGTAGGCTGCCACCAAGCAGTGTGATCTAGGGCCCATTCACACTGCATACTTCTGATGCTAAGATTCACTTTAACTGCCATGATTTCAGTCTATGAAATTCTGGGAGTTGCATCTTAGGGAAGGACATTTAGACTTTTCAAATAGAGAAGTCTAACACATCAGCAAACCAGCAATACCAGATTTCCATAGAATGTAGCCTTGGAAATTAAAATGGAATCAGAGTGATACAATTGTGAAGTATGAAAAGGTTCTGGTAGGAAAGAAAACAGTTTCTGTTATGCATGCATTGAGAATAAGAACCACATAAACAAAGGCTGCTGGCTTTGCCCAGGTGCAAAGCATTTTGTTACCACACACTACCACCTCTCCTACAAGATATGCAATATTCATAAATTGGACTTATTAATGACCAGAGAACATGATCCGGGTCAAGTTGACTGGAGACGTGCTCAGGGTCATGATGGCTGGAAAATCCAGACAGGATTATGTGGAAAACCCTGATGCTGATGGGCTAATCCCTTCACCTCTTCAATGCTCTTTTCATTTTCGAACATAATGGAAGATGAACTGCCCAGATACAGCAATCAGAGACCATCCTTCGATTTGACCATATGGAGTTCTTCCTTATACAACCGACGTAACAAAATATTAAGGAATTGTCATTAATCACATCAAAGTTTTGTCAACTACAGTGTTAAAGCACTCAGCCCAATCCAGACCCATTTGTTAATCCTGTGGGAAAACCATTATGGCTTTGTCAACATACCCCTTCAGGGTGTGAAATAGGGTATAAAAATCCTAGCTTCAACTCCAGCCAATTGTAGTTTATAGAACGTAGTATGCAGTACATGCCATTTAGTACCCCAGACTGACATTCCTCTGTGCCACCCTCAGACACTGTCTGAGCCCCTCCACTGCAACCTCCTTCTTCAAGATGGGTAACTATCACCTTTACACTGTTACCCTGTGTTTTGGGGGGTCCCAGGAGGGCCGCCCAGATTGCCAATTAAAATACCATTTGGGGAAAATTAGCTGGAGCACTCTCTTGGCTAAATGAGAGGCAGGGTAACTATAGCAAGATCTTTAACCCAGTGTATACAGCGGCGGGTCAGAGAGCGGCTAGACAAGGTTTTTCAAATAGCAGACAATTCTTTATTAAACACAAAACACGAAAGACAAGACATAAACTAACTAGCTTGGAAATAGAAACGGAGATTTGTTTGGGAAGGCGATACGACACCTGGTCTCGTAGTCCTGGAGAAGAGTGGGGTTCCGGGGAAGAAAGCTCAATGTGGGGAGCTGAGGGGAGTTCCTTAGACGACCGGCAACAAGGCGGGATGGAAGTCCAAAGTAGTCCGAAGACCGTTTGGAAATGTGGGGTTTTTATAGGGGAGTTTGTGCCTGTTGGCTATGGCAAGCCAGGTGAGGACAAAGGAGTTTTGGCGCTAGACAAAGGATTTGGAAAGGTCAAGTTTAACATGATTGGATTTGCTCTTGATGACAATAGCGTTTATAGAACGTTAGGGACGTTGATGACCCAAATGAAAAAGTAGCTCGGCTGAAAGCCACGCGGCTATTGTGAGGTTTGCAGCTGGAAGTTCCCTGAAGTTGCGGTCGAGGCTGGGGTTGCTGGCCTCAAAAGAGTCTAGAATGTAAAACCATTAGCAGCCGCACTCATGTCCGTGCTTGTCTGGAGAACCTCGCAAACACGTGGAGTGTGGTAACTGAAAACCAGTCCAGCTAAGCCGAATTAGATGATATCAAAATGATATCTGGGGGTCCTCACCCAGGGTGCCATACTGGAAGTAACAACACCCCTGTTCTCTCTCTATCCAATCTTTCTCACCTCACTTTCTGAGGTGGTTCTTAAGAGTATCTGATTTCTCATATATTTGTCAATTCAAATAAAATACTTTGTTTAACTTTAACTGGAGTCCTCTATAGTTAGTACTGGTATACATAGGTGAAAAGATCCTGCCATTACACTCCTCTTGCAGGCTTCCTTTGAGCTATAATTCCCCTAATCCTAAGGAGACACTGGCATTGTGGGTAGACTCCAATGTTCTTCACCTCTTAGAGTAACAATTTCTACTTGTTTCATACCAGCCCGCAAGGATACAGGCCTCCCTTCAGGCTTACTTTTCCATATCTTTCACATTCCATTCAATCATTATAAGCAGTTGCTGCAACAAAATCCTCAGGACAGACAGTGTTCTTCTTCACACTACAGCTGGCTCCTCATGGAGGTGTTTGTGAGAACAGTCAACAAAGCAGTGTGCCATGTTAGAACAGATGTGCATGGGCTGCTGTTTCTAATCAAATGCTAAGGCTTATTTGAATACCTACCCATTTCTAAAATTAAGGAAACATCCTAAATTTTACCCGGAACTCAAGCTAGTGGCACATGACTGGAACTTGCTTATGATTCTGGATTCCTGAGCTCTCACTAAGCTGTCAGAAGGTGCTGGGAGAATTGTTATATCTAGAACACATCAAATCACTGGCATTTTGAATGTTTT
>CAOLHI010000247.1:600000-754067 GCA_948474755.1 Ctenosaura bakeri | reverse complement strand
ACCTCCCGGCGCCGAGGAGATGGTGGCCTAACCATCCGCTCCGGAGAGCGGGATATACTTCTGCCCGAGGCCGAGCGCTGCCCAGGCGAGGCCGGATGGTATTCCATCTCCCGCTCTCGTCGGTCAACCGATCTCCGGCGACTCGATGGGTGCTCTACCTGCGTGAGGACTGGAGGTTCCTCCGAAGGCGAGACGGGCTGATCCTCCTGAGGCAATTCCTCCTCGTCAGACAGCTCAACGATCTCGCCGTGTTCCAACAACTGCTCCTGTTGTTCAGGGAGCTGAGTCGGAGGTGGCGTGGGAGGATGGGTCTCCCGAGGTGGGGAGCGTCGTTTCTCCTTTTCTTCTTTTCTTTCTCCTTCTCCTTCGCTCCCTCCGAAGCCGGACGCTTCTTTTGTGCTGCAGTCAGTGGCCTAGAGGATTCTGGGGCCTTCTCAGCTGCAGAGGTCCCCTTAAACGTCTTAGCCGCTGCCGCCAGCTTGGGGATCCTTGGGAGCGCAGAGATGGCCGTCCTCGACATCAGTACCGAGCCTGATACCGACGGAGTGGACGGCAGGGCAGCCGCCGCTGCCGTGGATGGTATGGTCGCTCTTGGTGTCTCCAACATCGTGGCACATGGAGTCTCTTCCTTTGCCCTCAGCGACTGTTCCCAGCAATAGGAT
This sequence comes from Ctenosaura bakeri, assembly GCA_948474755.1. Lineage (NCBI taxonomy): Eukaryota > Metazoa > Chordata > Lepidosauria > Squamata > Iguanidae > Ctenosaura > Ctenosaura bakeri. Next base: position 753,405 of record CAOLHI010000247.1, on the reverse strand, counting down.
TTAAGCCGCAACGATCAATTACGGAGGGTTTGGGAGGTAAACTCACGGCAAATTGGGCAAGACCTGGTGTTATGGGTCTCACCCAAACAGAAGAGACACTCCGAATGTTTATCGGAGAGAGCGACCTTCCGCCCACACGACGCACAATTCTTAAAGAGTGAAGACATAGAATGGAGAAACAGTCTAAAGTTGAGAAGAAGCGAAGAAAAACAATGAAGAGAAGAGGGGGAAGGAAATCCAAATACCAGAAATGAGTCCGAAGACGTAGTCAAAACCAAGCAAAGTCCGTGCAAACGCCAAGCCAAAGCAAAAACCGCAAGGAAGAAGTCAAGAACCTTCCGTTCGCAATGGCGGAGAAAGAACTGGGGAGAGACCGTTGCTCGGCGGGAGGAGCATGCGCACTACCGGCATGGGGGAGGGGTTCCTGCCAAGCTATTGAGCTCTAGAATCTTCTGAACGCTACTGCGCAGGCACAAAAGCTCCTAATGTGTGAGGCACAGAGACCACGAAGAAGAAGTTATAGATATACTGAAGTATTCCCCACATCTTGCTGGGTAAGGAGAATCCAAGGAACAGTTTCTCCGGATACAGGTAAATGTGCATGTCCTGGAAGCACAGCAGGCTATACTGAAATTCATAACTTTAGGAAGAGTCTAGGAGCGGAAACCAGTACCAAAGGAAGAACTCTTAATTTGTAATGACTTTTTGATATACAAAACTCAGAAACCTCCTGTGTTGGGAAGCTATGGGCAGTTATTTCTTTAGAAATATTTTTATATGGCTTTTCATGTGTACACAGTCTTCAGGGAGCTCTACTGAAAAGCAGTTACTCACATATAAGAGCTTTTTATTTGGAACCCGTAAGACATCAGAAAATTGCTCATACTCCACATTTAGAACAGCCTTCCATTTGTTCTCTTTTTTTCAATAAAGCACAGAAAATAGAATTAACTTGGAAATTATTTCTTTGGGAAATTGGGATTTTATATATGTTTCTCTTAGACAGTCAATGCTTTAGTCCATGATGTACTCTTTCATCTAAGACCTGAAAGGCAAAGATGACAAAAATATTTCTTGGTGGGGTTGAAACACTCTCAAACTGCATGAATGAACAGAAAGTAGGAAACCTTATAGTGCCCAGTTGGTTATGTTAGTGCCTCTCAGCACATCAACTTGTTGCATTTTTGTTTGTTTGTCTGTTTTCTTGCTGTTGCTGCATGCTTAGCAGTAACACATTTTCATGCTGGACCAGAGCTCTGAGGAAAATTGAAGAAGTGACAGCAAAGCTAGTTTTCATAAATTTCAGGAGAAATTAAACAAGACTGAACTGCACTTTTTTTTTTTTTTTTGCAGAAGAGTTGACTTTTTCCTGCACTCGAGTCACTGCAGAGGAGGAAGGAGGAAAAATAGGAAGATAGGTGGGGTGGGGGGCACTAGGGGATAAAAAAAAAGAATGGAGAACAACAGAGATGGAGAAAAAAATGAACAGGAAAAAATAAACAGAAAAATAATGAACAGGAAAAAGGAACTCAAGAGGCTGAGGAGCAAATGAAGAGAACTCTGTTCAGGGCATGGCCAGACAGACTGCCTTGGAGAAGACACCTATGCCTGAAGAAACCACTACGTTTTTTTCCTTTGGGCCGTGTATTATTCTTTTGCCTGCTTTTGGGTGGTGAGGGGGAGAAAAAACCCACATTGTGTGGATTTCTCCTCTTACTAACTCAGAGAATAAAAAAACTAGTATGCTTTTAAGAGAGAAACGAAAGGACTGTAGGTCCATGGAAAAAAAACAAAGTTCAAGTGCAGAAGGTGCCAGAGTCCATTGACAGCTTCTCTCAGTAAAACTAGGAAAAAATTCTGTCTGAAACTCAAGAGGGTTGTTCTCTGTCACAGTCAACAGTATGAGGCTAGAAAGGCTAATTGTCTGATTTCATATGAGGGGGATTCATACACCCCCTAAATACAAAATGTTGTCCTGGGTGAACACAGGGAAAGGACTGAGAAGGGATTCTGTTGTACCAGGCCAGTAATGAAATCTGATTTACTTGATCCCTACCTTTCCTGGTCAGCTGTTCACACTTCGGATGCTCCTCATGTCATACAGAAGACTACCATATTTTCCAGCATATAAGACGACCTTTTAACCCCCGAAAAACTTTACAAAAGTCGGGGGGTTGTCTTATACGCTGGGGAGCTTCCCCTGCCCGGGGAGAACCGCTGCCGCCACCACGGTTCCCGCCGGCTGCGGACCTTCCCCCCGCCTGGGGAGAACCTTTGAGTATTCCTTTAGAAAACCCCAGAAAATTCATGGGATCACCATATGTCGACAGGCGACTTGAAGGCGCGCACCCGCCCCCTCCATATATTCAAAGAAAGGCAAGTGTTTGTCTCTTGGAGCGGAGGGAAATTTGAGCTGAGCCTCGCTGGGGACGTGCCTGTGGTCCCAGCCGGGTGAGCGCGCGGGGCAGACTCGGGGCGAGGGCGCCCGCTCTCCTGGAGGCCTTTGATTGGCTCTCCCGCTTGGGGGCGGTGGCGAGGAAGGAGTGGCGGCCAGGCATTTGCAGGGGCCGAAGCCGCCCGTCTCCCGCCACTCTTTTCTGGTGCTGCTGGTGCTTTATTTTTAGCCGGTCGCTCAGTTCAGCTTGGATCCCGTTGCAATAGAGGAGGCGGGTGGGAGGGGACGAGCAGCTTTTCAGCGGCTGGGAGGTGGAGGAAGAAGAAGAAGAGGAAGGCTGGGACTTCAGCAGAGGGGTTGCCGCATGCCCGGAGTGGCAGGAGTAGCGGCCGCTGGCTGGGCTGCAAGCGGGCACCTCCTCCCTTCGCCCTGTGGCTGCTGGGAGGCGGCGGCAGCAGCAACAGGAGGCAGACAACAGACGGTGGCCTTTGGCTTCTCCTCCTGGAGGAGTGCCCCGGCCGCAATCAGTTAGTCGGAGCCCAGCTTCCCTGCTGCGGCAGCAGCAGCGGAGACACAGCTCGCCTTTGCAAATGGCCAGTCCTCCTGCGCTAGATCTGGCGGAGGAGCCGAGCCAACCTCCGCAAGACGCCCCTTAGTTGGAGCCCGCTTTGGCCAAAGCTCAGCAGTGGATCGAGGTAAGGACAACACTGGCCTGCCGTTCAGATGGACGATGGAAGCGCCCTTCACTCTTCGACACCCATCCGTGCTGCAGGTCCATAAAGAACTGGCCACCCTTGTCGCCCCCTTTCCCGTCCCACCTTCCTTCTCCTCCCTCTCCCGTCCTCTGCAGTGTCTTGGTGGACCCGTGGTCTGGATTTGCAATTGGTTTCAGAAACCTTGGGGCACAATGTAAACACATGGGCCCCCTCCCAGCCCCCCCCACGCGCCCGCATCTCTCACATTTTTCCCTGATGGTGCAGAGTTACAATCGGAAGTGAAATCTAGCACGAGCTCTATGTGAGCTTTGAAAGAGTTGCTGCAGCAGGAGCAGGTTAAACTGGTGGCATATGATATTAGGTGTCTGGAGAGAGACGTCTCTCTTTCCCTTTCCCTCCCTCTTTCCTTCTTCATTATCTTCCGTTGGTTGCCCTCCCGTTTAATCTCTTAATCGCATTTATTCCTCTCTCACTCTGTGAGCGGAATGAAATGAAACAAGGGATCGTAAACAAGAGGCAGAGAGATCTGTCATACATACTCTCTTGAGCAGGTATTGGGGACCTGGGGGCAAAATGGGTTCCCCAGGTTTGGCAGCTGGAGAAAAGGTTCACTTTCAGACAGGTTCAAGTGCTGGAGGAGGGCTGCTTCAGTGGAGATGGGGAAGGATGGGCCGGGGGAGGGAAAATGAACCTGATCCACTTGGAGATGGTGGAGAGAGCACTGATCATGTCTGCTGGGGTGGTTCTGTGCTCTAAAGCACATTGCAAAAGTCTCTGTTATTCTCCTCCAGAGGCTCCCTCAAACTGGCATCCTTGTGCCTCTTTTTCATTTTGCTGTACTGACCCAGGATTTATATTTTTGCCTGCTAGAGTTCGTGGTTAGTATTCTGAATGAACATTCTGTGCAGCATGCACACATAATTATATGTATATATGCCCATGCCTCATTGGAAAACAGAATCAGCAGAACTTATGCATAAGATTATACCCAAAACTGCAAGCATAAATTAAGGACTGTGGTGAAACCCAAGTATGAATGATTTCAAATTTTTACTTTAAGTGTAGATTTGGCCGATATCCTTTTAGTTCTCTAATTCTCTCCCCCTCGTTCATTAAGTGGGTGAGTAAGGATTCTGGGAATCAAAGTCTACCTGCATGTCATAAGCATTTGAATTAAAATTACCATACTGAAATCAAATCTGATTTTTTAAAATTTTTATTTGGTGTGCGTTGGAAGAGGGGTAGTCTTATATGGCGAGTATATCCCAAACTCTATATTTTAACTGGAAAAGTTTGGGGTCATCTTATACGCCCTGTCGTCTTATACACCGGAAAATACGGTACATTATTTCACTTTGACAGGAAGTGTTGTTTTGACCATGTTTGTTAAGGAAATGACCAATGGAAGACTTTTAAATCACTAACTAGTATTGATTTCCACCACCAAATCAAGGGTGGGGAGAAAAGACTAAATACTCTTACTCATAATTTCATTGCATTTGTTATTTAGATGAGAAAAATCCAGTCTTACCTAATCTTATTAAAGCATGTTCTAAGTGAGAAAAATAAGCTGGCATGCAAAAAAATTTTATGCTTCACTAACGAAGTCATCCGGATTGTGTCACACAGTCTGAGCCCTCTCGTTCCAGTAAGGCTTTACTAAGGCCCAAAGACTGTCATATACACACCCTTATCTAGAATGATATGTACGTATTTTCAGTTTGCTACCTTGGCCTAAAGTATATCTTCAAGAAAATCTATAACCAGAGTCCTAATACCACTTCATCTTTCCTCATCAAACACCAAAAGGTTAACTATGCTGCAAAATCAAGGCCATTACCATTGGCTGGTGTGACACTGACACTTGGAAGTGACTCGACAGTCTCCAGTTCCTGTGCTCCTTGAGAAGGTGTTGGTTCTGCCTCTTTTGAAGATTTATCTGGTCCATAAGTCACCAGTCTCTGTATGTCTGGAAAAGAAAGTCGTACTTCAGGGCTGCCTTACAGCATACCTTGTGTATGTCACTGGTCCTTTCCTCCCCTCTTGCTCTAGCAGTGCATGGCATAGCACAAACCGAAAGAGGTGTGAGGAAATTACCCAGCTGGGCAGCTGCAGAACTTCTAGCACAAGGAAAGTATAAGCACACATTATTTAATCTATTGTTGGTGCACTCCTAGTCATCGGTTATATAGCAATCAGGCTGGCTAGAACTTCATGCCTGCAGCAGTTACCTTATACCACACAGGATGAGAACCCACTGGCAGAAGAATTCAACATCTTGTTCTCTTATTTAAGTGAAAAAAAAGTCGTTAAAGAGTGAGTGGCAGTGGCAATGGCTGATTCAAAACATGCTCAGGAAAAAAAATGTGCAAAACAAGCAAATATATGCAAAGATGTGTATCTCCATAACTTACATCAGTGGAAAAATTCTGCTTTGTTTGGCACAGTCCTTTTTCTTTACAGCACATCCTGGAGTGATCAGAAGATAGACCAGGCTCTACTGGTAGATCTCTGAATTACTAAAGATCAACAGTGATTTCCAACTGCTAAACAATGTTATAAAATGACTCCACACTTTATAGTACTGAAAATGAAAGCAATAAGGCAGAAGAAATAGAAGTGTGATCTATGGTGGATTTTTTTTTTTTTTTTTTGGATTTAGAAATTTTAGGAGTTCAGTTCTGGGGTTAGAATTTTTTAATCTGAACTACATTCTGTACTAGTACATTCTGTACTAGGTTCCAGTTGTTGGATCCTGGGGTTCTACTATATGAAAAAGAAGATTTCACAACCCTGCAGTCTGTTAAGTTCAGCTCAACAGAATACTTCGTCATCTCTACATGACTTATTAATTAAGTTTCAACCACTATTCAGATTCAACCATTATCACTTTCCCAAGGCCACTGTCCAATTATTTTTAGACTTTTTAGCACTTACAGAGAGTACCCCTTACCTAGGAATGTAGCTGGTAGGAAGGTGAGGAAAAGATGCTGTGGATTTACTAGCTTGGCATAGCATCGCCACTGAGGGAAGATGGCATCAGATGCTGTTGAGGTATCACCTCTTGAAGTCTCCAAAGTGTCTGGAGCCTACAAGATATAAGACAATTTGTTTGTGGTATGGCTATCAGACATTACAAGTTTGTACCCAATCCTAATGAAGAAAACAAAATTGTGCCAACATATTTTAGTTTCAAAAAGTAGACAAGTACCTTCAATCATTCACATAGATTGGAGTGGGCAAGATGTAGTCTGTGGGGTACATGAAGACCTCGTAGACTAGTCTCCCCCTCCTTCCATGGGCCAAGGCCAGTACCTTATTTATGTCCACTGGCAACAAGTGTTTCTTTCCTTGAAACTCTTCAGGGACCAGCACCAGTCCATAGACCACCATCTTAGTAGCAGTGACCTAGACAATTCTGCACCCATAAAGCACGTGCCCTTCATTTTCCAGGCTAGTGTCTCTTAGAAGCCCGGTAAATAAGATGCTTATGCTCTGTGTGTCTTGTTTTCACTGATTGTTCTCCCACTGTTGCCGCTTTCATCCAAAGCAAGGTGTATGAAGCGACCACATCTTGATTACAAGACTAATAGCATCCCAGATGCCTCCACAAAGTGCTATTATTCTGGGAAACATGTACTATGTGGAGGGATGTCTGGCAGTGGGGGTTAAGCCCCCAGCAGGTTCTGGAGGGGTGAATTTGGCCCCAGATCAGTTTTAGTGTATCATGGAAACAAAGCAGCTGCACTGAGCAAAACCCAGTGATCTACTCAGGCATTATGGAGATGCACTTTCATGATGAAGAGCCAGCAAGTGAATGATCAAAGCTTCTGCACACAGTGTTTCATATGGTACAGGCCAGGAGAGTAGATGACTCAAGTCTACTTATGTGCCATAGTCATACTTATGTGCCAGATTACCAAGACAGAAGAAGGAGACAACAAATAGTAGACGGCAATTTTTAAAACAAAGGATCCCGATGGAATTTTAAATAACTCTTAGCAAATTGAAAGCAAACTCAAAAGGTTATTGTACCAGGTGTATACTTGTAGCAGTACTTGTCTCTTTGTTCCCAACAGAGTGGTAAATTTTTGCTGAATCTTGACCTTCAGTGGGCATCGAAGCCTTTGAGGGCTCTGCTGAAAAAGAAACAACATGCTCAGAATACAGAAGGATCTTGTATCAGCTTTGAGAATAAATGCAAGAAAGAAGTCTGTAGCAGACGCTTTAGCAGACTCAGTCTACTTCATCAGATGCATGTTGTGGACAAACAGGATGTGCATGCGGAAGATGGTTAGAAGTTACAGGAGAAACAGAGCAAGGCTCTGCAAGCTTCATGTATTTTTCTTACCTTGGACCTCTGGGAGCACAAACGGGGGTGGGTGGCCATCTCTATCCCGTTGTAGCACTTGCTCCATAAAAGTAATATGATCTGTGCCTGATAGTGTAATCTCTCTGTCGCTGAGGTCATGCTGGAGACAGCCATGGAACAGACCAAGAAGCATTTCATTTGGCAAGAAAGAATCCTTTGCAATTCCTTCCTCCTCTGCTACAGAGCAAAAAACACCAGTGTGAGCAATGTGTTTCCTTGATGGCCTAGCAAAACATACCAATCCACCAAGAGCACACTTCTGACAGCTTCATGGAAGTAAGGCAGAAAACACTACCCAGCCTTCCTACCCAGGAAAAAGCAATATATATGACTTTTGGGGGGTTTCAAATAATGCAAAAAGCATTACCTTCTGCTTATGTCCTTTGCCCTCTTATGCTCACTGACAAGATGGTAGTTCCTCCTTATCTGCAACCTCCATGTGCATGATCTCCAGCTCACATGAAGCAACGCAGCCCTACACCTAAAATAGTGGTGGCATGCATGCTGAAGTTTCCACACATACCTCGCTGCCACTGAATATAATGGGACACAAGCATTTGCAAATTCTTGTATTTGCAGGGGTTTCTGGAGTGGAACCCTTGTATCTATTGAGGGTGCACCGTACTAAGATTCATGGGCCATCTGAAGCAGACACTCTGCACACTAAGCTGAGATGTGTAGTGGTGGGGACTGTGTGTGGGGGGGTTGTGGTTATTTGAAAGAAAGGAACATATACTTTCCATGTACTCAGAGATACTCTTCTCTATTACTGCTTTATATGTTCCCAAGTTGAGGAAAAACAATGAAATTTGACTTTAAGGAACAATTTGTATCTCTCACCACGACTTTTTTTTAAAAGGTAAAATCTAAAGATTACTTGCCTCCTGTCAGCATCAGGAAAAACATTTCAATCTGCTGACATCTGGGCAATAACTTCATGAGGTCAAAATGAAAAGGAATTTCATGTACTCGGCTGCCACTTCCAGTATCATGACCTGCAACAAAAACCAGGACTGTGATCCTGAGCAAGCCCATCAAAATTACCCCACTCAAAAAGCTTTTGATAGAATGATCACCTTCAGCAGCAGTGGGCCGTGGATCACACGCAGGGAAGACCCAGTCCTTGTTCTGGCACAGTTGGCTGATATACTCAAAAGCAAGCATGGTATGGATGCACATCAGATCTCGAGGGTACAGCTGGAATATGGAAGTAAAATACAGGAGCGGGTGACTAGGTTACAAGAGCCAGGAAGATCCGGTGCTACAGATATGCTGTTCAAGATGATAGAGAATTGCAAGGATAAACAGGGACCAGCCATGTAAATATGGGCCATATAAACATCATACCATCAATTCCTTGGAATCCAGAGAACATCCCCTACCCACAGTTAGAAAAATCTAGCCAAAATTCTTCCCCCACAGTCATGCTCCAGCTAAAATAGTTCCAGCCACTGGTTGCTACAGCAATAGTAAATTCACTGTACAGTTTAAGATCAAAGACCTTGCAAGATGCATATAGACAGCTCCATCCCAGTCTGCTTCCAAGCCAAGGGATCAAAGACACTAGCTGCCAGTCATTATCCTGATATGATCTTGGTCCTAAAGATTGCCTCCTCAGCCCCCCAACACAAACATACCGCTTTGGGGATTTTCCGGTAAGGCAGGTCGTCAAAGTGCCTCCAACTGTCAAGTGCACCATCCACACAGCCACTCTGTGGCTCTATCCAACACTCTGTGACAATGTTCAATTCCATGTCCACTTCAATGGCCTCCACCTCTGTATCATTGTCATCATCTGTGGAGAAACTTCAAGGCAACCAAAGCATTACGAATGTGACCTGAGCATGCCTGGGTTCTTTAAGCAATGCCCCTTACAGTTGCTCAGCTGTGGCATATTATATACCTACTACCCCAGAACATTAATGGCCCTGCAACTAAAATGATCTAGAAAATTTCCCATCATGTGTCTCCCCTGCCAGCCCAGCTATGTGATACAAGGTATTTGCTGAAACCACGTCCTAAGAAGGCAAATACAGACAGGAAACTCCATTGAAGGGCACACAGAGGTTAATTCCTGAGGTATACAAAAGAGAAGCAAAACTCCTAAGGGAAGCATCCAATGTTAAGGATAAAAGCAGTGACCTTGCATGAGCTCTGAATCAGTTGTTGAGATAATGGTGGGTGGTTTATCAGAAGGACTTCCACCCACCACAGTCTCTAGCACCTTGGCTAGACACAAAAGGACACTTTTACATTCTTAGGCCAGACGACAGGGGAACGAAACAAAACAAGTATACTTTAAAAAAAATTATTTGCACTTGTTGCCTTCCCCTGTAAATCTGCATTGTTCTTACTATTTCATTAACAAAAATGTTTATATATTTAACACCCATATCCACTCTAACCAAGTATTTTAGTATCATAAATATTTCATTTCCAACCTATTTGTAAAGGAAGAATGTCTCTAAACTCCCAACTGGCAGCAGCCTTGCCACTAAGACAGTGGAGAAAAGCAAAGGCTTCCAATGTTTCCAAAAGTACAAAACCCTACAACAACTCTCTCAGACTCTAGGAGTTCCTGTTCCTGCAGCTGTCTATAATGACAAGATTCCTTCTCCTCACCTGTCTTTGGTAGAAGTGGAATGTGGAGGGAACAGCACATACTGGACAATACAGGTGTGCTTGTCACTGTCATTTACTCTTGATGAATCACTCTGTAGAAAAAAAACAATTATATGAGTTTGGCCTACTTCTCTGATACTCTTCTCCCCAAGACTCTATCCTGTGATTCAAATGGAAGAAACACACAGCTAAGAAGCATACTTTGCAGCCAAGTAGCTGAAACCGTATGTAGCAGCTCCCTGAATAGCAAAAGTCAATGTGTTTTTATGATGGAGAGCAGAAAGAAAAACTATCGGGAGCATGGTTGCCAAATAATCATCTTATAGCCATTGTTTATTAACTTTAGCACTTGGGAAGGACTTAAAGAAACCACTGCCCTGACTGTGCAAGACTTGAACAAAGCTTTTATTAACAGTCTCCTGGTAGGTTCTCATTCACAGGGTTGCTGTTAAGTTGAAGCCAACTAGATGGCACTTAAACAACATCACCACCACAAAGGAAACGTACCATAGAATGTGTTTTAACCTGCTGCAGCCTTCCCTCAATGCTAGGTCTGACATACATCTCTTTATATGCTACCACAGAGTTAAAACTTTGCTTGGGAGCATCATAATGCTGCATCAGAGACAACAGCTCAGCTGTCAAAACTAAAGAAGGGAAAGTTTGTTGTACAGTGTGACTGAAAGATTGGATTATGTTGAAAAAGAAAGACTTTTACAACTAGCCAATTTTGATTTAAGATTTGGATGGCATGCCTTTTATGGTATGATAAAATTAGAGCATTAATAATCATTTCATAAGGTGTGTTTTATTAAGAATGTGGAATAAATATAAAATGTGACTTTGTCCTAAAATACCTTTGTGGACTTCTCCATATGAAACTTTATTTTCAAGAAAAATAACTTTTAAAGATAAATGACTAACATACAAAGAGATGATACAAGTAGACAAGGATAAATTGCAAATGAAAACAAATGAGGAATTGATTCAAAGTGGTTTTGATATTAGATGGTTTGCTTATAGACAATAAACAGACATTATAAAAAGGATAAATATTTGTTTGGATTTGAGGTTTTGAAATCTGATTTGAAGAACAATTGAATAACGATGATGAACATTTAACAGCTAAAATGGACAAATTGTTATTAAAGATAGAGACAGAAGAGGAACCAACAAAAGAGTGTAAAGTCGAACACTTTCACGGACGGAATCCATATAAAATAAAAGAATGCATGATTAAGTGGTCTCAAAATGTGGGCTATGCGATTCAGATGGAACAACAGGAAAAGAAGTGGATAAAGAGTTAACTTTTAAGAAAATTTTTTTGCAAGATGATGGATAGGTGATATTTAACTCCAGAGAAATTGTCTAAAATGTATAAAGGATCTTCAAATAATTGTTGGAAGTATAAACAGACTGAGGGGACTTTTTATTCATACAGTGCACTTTTGTATATATGGCCATTCTGTTCCAGGAACGCCCACATAAAACAAAAAACACAAATGCTTGCATCCCATTGTTTTCAATGGCACAATGATTAAAACGTCTCATTTTAAGTTTAGAGACATGACACTTTATGTGAGATGAAGACTGCGTACATGGACGTTGCAGTAAGTGAGGACGCACTGTATGTAGTGAACTTGTGAAAAACCAAAGCAATTTTGGGCACAGATACATTAACTGATGGAAGATATTTTGAAGACAAAGATTCAAATGAAGCCAGAGGTCTTCCTATTGGAACTGACTGATGATGAGATACACAAGAATTGTGAAAGACTTGTGCAATATATGACAATGGCCGCAAGAATACTTTATATTCAGCAATACCATCTCAGAAAGATTGGGTGATGAAATTTCTGGATATGGTAGAGATAGAAAACTGACAATTTCGACTAAAGTAGAGTCTCTGACTAAATTTAAGAAGGAGTGGGAAAAGGTTACAGGCTATTTTAGAAGTTGTTGCAGGGGGATTGCAAGAGTTGGATTGGAATAGTATGAGTAGAAATAACACTGTAGAACATTATATCTATTATATGGTATATTAATTGTAAGTGAATGAATAGTACATTAGTGATCAATTTTTATATAACTTTTTTGAATTTTCTTAAATATTAGATAAGTTCAAGTATTCACAGTGAAGTGCATTAACATATTACATAATAGCTGTCCTCTGGGGAGTTGGAAGTCATGTATTTAATCATTTTACCTCCTTTTATTTGTGTTTTGTCTTTGAGATTATGATTTTTCTTGTGCTGAGGCAGTATATGTAGTAGGTAGATTTTTTCCCCCTGTGTGTGGTTTTATATTTTTAATATGGTGTTTAATAAAGATATTTTCAAAAAACCCCAAAAAAACTAAAAAACAAAAAGAGAAAGCAAGCAGGATTTACCTTAATGGGCAACTCGAGCACCATGTTGATAATCCCATCACCACTGGAAGCAAAATGGAAGCCCTCAGACAGACGAACCCTGTGTATCCCAGACGAGAATTATACAAGGTTATTAGACCTGCAGATTACTCTTGCCTGTATGCGACAGCCTTGCAAAATATCCTTTCTACTAAATGCAATGCTCCTTTTCTTCACTGGGAGCTCAAATTCTATCTTCTTACACCTATTTATCCTATGCTGACAAGAGCTATTGGTCCCCCGGTACTGGAAAAAACGACTGAATCGTGACAGCTATTCATTTCTGCAGCTACCACCTCTGTAGGTTCAAACTCAATGTTTGGGACAAAGTGGGTACTTACTCTGTGAGAGTGGACAGGAGTTGTGCTACAGCTGTGATGGGCACTGCAGGTACCAGCCCTGACTGCACACACCAGATCCAGCGCTGGTGATAGAAGTAGCGAGACAAAGAGGCTAGAGTGGAGGAAGCTGTGCGGTTGGCCACCATAGTAAGAGGGCCTGACATTGGGGGATTTTCCAGGGGAAGGAGGCATGGAACACGATAGTCAGAGGGCAGCTTTTCATATCTATACAACAAAGAGAGGGAGAAAGAAAGCAATGAGTGAGGGTCAGGTAAACAGACAGTATGGGGCTAGATTTCTTAATGCCAGCTTCAGTGAATCACACTCAGAGGGGCTTGTAAGATAAAAACATACATTTTCAGGGGAAATTCCATCACATACCCTCATTCCACCACACATACTATCCAATCCCATCAGCAGAGGAAAGATTATCTATCTTCTAAACTGGAGAGAAACAACTTGTTCCCCTCCAGAAGCTCTGGATACAGCTTTCATAATTGTGATCACTGGTCAAAGTGGCTAGGGCTCATGGTAGTTTTAGTTTGCAATACTGAGAAGGTATAAGTTACCTGTTCTAGACATTTGCTTTTTTTTTTAAATGAAAGGACAGATTTTCAAAATAAGGCAAAGTAAGGGCTGCTTACTTGCAACACACCTAGTCCTAAGCAGGGAAGCTTTTGTTATATTATATTTCAGAAGGCTGAGTGAGCCTCCAGGCATTCAGCTCACATGCTCTTTCTTATATTCCAGGACCTGGTTGATCCAGACACAAAGAAGCTCCAGGCAACCGCAAGTTCTGCACACAGTCATGAATACAGGAACATCTCATCTCTGGTACCTGATAAGGAGCTTCTCCAGAGGCTTGTGAAGCACTATAAGGCATGGTCTGTCTGAAAGGGCTGGCTGGGCTCCAGGCACAGGAGGAGATTTTGATGGGGAGCTGCTGCCAATGAGCTTCCTCTTCACTTTTGGAGTTGCCTCTTTGCTTTGTACCCTATGCGGGAAGCGCAGCTGCAGGATACGATCTCGTAATTCTTCAACAATCTGTTAGAAGACAAAATAGATGGGCAATACACAAGAGTGATCGATTTGGCAGCCTCCTGTACACAGACAGCAGCTGCTGCTGAGCCTAAATCCATGCTCTCTGTATAAGCCATAATGCAGCCCACACTCAGTGTCAGCCTCCCTCAAGCATGCAAGCCTGCTCTGGCCAACAATATTAGTGCTGCTTCAAAGATGGTTAAGAATATACTGTTGAAATGTAACAATGAGCCCTGTAAGTGACCTTCCTTTGAAACCCCTGTGAAAGTGAAATACTGTTGTGGAAGAGAAAATAACACAACATTTATTCCAGCTTCCCCAACAAGAAATAACATCCAGCTTCTCGAACAAGAAATAACAAGAAATAGCATCCCTTCAGCAGTCTTCAAGGTATCACTTCGTTTGCTTTTCAAATGCCAATTTCCCACTAAATTGGAGAGAAAGAGTGCATTCTCTAGCTAATTTTATCTACCAGCTCCACAGTTAGGTCTGGAACAGATGCGTTTAATCTGTTAGCTTAACTGGACTTCACACACAGAAGTACATGCGCAAGATTTCCTGCTTTGCAGTGCTGAAGCTTTATTCCTAGTAACAGATGCTAAACAAAACCAATGCTTTCTGCATACATTAACTTTTCTTGGTTTTACTGATTGCTCTTTATGACCCAAGAAAAGAAATCTAGTACTCACTTTGTTCCTGATTTTTGCAAGTGTCCCAATGGGGAATCCCAGCCGGAGAACCATACAGGGAGCTTTGGAAATTATTCGCACCACATAAAATGAAAAAGGAGGCTGATCCTCAGAGCTGCAGAAGAGGGGGACATCAGAGAGCAGTTGGAATGGCTTTGCAGTGGTATGATTTGCCAAAATCACTGTTCTGGAATAGGGATCTCCCCCCTGCCCTGCCACATACACCCCTCAGGAAAGAGAAAGGTAAGGTTCTGCATTCATACCGTGACAATCCAATGATACTCATATATAGACAGGAAAAAAGCATTCCAAAAATGTATAAGGCCAAAGGTGAAAGAATGGCAGTAAAATAAGAGGCATTTCAACATTATAAAAATGGGAAAGGCATGTACAAGATCTGGGAAACTACCAAATCATAGTATCATATAGAAGGAGGTGTGGGAAGTCCAAATGCCACACTGGTACACCAGGAATAATGGATTGGGACCCCTGAGATTCCCCAGCTTGGTTTTAAGAGCTGATTACCCAGTAGGATTGGCTTGTTGCCTCTGGCAGAAAGAGAACACAGGCCCGATTTTCTCCTCAGAGGACTTTGTACCTTCCTGGATCAAAACAATTCAGAACTGGTTGTTTTCCTTCTCTGTTTCAAGTCTCTCACCTGCGCATGAGCTTGACATAGGAGTAGCCTTCCACCAGCACAAAACTACTCCAGTCACGCAGCAAAGATGTCAGTGCCGAGTGTGAGATGCGGCACTGAATTGTACTGTAGCGGCCATTGTTGCCTGGTGTGTGTAAATGCTTTGGGACTGGCCTATGAAAAACATCAAGCAGTTATTACCCATTATTCAGGGAACACTGCCATCCCTCATCCCAGGCAAAATTCACATATGATTGTTTTCTCAGCCACTGAAATGCTACTAGTCAGAAAAAAAAACAAGATTATGGGCTCCAAGGCATTTGCAATTGCAATCTAAAATACAAATCTGTGGTACAAACCCTGTTCTCTCTGCCCATGCTTTCACAACCATGAAACCCATAGCAACTCAGCCCGCACGTACATGTCGTGTTCCAAGAGGATAACAATGCGGTGCATGTGCAGCCATCTCTGCCAGAAGTTGGCATCCATAGACAGGATGGGCTTCCAGTAGGCTGCAAACTGTGAGTGGCAGGAATCTGAGCTGCTATGCTGCAATGACAGCACCTGGAAAGGTGGAAAATTGCACTCCATCAGAATTTTTGCCTTTGCCTCTGTAGCAGAAGGCTGTATATTTTGCCCACAAAGAGAAACCATTCTATGTAGTTAAATACAAGTCTGGTTAACTAACACAGTCTCCAAAGGAGCTCAGAATTCTCTTCACCAGAAGTTACAGATTCGAAGGGCCAATTTATTATTTGCAGCTTTCCTTGGATCACTACAAGCCCTATCAAGTGTATATCTAACAAATGAGGGGCATGGGTAGTTTCAGAAAATGCTTCAACAATGCATTCCTCCAGTTATCCCTACCTGTCAATAAAAAAGACCAAATGACAGATCATGTGAAACTCTTGCAAAAAGCTAAATCTTTATGCATGCTGTGAGATTTCAGTGAGAGCATCATAGTGGTGTAACCAGATACTCAAAAAACAACACATCTAGTTGAAATGGAAATGCCAGACACACAGTAGTCAATATCAAAACGAAGCTATGTGCCAAAATCTCTAAGGGCAACTCCTAAGAACATCAGAAGCAATGGTTTTGGACAGCCATAATCCAAATCCGTCAGCATTCTTACACAAAGCCCTTAAGGGACACACAGTTCCTTGATACGCCTTTAGTTAATTCATAGGGACAACCTAAGAAACAACATAATACTGGAAGAGGTACAGTAACACTGGAAAGCTGCGTGCAGTACTTTTGAAAAAGTATAATTAAAGACATACGGCTGAAGTTTATGATTAATCTATGAAACATTACCAGTAATCATATCTATCTATCTTCGTTCTTAGACACATTAAATGTCTCGCTCTCCCATCCTCTGATAGCAAACCACAGATCAATACAAGGCAGCATATCACTCAACACTTCTAAGACAGGGAAGAAAACATTCTAGGAACACAACAACTAAATTTAACACAAGAGCTGCATTTCCAGTCTTTAAAGCAAGGGTAAGAAAGCCAAGAATATACCGGCGTAGTAGATCCTGGAGGAATGTAGAACAGTGGCACCCCATTTCTGGTGCTTTCTGGAATGGTGAAATGTTCTGGGGCGCTATCAAATGACTGAAGATGAACCAGCATCTGGTCGGTTTGATTGATGCTGAAAAGAAAAAGTCACTGTCATCTATCTTAAGAATCATAAGTTTTTATACCACATAACTAGATGTTGTTGAGACCAAGAGAGTGCTGGCTTCCATTTACGCCTTCTTTACAAGCAGTGCTGACTTTTTTTGCCCAGCAGTGACAGAGTCTATGTTCAGTCACTCTCCATCAGTGGTGATGGGAAAACAAAATGCCTCAGAACAGCAACATCAGCAGCAATGCTACCTAGTTCAAAAGTACATTCCTCAAGCAAGGGGTACGCACTGGCCAAACCTTCAGAAAAGATTCATTAAGTTCACCATCCCACTAACGGGGCAAGTTCAAGCAAGTTCTGTTGCCAAGTCAGACTCACCTTTGCAAGGTGTTCCAAAAGCGGCGTATCACAGTTGTGCGGTAAAGGCTGGTGATGGGTTTGCGCATTGTGCAGCTAATGTCATGCAAGATGTCATAGCTGCCTTCCATCGTCACTTCCACCCACGTGCTGCGTTTTGAAGGGTCCAGGGGCCATGGAGCCACTGCCAGGTACTCTATTCTCATGTTATGCTTCCACAGAAGGACAAGTTTCACTTCAAGCTGAGTGCCTCCTATATGTGTGCAATGGAATTGTAGGGAAAGGGTTACCCAGATATTTGTCCACTCAGATACTACTGTTATATCACTCCAAGAACAAAAGTGGAAATTGTGCAACCATCCCAAAGTTCTTGGACTAACAACCTTCAGGAAAGACATGCTACCAACTGTCAGCATTGGCTAAGCCTTGTGAGGGCTCCTGCGAGTTGCAATCAAGTGTCTAGAGAGCTACAGAATTCCAATTCCTTTCCTAGGATCTCTGAAAAGAGGCTATGCTGGCTGGAGGTTTTGGTTGCTGAAGTCCTAAAAATTGGGGAAGCAAAGGCTGGAATACACTCAGTTGAATATCTCGCCAAGCCCCTATTAGGCCTGAACCAGAGCAAACTCCAAATCAAGAGTGCCTTACTTGTCATTTAGGTTTGCTTTTCATAAAAGAGACTCTTACAAATTCATTTCTTGACAGGCTAATTCCACATCTCCCTATACAGAATTCCTTCTGTTGTCACTTCTCCATACAACGATTTCAGAGAACAGCTGGATACAAGGACTTCTTCTCAGCACCTGATCCTCAGATATGCTTCCCAATTTGCCAAGAGTAACCATTTTAACATATTCTCTTTCATGCACACTGCTAGAAGTTGGGGGGCTCCATTGATCCTGCTCCCAACAAGGTTGCATCCCTCTGCTGAGCTCTTAGGTAGTTTGTTAAAATGCCACAAAGAAATTTAGCCTTATTTTTCATGATCATGAGCTGTTTTAGGGCCAAGATGAAGCGATTTTTAAAAGTAGGAAGAAGAACAGTTACTTTATTTTCTAGCTTCAAAAAGTTTTCTTTTGGATCTAAAGCAGCTGAGAGGGGAGAAGAAAACATAATAAAACTCACAGCAAGGGCTGTAGGAGGCATTTTAAGCTAAAAAAAATCATAGAAGTTTTTTATTTTAAAAACTGGGGTCATGGTAGAATAGGTGTTTCTTTGAACACTGATCTTAAAACAAAGAAAAGCATTTGTTTTGAAACCAGTATAAAATTACACTGATAGAAACTTCAACACAAATAATCCTTAAATAATGAAAATTAACATTTTTACTCTTGTTTTAAAGCTTTTCTAGAAAGGGAGGCCTCCACGTTTAACTGTATATGACTCTAAACTCCTATCTTACAAAGAACAAAATACACATTATGAAATGGCTTTTCTTTTATTAATATCGTTCTGCACGTAAGGTCTAATTTCTAAAACAATTTCATTTTTATCGTTTGGAGTACAGCAGTATTGTGTCAGGACAGGACTTTACAGAAGGGTAAAAGGAATAAGGCCCAGCTAATAACTCTGTTGTTTTTAACTATTATCAAGTCCATTTCAACTTACGATGATCTTATGAATGAGAAACCTCTAAGTCAACCCATCAAGCCATTGGTAATGCAGTCTTCTTCTTATCTTACTGCCTTCTACCCTACCAAGCATTATTGTCATGTCTTTGTCAGTAAATGCAGGGGACATGCTATGGAATTAGCATGACCCACAGTGTAGCTGCGCTTAATAGCAAGAACCAAAACCTGTTAAGTCCCATGAAAAACCTCAAAGAAAAAACTGCCAGAGAATGAGGCTATCCAGATTAGTCTAAAAGCTACTTCGTTTATTGAAAGCAAAGCTGGGTTACATATTGAGCAACGCGTCTAGGTGAAGTCCATGTCTGGACAAGAACAGAATAAAAAGCATAGAATAGGCTAATAGCACTCTGCCTAGCTGCAGGCAGCACTTAAGTACACAGCTGTAAACATCTCCAAAGCACGAGAACGGAAACACTTTCTAGCCAAAACTATCACCTTGTTTTGAGAACGAACTGAGAGAAAACCTTATCTCATTTAAGCTGAGAGCACACAGGCTGGGAACTGGCTGGGCTGCACTGCCACAGTAACGTCAGGGAAGTAAACAAGAACAGTTAACCCTTCAGACAGGAACAGACAGATCTGTCCTGGGCAGTAACACTCAACAGTCTTCTCATGATATGGTCAAAGTACAACAGCCTCAGTTTAGTGATTTTGGCTTCTAGGGAGAAGTCAGGCTTGATTTGCTCTTGTTGTTATGTGCCCTCAAGTCATTTCTGACGTATGGCAACCCTAAAGCAAACCTATCATGGGGTCTTCTAGGGCTGAGAGTGAAACACTCAAGGTCACCTAGTGGGCTTCCACGGCGAAGCAGAAATTGACCCCTGGTCTGTAGGGTTATAGTCCAACACTTAAACCACTGCATCACACTGGCTCTGATTTGATCTAGGTCCCACTTATTTGTCTTTTTTAGCAGTCCATGGTATCCTCAAAACTCTCCTCCAGCACATTTGAAATGTACTGATCTTCTTCCGACCAGTTTTTTCCACTCTCCAGCTTTCACAATCATACACAGAAATACGACGGCATAGGAAATCCTATCCTTAGTATTCAATGATATATTTTGATACTTCAGGATCTTGTCTAGTCCCTTCACAGTTGCCCTTCCAAACATAGTCTTCTTCTGATTTCTTGACTGTAGTCTCTAACTAAAGACTCAGAGAAAGTACAGAAAATCTTAAGCTATTTCAATGTCTTCTTCCTCTACTTTAAGGTTATACAAATCATCTGTAGTCATTCTTTTTATTTTCTTAATGTTCAACTGTAAACCAACTTTTGCACTTTCTTCCTTGACTTTCTTCAGTAATCATTCCAAGTCTTTGAAAATGAATCCAGCCTGTTCAAATGCACAAATTATCCAGTTGCAAGAAGCCAGCCAGCTTCTTGATAATAAAATAAGGCTACTGTACACAAAATCATTTTATTTTGTTTTATTGTTAACCACTATAGTCTAGTTATACAATTAAGAAATAAACTTTTTCAAAACTATATAATCATACCATGGAATGTGTGTGCATAATTATATTGCACTTATGCTCTGCCACCTCCCTCCTCTAGCTGCCATATATTGGTCTCTTGCTGAAGCACCTTTTAAAAAATTGATTATATCAATACATCTTAATCACAATTTCTCCAACTTCTGACCAATTTTCCATAATTTCCAGAAAGTGGTAACCCTGTCAGACACTCTGTGGTTTTCAGGTTTCAGGACCATTGCTGAGTTTCTACCTCTTGTCACTTGCTGTTAATAACTGTTACAGCATATATAAAAATGTTGGCTGAAATTTCCAAACTCAGTTTAGGATATGGAATGATGAAAATCTCAGGTGTTTTTAAGATGGGAGCAGTCTGTAGAGACAATTACTTTTTAAAGGCTCCAGAACTCAAAAATTATTAAGAGAAGATGTATTTTGCATTAACAGTGCAAGGCAGAGAAAGAACAGGCATTGTATCATTGTACATAAATTTCTAGTTTTGCTTTTTTGTAACCTGTCTCTAGATGATGGAAAACCAATATTCATGCTGACTTTTAAGATTTCTTTTTATGATGACTTTTAAAATTTTATTTTACTTAATGAGATGGGTGGAAAATTAAGTTGCAACCAAATTCTAATTTTCTAGTTAAGCATCTCTGTTTTAATTAGCAATTTTCTAGTTAAGCAATCTCTGTCTTAATTGGCAGTCTAAGACATAAATGTATTCTGTCACTTATAGACTACCAAATCAGCAAGTACAACATAAACAAATAAGCAGCTAGTACTCAATGATACAACAGAACATTTGTGATGTCCACATCTAGAACCCTGATTATGACTTATCATCACACTGATGTCTCTATACACATATACTAACCTCAGAACCATTAGTAATGATCTTTGAGAATTCCTGGAGAATGGGAGAAGTCCCAACAGACTATAGGACAGCAAATATTGTTCCCCAACTTCATAAAGGGAAAAATAGAGGACCCAAATAATTACTGCTCAGTCAGCCTGACATCAATACATGGAAAGATTCTAGAGCAGATCATTACACAGATAGTCTATAAGCACTTAGAAAAGAATGTCAAGACTGCTAAAAGTCAACATGAGTTTCTCAAAAACAAGACTAATCTTTTCTCTTTTTTTTGATAGAGTTACAAATTTTGCAGATGAAGGGAATGCTGTGGATATAAGCATATCTTGACTTCAGTAAGGCCTTTTGTAAGGTTCCCTATGATATTCTTGCAAACAAGCTAGTAAAATATGGGCTAGACAATGCTAGTACGCACTGGATTTGTAATTGGTTGACTAACCAAACCAAAGGGGGCTCACTGGCTCTTCTTCACCCTGGACAGAAGTGACTAGGGGTGTGCCAGAGGGTTCTGTCCTGGGCCCAGTGTGATTCACACTTTTATCAATGACTTGGATGAGGGAATAGAGAACATTCTTATCAAATATGCAGATACCAGCAAATTAGGAGGGGTAGCTAACACCTCAGAGGACAGGATCAGAATTCAAAATGACTTAACAGATTAGAGAGCTGGGCCAAAACTAATAAAATGAATTTCAACAGGGAGAAATGTTAGGTACTACACTGGGGCAGAAAAAATAAAATGCAGAGATATAAGATGGGTGACACCTGGCTTGGCCACAGTACATGTGAAAGAGATCTCTAGGAGCCTTAGACCACAAGCTGAACATGAGTCAGCAGTATACTGTAGCAGCTAAAAAACCCAATGTGATTCTGCATCAATAGGACCATAGTGTCTAGGTCAGTGGTTCTCAATCTGGGGGTCGGGACCTCTTTGGGGGTCGCACGACCCTTTCACAGGGGTTGCCTAAGACTTTGCTTCAAGCCCTTCTCAGGTTGAGCTTCTGACACTATGATAATGGTTGGGGGTCACCACAACATGAGAAACTGTATTAAAGGGTCACGGCATTAGGAAGGTTGAGAACCACTGGTCTAGGTCAAGAGAAGTAACAGTACCATTCTATTATTGGTCAGACCCCACTTGGAATACTGTGTCCAGTTCTGGGTACCACTGTCCAAGAAGGATGTTGACAAAGTAGAACATGTCTAGACAATGGCAATGAAAATGGTAAGAGGCTTGGAAGGGAGCTATGTATGTGTAGCTTGGAGAAGAGAAGGTTAAGAGATGACATGATAGCTATGCTTAAATATTTGAAGGGATGTCATATGGAAAATGGAGCAAGCTTGTTTTCCACTGCTTCAGATACTAGGACACACAGAGCAATGGCTTCAAACTTCAGGAAAAGAGATTCCACCTAAACACTAGGAAGAATACACTGCCTCTGCTTTTGAACAGAGGCTGGATGGCCATCTGTTGATAATATTTTGATTCTGTATTCTTGCATGGCAGGGGGCTGAACTCAATGGCCCTCGTGGTTTCTTCCAGCTCTCTGGTTCTATACTACTATAGGCAAGGAGACTGTTTTTGGGCATTGGTACATATGGACACAGATCAGCAGAGGCTAATGAGGAGTCTAGTCCAGACATCTGGTTGACTACAGGTCTCCCAGCTCTTTTCCACAATATCTCTTAGAGCAGGAGTTTCCAATTTTAGGTCCCCAGATGCTATTGGACTGCAGCTTCTAGAATTTAGAATCCTGGACATGGACTGAGTTGGCTGGGATCTCAAAATCCACCAGCATCTGGGAAATCAAGTTGCAGAACCTATGTCTTTGAGGTTTTATATAAAGAGTTCTAACATCATATCTATTCAGAAGCATAGAAGATTAACACTGGCTTATACTGGCCAAGCAGAATAAGACAACTATAGTCACCTCACCTTTTGTGACATTAACTTCACGGATACTATAACCTTCACGCAGCCGGACAGAGACTATACTGATAAGGTCAGCATGCACCTCTTTCTCTGTATGCTTCTTCCGCCTCATAGCCAGTGCAGGGTTGCTGCTTGCAGAAACAAGATGTTCATTGAAAAGTCTGTGCTGGGACACTGCAATCATAATAAGACAAATCACACAAATCAACCTCCACTACCATACCATTCCCTCTTACTCCAACAAGGAGGCTCTAGGGCATGTTAGGAAGATGATCATCGCCCCCATCAAGAGCAAATCATACGACTTGAAACTTTTTGTTTGGAACACATACCCAAAAACTAGCAACTTGGAGCAAAATTACACATTATGTTACTAGCATGTTTAAAACAGTGTGCCAGGAGAGGCCACAACTACTCATCAAAAGGTAAACCACAGAAGAAGCCTAACCTGACCCCCACTACTGTATAGACACTTCAGTGAGTAAGGAGAGCTAGAGACCAGTAGAGACAGGAAAACAGGATGAAAGAAAAAATGGAGTGTAAACAAACAAACAAACAAACACCTTTTCTGGATTGCTGTTGTCTGAGGGGTGGTCAGCTCTAAGCGAGATAGTTGGACACAATAACACAATATATAATGTCACTTCCACTAATGGTGTACAGTTGCTCTGTTTTAATGAAAGACTTGCTTACATGTTGATTTGAAAACCAATTACATTTATGTGCTTATACTGTGAAACAAATATCAGCTGTCAGAATGTATGATCAGGGCATATTTAATTAGTCTGATGAACTGCCTGTGTCAGGTGTATTTCATATTTCTCCTTGTTCTAGTTTCAACAGGGACAAGTCCTGCTGCATCATTACGAATCATCCCTAAATCTCTGGCAAATTCTGGCCAGTCTTTTGTAGACAAAACATGGTCTTCTCCTACAATTCTGAAGTGAATCTCACTGCTGGCCCAAGGATCTTTTCTGGGAAGGCTTGTCTCTCTCACTACCCTCATAGGTACATCTGGTTGGGAACACGGGAGAGGGCCTTCTTGATGGCTGTTCCCAGACTCTGGAATTCCCTTCCTAGAGAGATCAGAGCTGGTAGAAGTGGCTGAATGGAACACTACAACCCTCACTAAACCTGAAGAGCAAAGTTACTAATTTCCAATGTCTCTGCAAACCACAGCACTGCTTTTGCTTAGTTTTGGCTAGTTCGGAGCTTTTAAAAGGAAGAAGTGAACAACTGACAATCCTCCTATTAACACTTTCAACTCATAAAAAACTCCATCATGCCCATTCCCTTGCAGACATGTCCTTTATACAAATCCACATTACAACTTTACTCGAGATCACTGTTTCCTTTGGTACTAGTGATGATACGGTGGAAGAAAGTAAACATAACTTCCCCTCATCCTAAGTAGGCAGACTCACCACAATAATATTCTGGATTCAGGGATTCCCCACTGCGCAGAAAGGAATACAGTAGAAAAGCTTTGTGGTAGACATTGAAGTCCAGACAAGAAGGTTCAACTTCAGGACATGAGGAAAGATATGTGCCAAAAGTTGCCATGGCAATGAATTTCATGAGTTCCACATTGGGAACATGACCAAAACTGCAGTCATAGGAATAGACTCCTCCCACCTATACGAGAGAAAAACACTCTGTTGGCAGTGCAATACGCATTCTTAAATCAGTTAAACAAAAATGACAGCTGTCAATTTCACACCGTATAAAGAGCTGATGAAATGTGAAATGCTGGTATAAAATGCCAGCTTCAGTCTAAAGTCAAAATATGTCAGAAACTCAAGCTTCTAAACTAAAGGAAAGAGGGGAAGAAAAATACAGTAATTAATGCTATTAATGAACAATCAGGCCCTACTGTTAAACATCACAGGCTATTTCAGTTCTACCTTCATAATGATATCAAGTTTCAGCCAGTCAGTCAACATCATCTCATCAATAAGGCCTTTGGAAGCTCAGTTCTGTTGCTAACACAGACGTCTTCATTTAATTTGCTCCATCAACATATTTCTTCTTCACATAAAGTGGAACTGGGCTACTTTACTTCACTCAACTGCAGGTGATCACACTCGTACTCTCCCTATTTTTTAAAATCTTTTATGAAGTTCTTGGGTAAGATGAGCTATATAGTGAGGTGCCATCAAAATGCTGATGACATCCAGTTTTAGCTCCAGATGTTGTGCATATGCTGAATCAGTATGTGGACTCAGCAAAGGGTCAGATGAGGGTCAACAGATGGAGGCTATCTCCCCCTACCCTAAAGAAGAAGCCTTTGTGTAGGTGGTTCCTCTGTCCAGCAATTAGTTGTTTTACTTTGTGATCCAGCATTATCATTAGACAGATAGCCTCAGTGATCAGGAATATCTATTGCCAGCTCCAGCTGCTTTGTCAGTGATGTCTTCTGCAGGAATCTATATGTCTACAGTGATTTGTGATCTAATAACTTCCCATAACGGCATACTGTAATGCCTCTAAGTAGAGCTATCCTAGAATATGACCTCAAAGCTTTACCTACAGGAGTATGTGGCAGTCAAAACAGCAATAGCCAAAGGGAATATTACAGTGATCCTGACAGAATTGCACTGACTGCCTATTCACTTGCAAGCCCAACTCAAAAATGCTGGCACACTATCAAAACCCTAAAAATGCTGGGACTTGAAACACTTGCAGGAATGTGTCTCCACATATCAGCCTCAGAGGAGGGTGGACTCTCCCTCCTTGGAGGTCTTTAAACAGAGGTTGGATGGGAATCTTTCAATAGTATGGATAATTGTGTATTCCTGCACTAGATGGCCTTGTGACCTCTTCCAACTCTTTAATTCTATGGCTTAAACTCATCAGAGGAGGCTTTTCTCCAAGTAGCCTGAGCGCACTTTGTATCAAAGAAAACTATTAGTTATGGCACTGTGATTCTGGATTATTCTGTCCACAGAAGTGTGACTTGCACTAACATTATAATTATTCCAATGCCAAATCAAAAGCTTTGTTTACCAACACATTTTAAGACAAGCTGACTGTTTTGATTCTGTCATATGATGAACATTTATTGTTTTAATCACTACCCTTGTATCTGAATTGGTGAAGTGTCACTGGAAAATGTTACATTAAGAATAAAAAACAACATAGGAGCTAACTACAAGTCACTACTTATCTAAACCTTTTTGCTACCTTAAGCAAATTAAAATCCCCTTTCCTAGATCTTACCATTCACAAAAGACTACAATATCACTTTAAATAGAAGTAAATGATAAATAATCAGTAAATATTAAAAAATGATTACTTTAGGAACTAGCAGTGCAACCTTTTGCATATCTGTTCAGAAGTTCTGTTGAAATCATTGGGACTTTCTTCTGGGTAAATGAGTACAATAACTCAGCCATAAAATTTCACACTATGATGTTCCACATCTGAACTAAACATTATATGACAGCCAACTCTAGTTCTTCTTCAGAATCTGCTTCAGTTCTATGCTAGTGTCTGGAATCAGTAATGAACAGGATGGCGAGAAACAAAATGAGGCCTGATCCAGGTAAAACAGAGGTGCTCCCGTCTTTTGACTGGACAGATCAGAAAACAGTGATTTAATTTGTGATGGATGCTGTTACACTCCTGCAGAAAATGCAGATGCACAGTTTGGGGTACTCCTGGACTCAGCTTTGAATTTGGTTCAAAGGTTCCTGGGGTGGCCAAGAATGCTTTTGCACACATATAGTAGTGAACCAACTGTGTCCATTCTTGGATGTGGCTGATTTAGCCAGTGACATATGCCTTAGTTACATCATATTTGGATGACTGCAGCACATTCTACACTGTGCTGCCTTTGAAAAGTGTTTGGAAACTTCAATAGGTCCAAATTATTGAAGCCAGACTGCTAACAGATTACAGGGATCATACAACAGTCCTTGTTCAGTAGCGAGTAGAGTTCTACTGACTGCTGGTCTGTTTCTGGGTATAAGTTGAAGTATTAGTTATGAACTAGAAAGCCATATAGACCTTAGGTCATGGCTATCTGACAGACTGTATTCCCCCAATAAGCCTGTACAGATCCTCATATCCTTAAGACAGGCCCTCCTTTCAGTCCTACCACCTTTGCTGGTACAGCTGGTCAGACACACGAGATAGGGCCTTCTTGGTAGTTGCCCCTAGACTCTGGAACTCCCTCTCCAGGGAGGCTAACTTGGCTTCCTACTTGCTGTCCTTATATCATAGTTGAAGACTGTAGGGAAAAAATGGCAACAGGCTTTAAGGAAAGAGCTTAAAAGGATGCTGTATTGTCTTTAATTGTGTTTTCTCATTCAAAGTATACATTTTACACTGTTTTAATATCGTGAACAGTTTAACTTATTTTAATGCAGACTTCGTGTGTTTTTAAATGTTCTGTAATTATTTTAATTTGTAAGGCCACTTTCACATGTCCTGCTCCTGAGAAAATAGTGGGATATAAAAAGATGAGAAGGGATTATTTTTATATATGTAACCATCATTAAATCAAATTTGAATCCCCATCTCACTTATAAGCATGGATTAAGAAATCAAGCATATTGGAAACACAGGCAACAACTGTGCTGACAAAGTTAAACTCCTAAGGCAAACATCTCCGCAATTCTGCAACCGAGTCAACAGTCCAGTCTGACTCTAATGAAGGACTGTCCCCTGGAAGGACCAAGGAGTAGAAAATTAGCTCCTAGACACATTGCATTTGTCCATTGCTACTCTAAGGGGTCAATCAGCCCTACAAAAAGTGGATGCACAACTAACCACCCATGTTTCCACAACCAACACACCCACAGCACCTGAACAAAGGAACAGGCCACAGTTCCACTGCGCAGCTGGTTGAGCAGAGTCTCACAGACGGCTACATCTGGGACACTGGTGACGCCATCTGTGATCACAATAATCCCTGCAAGCAAGCAAACAAAAAACCACCATCAGCAGTAGATGGGAAAGAGAAGGCATTCAATCTTGGGAAAAAAGTGTTCTGAAACAGATTTACAGTGAACAAATGGGGCTGAGCAACAGCTCCATTGAGATAAAGAAAAAACACAGTGATTCTGAGAAATACAAGATACAGTCAGACCTCTATATCCGTGAATTCTGTATCCACAGATTTAACCAACCACAGCTTGATAATATTTTAAAAATCCAAAAAGCAAACTTTGATTTTGCCATTTTATATAAGGGACACCATTTTACTACATCGTTGTTCATAATGGGACTTGAGCATTCACAAATTTTGGTATCCACAGGAGGTCCTGGAACCAAACCCTAGTGTATACTGAGGGCCCACTGTACATACAAAACATATCGTGCTCTGAATGTGTGTGGAACTCAATCTCAAGACCTGATTGTTTAATCCACTTAAAAATGAACAGTTTGCTTCAAGTCCCTTAAAATGAAATTCAAAGCTTTGCCACTCTCCAGACTTTAAGTATAATCATATATTTTTGCTTCTCCTTTAGCAAAATACCCCAGCCATTCTATTTGCTACATGTGGCTCCTTGTTAATTGCTCCAGCACAGCAGAACAAGGAGCCTCTGCCTTCTCCATGTAGACTGAATGCTACAGATACACGCAGCATGGCTACTAAAAGGCAAACACCTGAGCAAAAGTTCCTTGCACTGGGAAAGTCCTGTGTCAACAGTCAGGTAGCCCAAGACCCTATACCTCATGATTTCATTCCACTGCAAAGGTTAAGTGCCTTTTCAGCCTTGCATGTGTTTGGAAAAACTCAGTCTTCTCTCTCCTGCTCCAGTTGTCTTGGCTCAGCTATGTGAAACAGATAGCCACTGGAACAGTCACAAAACAGCTATCCATGCTTTCCGTGGCAACTCTATCTTGAAGGGGGCATGTTGGCTAACCTGCACTGGAGTTGGAGGGAAGCAGCTGGAGTGCCAGAATTCCCTGCCGAATCATGCTAACCAGCCCAACATCAGCAGTGACCATGGAGACACTCAACTTCCTCCCTGATGATTCCTGGGTGTCACAGAGATGCTCTTGGTTAAGAGATGGCAAGTCCACCTGCAATAGGAAATAAAGCTCCCATGAGCCACAATACAGAACTTTATCTGCATGCCTCCAGTCGAGTCTTCACTCCCTTCACACCCTTTATATTCCTAAACAAACATGAACTCAGTGGATTGGGTCCTTCCTTCACATGTAAAACACCCCAAGGACCAAGCATCTAGACCTCAAAAATGAATACAGGAGACTTGCAAGGATATTTGCTTAGCAGCAAAGAAAATCTTGAGGCCACACTTCATGATATTCCAATCTAGAGCTTCCCCACAAAACAGAATTTAATTTCATCTAAAATTTGCCCAATAGTAACTGTGGGTAGAAGCAAGTGTGCAATCAGGTCATCTAATGTCCCTACACTGGAAATTGCTTGAGATTCACTTGGACTATTATGGCTTAGATTTAGTCTTGCAGTTCTCTTTGAAGCAGAGCATCCACAAGAAAGTGACAGAATCAGCAAAAGCTGAAAATCCATTCCTGTATCCATTAGAGTCAACAGGCAAATCTCATAATCTGTTCCTTTGGAAAACCCTGAAGTCAGCAACTTTTGTTAACTGCCAGTCAGCATGGGCTGAAAGAGCTTCAGGCATACCTCTGAGCTAGGGTACATATTTCCAACAGCTCTACACATGTATAGACCAGTTGTGGCACTAATGACCCTTTCCTTAAGGAAAATAATCTCTTATTTCTAAGCAAATTAACATGGGGAAAGGTCAAGAAACTACAGAGGAAACCCACTAAGCAGGGAAGAGAAAGGTGAGGAACAGAGAATGTGCTAAAAAATATGCCATGCAAATCACTTTTAAGTATTCTCTCATCCAGATTCCTCCTATTCACATCCATTTTTATTCACACTGCCTTTATCAGTTTTGGTACAAGAAAACAGAAGGGCTGCTTTGCTATGGAGTTCCAGAAAGAATTCAAGGTATTTTTTACTTATTTTTAGATTCTGCTTTTATCCCATATAGAACTCAAAGAAGTTTATGCTATAAGTTAACATTGGACAGATATATTTTTTTACTGAGAAAAAATTATGGATGCTTTATTGGAACACCCACACACACACACTTCTTCAGAGGATTTCTTGCTTTTTTTACATTCTGTAAATCTCATTTCGATAAATGCACATGCAGCTCACTCTAACATGGTTGCTTTCATCAGCAAAGTACCTGGCACACACAAGACTTCTCTACACAGCCTGGGCCTGCACTGACCTTCCACAGGCGCTGGAAGAAGTTTCCTATTCTTCACAGTGATTCAGTCAGCACATCTATTGTGTACCCTTTGACAAGCACAAATGCCTTGTTCCTTACAGCAAGTGACTTTGCTACATTGCTGTTCAAAGGTCAAATACAATCCTTCAGCTCCAAATTAGAGGAGTAAGAAAGGGGAGCACCACTGCCTGTCCAGGTGCCTCCAAGCTCAGTGCTCGTATATGCACTGAAATTTTCATGGAGGTTTAAAAACTGCCTCCAAGTGACCAAACCAAACAAACTGGAAGTGTTCAGAGTATATGAATTATTCATGTGCAGAGTGTACTCTTAATATTACTTCAGTGTGCCTTAACACTAACAATTAAGAAAGAGTACTGTTATTACTCTTATATCACTGGCTAAGAGACATTTGTCTGTACATGTTGAGCCTGCCACATCTGGAAATCCAAAATCCTCTAAAAACAAACCTTTTGCTACCAGCCACCTGCTCCACCCTTGCCAGCGTCTGTGGCACTCCTGCTCAAGATGGAAATGGGCAGTTGGCAGGCTCCTTGGAGAGAGACGCAAGAGATGTGAAGAAAGATCTGTGAAATGGTGAGAGATGTGGATTCCCACCATTTCATAGATCCTCAGTTTCTCTCCAGCCTTGTGTCCACACACAAAGAGCAAATTAAAAAAAACTCCCTCAGGCATCGCATTGCTCCCTCTGTGTCTCACATACATGCATTGAAAGGGGTGGTTGGAGAGCTTCTTTTTTAGTGTGATCTCTCTTTCTCTCACACACACACTCACACATATGCACAGAGCAATATTTTAAAATCTCAGGAATTCTCCTTGTTGATCACAATACAACTTTAGTGCAGAGTAAAACGCCAGCCCCTTCTTTATTCATCCACCAGCCCTCTCCTCCTGCCCTGTTGCTCCTCCAGCATGAGTTACTCACTGCTGTGGCTTCAACCAATAACTGGGCCACCTTCCAACTGAACAGCTAAGAGAAAGGCAATGTTGGAGCAAATCTGAGGAAATTTTCAATGCATAAAAAATATTTTGTCTTTTGCAATCATGAGCTAAGCCTCCTTTTGCCAGCAGGAGAGGATCAGTGAAGAAGGTTAGTGGGTGAACAGAGAAGCAATCTAGCTATATCTCTGCACTAAAGTAGTGCTACTGTTACTAAACAAGCAGAATTCCTGACTTTCAAATTGCTGTGCACACATGCATGTGTATGTGACTGTGAAGGGATCACCACAAACCAAAGAAACTCTCCAACAGCCCCTTTGAATGAATGAATGAGTGTGTGTGTGTGGGGGGGGAGACAGACAGAATGAGCACTGCCTTACCTGAGGGAGGTTGCCCAGGTGGTTCCTGCCTTAACAGAAAAGAGGGACTTGTCCAGGTGGCTTGCTTGGCAGACATGTTCCTATGAGCCAAGGCACTTTTCTTGAAGTAAATGGCACCAAGTGAGGGTGGCAGGGGGTGCTATTTGTGTGGAAGAGGCTCAGGAACAGGTGTCATTTGTGGCTCTCCACAATCCCTCCATCCCCATTTCCACAGCAAAGTTCTCAGTATATTTTGTTCAGATCCTTGAAACTCAAGGCTTCCCTTCCTGAATGGCTAATTTGATAAATAGACTCGGGGTCAAAAGGATGGTACAGTATTAAAACTATTGTATAAAATTAATTTCAGGCTATATGTATGAGGTGTATATGAAACATAAATGAGCTTTATGGTTTGACTTGAGTCCCATCCCCAAGATATTTCATTATGTATTTATATACAAATACAGTGACCCCTTGACTTTCATCAGGGTTTGAGGTACAGACCCTTGTGAAAGTAAAACAAACAAACAAATAAATCACTCTTGTCTGAGTGAGCACTCCCCTTCCCTTGCCTTTTGTCTGGGTGCATGTGCCATTCTTCCAAATGCCCAGATGAAAGGCAAGCTAACAGGAAGGGGGAGCCCTGAGCATAGCAAAGGCACTCGTGTGCCCCTCTTCTCTCCCTCCCATTCTCTTGTCTTTTGTCCAGGTGCATATGCCTTCCTTCCACGTGCCCAGACAAAAGGCAAGCAAATGGGAAGGAGAGAAGTGGGAGGAAGGCTTGTGTGCACCTTCCTTCCTCGTGCCCAGGGCTTCCCCTCACATCTGTTTGCCTTTTGCCTGGGTGTGGAGAAGGAAGGCATAGCACATCCAGGCAAAAGGAATGGGAGGGGGTGTTACAGCCTCACGCACCCCCCCAAGATTGATATTATTTAATTGGCAAACGCATTAATTGGCACTGATATAAAATCAAATCTGAGGTGACTAGAAGGATAAGCTGAACAGAGGAAAATTGACTGAAAATGTGTGATTGCAAGATAGGTCAGCCAACACTCCCTCTTGGTATAGCCAAAGTCATTGTCAGGTAGAGTACCAAACAACTCCAGAGATAATAGGCTTACACTGAAGCTACAACATTCTCTCAGCACACAATGGTCAAAAGGGAAGTTCCCACCAAAACAATGATTGTTTTAACCCTACTCCCTCACACTTGGACATTCCCCTGCATTGTCCCCCACACCTCTCCATAATACAGAGCTATCACAACAGCCATTACCTCTTTTTCACCTAAACACTAAGATCATTAATTCCATCTAGACCCTATTGTCTGTGTTGCAACTCCCACTGTTCACTGGGCTGAGAGAGCCATTCACAGTCATACTCACAGGTTAGTTTTTGGGTATAAAACCTCTCAGTTTTGAGCAATTCAGTGAAGTACTTCTCTGGCTGGTAGCCATGCTGTCACTCTGATTCCCAGTGGTGTACTGCTCTTAGACACATGTCTAAGCCACACTGCTGCTTCTTCACTGCTCTTCTGAAATGGTAAATATTGCCCACTCTCTGCAACTTCATTGTCAATAATCTTTTCTCCCTTTCCTATCAGTTAGCTCTTGTGTGAATGTTTGAATCGTGTGTGTGCGCGTAATTAATTCTCCCAATAAGGCACATTTTAGTTTCTTTTGAATCTCTAGTTGGTTCTTTCCTGAGAGAGCCCCATAAACATTTGTGGAAAGATCTCATTAGGTTACCCCCCTCTCGCAGGCCTCCTAACTGAGCTAATTAATTCCCCATTGCCACATGGAGATACTGGCATCATGCATAGACTCTTGACTCATCCACGTTTTGGGGTAACAGAGGAGAATGGCAGGGACGCAAAAGGGGGTCTTGCAAATAATCAAATTTGTGAAGGTTAAACACATGAATGTGGAGGGAAGACTATAGAGGTATTCCAAAATCTGGGGGGGGGAATCTGAAATACAGAACATTTCTTGTCCCAAGATTTCAGACAAGGGATACTCAACCTGTATAAAATGCACCCACAGTCCTCCTCTACATTCATGGGTTTAACCTTTGTGAATTTGATTGGCTCCCTGGCTCCCATTTTCCCTCCTCCTATTCCCTTGCATTCCTCACCCCAGGCTTGCCAGGCTTGTGCTCAAAATGGACATTTTTTGGGGGGAGAGCAAAGCCTCTCTCTCACTGCGGGAAACATGTCCTCTCTCCAATGTGACTGCACTTTCTGCTGTGTAATGACTGCTGATTGGTCAGGTGCACTCCTTGCTCCTACTCCTCCCTTTTCAAGATGGCCACCAGAAATAACTAGAAGAGAAGAATTATGCCCTTCTGCCTTTGAGGGGAAAGTACTGGTAAGCCCTGTAATGCGTCTTTTTTCTTCCTTGACCCCCAACACTGGGGCAAGAAGTAAGGGAACTGAAGAGGGATTTTTCTACTTTCATGAGGGTTCTGTGCCCCTAATCCTTACAAATGTAGAGGAGCTACTGCAGCTAGTTTACAGTAAAGGTTAGACCTGAACGGAATATGTTTTGTTCACAGCAGTCACTATGTTACAATAGCAGGAAAACTGTCTTTCTCTTTTTTTTTTCAGATGGATCATTGGCTTAAACAAAAGAAATGCATATGTGGGCAAGTAGACTAATGAAATTCTTAGTTGACTAACACATTACCTACCAGGGTGCAAAAAGAAATTACTCAAAGACCATCTTCTTTACAAGGCCTCCTCTGCATGGGAGTAACTAAAGTCTTGCTCTTCCATCCATCATCCACTTTTTTTTGACCTGCAGGTTCCTGGCATGAACAGTGGAAACAGGAAAACAGGCCCAAGACAGGCTACCAAGGAGTATGAGAATTTCTCCCACTTATTCAAGCAGCAGGAAGCCACTGTGGCCTTCTCACCTGAGTTTTGGGCTCATACTGCTGTTGGAGTATCTCAGCTACTTTGTTCTCAAAGGTGCATAACTGTGTATAAACTTGCTGCAAGAACGTTTCTGTGTTCGTCTCATCCAGCAGACAACCCTGGAACAGCACCTGGGAGAAAGACACGGGAACACTTTATTCATTCCAGTTATTCTGTTTTATTACACATCAGGGTAAGTGCTATGCAAACAAAACCTCTCATAATCTGGACAGTGGCTTGCATCAATTTATCAGCAGAAAAATAAAAATTCTTAAAATTGAGCACATGTTTAAATCCAAAGTGCTATATAAAAGGGGATATATTTTAACATTCTCTAAGAAAAGCCTCTTTGACAATAATTTAGTCTTAGGAAGTGAACCATACCAATAGAAGTCACTGAAACAGGGTTGAGAACTGTGCTGCCCTCCAGATGTTGTTGAACTGCAACTCTCAGTAGCCCTAGGTAGCATAGCCAATGTTGAGGAATGCTCGGAGCTGCAGTCCAACAACATAAGGATGGCTGTATGATTCCTACTCTGACATAAAAATATATCCCTTGGAGAAGAACATTTCCAGTCTAAAATTCATCAGGATAAACTCTCCACCCTATGATGTATTATGCCAACAAACTAAAACATTTCAGAGTTCTTCATTCAAACATTACATTATGACAAGTAAGGCTACAACAGAATGTTATAGTTGATATTACTACTGTTCAAGATGCTTCAGTCCATTCCTTTGCCAACTTCTATTTTTCTGTCTGTCCCCACTGGCAGACTGTCAGTATTCTGTAGCCACTAAACAAGCTCACTCTTCATTCAGCTGTTTTAGGAACTCATCTTTGACATGTGAGATCACTTTAAGGTAAGCAGGCACAGTCCATAGTCCTTTCTCTGCTGTGACTGTTACTTTGCTGTCTCTTGTAGCTGAGAGAAGAGAATAGTTTCCAACTTTGGGTATCTGAATGCTATTCAGTCCCAACATTCACCAGACTACTGGCAGCACACTATAAGAGTTTTATTCCAGCAACATATAGGAACTCAATGTGAGGAACCAGTGACTAGACTATAAAATGCCACTGCATTTTTTCCACTGAAAAATGCAGCAACAGACTCTGAGATAAACTGCGTAAAATACTGCTTTATCCACCCTGTTTTATATATATATTCACTGTGATATATATATATATATATATATATATATATATATATATATACGTTCGCTCCATTCAGCTACAAAATTGGAGTAGAATGACAAGCTATCTTAGCTGAAAATGAGGGAAACCTTACTTTGTTGTGATGTACTGCTTTAAATGTTTTTTCCACCCTCCAGACCAGCT
Source organism: Ctenosaura bakeri (assembly GCA_948474755.1). Lineage (NCBI taxonomy): Eukaryota > Metazoa > Chordata > Lepidosauria > Squamata > Iguanidae > Ctenosaura > Ctenosaura bakeri. The sequence goes on along the minus strand of CAOLHI010000247.1, from coordinate 717,470 downwards.
TTCTTCTGGAACTGGAACTAGGCTGGGAGAAAAATATGAAAAGGAGTGGAATAGAGCGAGAAAAGACAGGGATGGATTCCTTCCTCTACTCTTTGTACCCCTTTTAACTAAAAAAGAAGGTCACTCATCTTAATTTCATAGGTGAATGGGCTGTTTGTATTGATAGATAACTTGCCTGGCTAGTCTTTTTCCAATTCTTTTGGCATAGGAACAGACAGAGTACACTGACCTATGCAATTTTTGGTGTCCGCACATACTTCTGTGGCTATTGAAACCTTACTGGTGCACTGAGACTGTTGCGTAAGCTCCCCTGTTCTAATTTTCCTGAAGGGTGAAAAAACAACCCCCAATGGAAGGCAGGAAAAAAAGAAAGGTCACCTTGCAACTTCTCAGTTGCTTTGATAAAGTTAGGTCTTCAGAAGCCTCCAGAATGCATAATTCCCCATTAAATTGTGTTTTACCCCTCCACCTTTAACACATACAAAAAGGCTCAAAACAGCAAAAGGGGAGGTGGGGAGAAAAATTAGTGATTAGAACATCACATCTGATTTTGGGGAAATGATACAGAGAGGGTAGGGATCTGGATGAGCTTAAAAACAGAGCAGGCTGGCCCTTGGCCTTCCAGTGTTACTCATCCCTGCTCTAGAGAGTTGAAGACTCAAATCCATACTCACACTGTGCTGCACTGCCTAGTAAAATGAAACTATAGTTTTTACAGGAAACTACAGCTTATACCTGTTTCCTCACTATTTCAATGAGGTTCTTTGCTATCAGATAGGATACCAGCCTTTCATATTAAAATGTTGGGCAAACAGAAGTCACAAGTACTACCTGGTGCGTCTGTAAACCAATAATGGAAGAATATGCTTGAATAGTGATGAAGATCTCAGGTTCGTAGATGATGTCTGAGCCTGGGATTCGAAAGGGTTTTAACAAGCCCACTAAACACCGGGAAAGAGCATAGAACACTTCATCAAAAATTATCTCCCCTGTAGAGTCATCCTGAAAAAAGATAAAATTGAAAAGCCATTACACTTCTACTGACGTTGTCTTAGACATCAGCTTCCTAAAGGCATGTCCCAGCTTACATTTTAGAGACGCTTTGTGAACATGAACAATACTCTCACTTTTGGGAAATAAATCCAGATACTCAACAGTCAAGTCCACTATATGAATGCCATCCACAGAGGAAACAGATCATAGCAGGCTTTTCTCCAAGAACAAATTCTGAAAAGAAGCACTTCCAGGAAAGGAAGAAGAAAGAGGTGACAAATACTGTGAAAGAATTGGCCATGGAGGCTAACACACTTACCACAATCCCTGTAGAAGGGCTCAGATCCAGTTCAATCACAAAACGGTACTGACGAGCAAGAAAAGTGACTTGTGTGGAAGGCACAAGGAGATATGGTCTGGGTTGTACAGGCTCATCAGGTTGCCAGCTAATTGGCAGTATGCTGAGAACATCCAACTCATTGTCTGATTTCACCTTCCAAAAAGAAGAGTGTGCATACAGTCAGGAATAAAAACAAATAAAAGTGTAAGAAAATGAATCACAGGGTATTCTTTGAAATATATATTCAAGCAACTGCATCAGCCCCCATTTTTTCATATGTCTCTTAAGTGCAGCAATTCATTTGGAAACAGGTTTGGCATTTTTGTTTTAGTCCATCTTTTTATAAAATACCGGTAATGCCAAACAAATATCACTAAAATAAATTAAACCCTAAAATTTAAACACTAAAAACATAGTTCAAATGTAAGATTGAAAAGATGTGTCTTTACACTTCTTTTTTCTAAGCAGTGAGAGTGGAAACTGACTGCAGCTGTGAAGGAAGTATATTCTGTAATCTGAGGGTGACAGAAGAAAAAAAAACTTGTCCCATGCGCTGGTCAAGCAGACCGTTGTATGTCATAGTATGCTTACACAGCTTGTCTTGCTCACCAATTCTGATTCAGGAACTGCACAGATAACCTGATGCAAATGGTTGAGAAACCAGGCCAAGCGTACATTGCGTGAAATCCGATAATCTTTTTTCATCAAGAGGAAGACTTGTCCGGCCTCTTCTACCTGAAGGTAACAGAGAAAGAGAACGGGCATCTTGAAGGACTGACAAGAATACAACATCTAAAAAACTGCACATTCCCCAACTCTGTTGAAAACAGTTAAGTAAAATATAAGCACCACTGAAACTATTGTAAAAAAAAGTTTACTTTTTTACATAAGGGTTTAATTAATGTTATAATGTATGTAATAGGACACAGGGAGCCTAATATGTTATAAAATGAATTAATTCTTTTTAATAATAAAAATCCTAATGCGCTCCAACAGATTTATTCCCAGACCAGTAACAGCCTGAGAGTTTGCCAAATGTGGGAAGTTTGCATATTCTTATAAACAAGACAAAAGTGGTCCACTGAAGATAAAATGATACACATATACATTTCCTATATAGTAACCAGCTCTCCTCTCCGTAATACTTGCTCAACACTATAGATAGGACACTGGTTTTGACAGACAGTTACTGATTTTCAGCAAGGCTATTATACTACTTCTTTTAACAACAAATTAAAGCAGCCACCCTTGGCATATATGCTTGAGAGCAAGCCATTATTTAACCCACTGGAAATTAAGATGACATGACTCATTACAAAAGACAATAATGCTTGGCAAAGTGGGTGGCAGTAGGAAAAGATGAAGACAGCACTATAAGCGAATGAACTCAGTCAAGAAAGCCACAGCCCTGAGTTTGCAGGATCTGAGTGGGGCTGTTGATGACAGAGAGTCTCTCAATTACAGGGTTGCCATAAATGGAAGCTAACTTGACAGAAATTAACAACAAAAGTTTTTTAACTTAGAACTTAATTCTGACCAAACATCCATAGAACTGTTGTAGAAATGAGACCTACTGCAAGTTAGTTTGAACTGAGCATGCTGCAAAGCGTGAGACAACAAAAGGAAGATAAGCATCATGTGCAAACATCAATAACCAACAACAAGAATGTCTATAAATTCCTTACAGTTAACCCATCCTCACCCAAAGTACTAGAACTCTTACAGCAGAGATGGGCAAAATGCAGCATGAAGCTCCCATGCACACCAAAAATTGCAATTATTATTTATGCCTCAATATGCCCTGTAAGGGCCCAGGAAGACTCCAAAACACGGTGACAATGCCCCCATACCCTCCAAAAGGAAATTTAGGGGTTTTTTTTTTTTGCAGGATCAGGTAGGGTGGGTGTGGGTGTGGCCCCTCAAGGCCTCCTGGGGGCTAGCATGGCCCCCCCAGCCACCCACAGTTGCCTACCCCTTTTTACAGGGACAATATCTTCCTAAATCTCCTACCCAGTATCAAGCAGGTTCTTATTCACCAAAATCATTCTGCCTAGCTGTTCAGCAGGTATCTGCCTGTAGCTGGGATAGTCTCTGCTCATGCCATTCTGCTGTTTCAAGTGTGCAAACTAGTGGGAAATGTGGACGTGGCTTGAAGTCGATGACTGGCCGTGCTTCCTTGTTTTCTGTTTAGAATCACAGAATCATAGAAATGTAGAGTTGGAAGAGACCACAGGGGCCATCCAGTCCAACCCCCTGCCATGCAGGAACACCCTCAAAGCACTCCTGACAGATGGCCATCAAGCCTCTGCTTAAAAACCTCCAAGGAAGGAGACTCCACTACACTCCGAGGCAGCACATTCCACTGCCGGACAGCCCTGACTGTCAGGAAGTTCTTCCTGAGGTTCAGGTGGAATCTCCTTTCCTGCAGCTTGAATCCATTGCTCCTTGTCCTGGTCTCTGAAGCAGCAGAAAACAAGCCCTCTCCCTCCTCTACGTGGAATCCCTTCAAATATTTAAACATGGCTATCATGTCCCCTCTTAACCTTCTCTTCTGCAGACTGAACATACCCAGCTCTCTAAGTCTATCCTCATAGGGCATGGCTTCCAGGCCTCTCACCATTTTGGTCGCCCTCCTCTGGACTTGCTCCAGCTTGTCAATAGCCTTCTTAGATAGAGAGGGGTGCGGACAGGACTTATCAGTAAGCCTTCAAGACAGGGCCGTTTAATACTGTACCCAGGTCAGGAACTAGAAGAGATGCGCACCCTTGCAAGGGCTCCACCAGTGCCCCTCCACCCCCTTCTGTCCAGAGAAGACGCAGAGGGCCCCCCCCGAGCAGGGACTGCCACAGGTGCCCCCTCCCCACCCGCAGCCCCAGTCTGCGGCCGGGCGAGCCCAGCACCCTTCCCCCAGCTCGCGTCCCCCGCCGGGGCAGCCGGAGAACGCCCATTCGCCCACGTGCCCCTCCGCACGGAGCGCCCCCAGGCCCCCGACACCCGCGAGGCTTTCCAGCGGCCACCGCAAAACAAGCACCGCCCCGCTTCGCCCCGCGCGACGGGCAACGCAAGAGCAGACGATGAGAAGCGTGGACGGGATACCTCCACCTCGGGTCTCTCCGAGGCCGCCATGGCTGGCGCCTCCCTGTTCCGGGACCTCCAACCTCCCGAGGCTCTGACCCGGAAGAGGAAGTGGGGTGAGTGAAATCCCTCCAGCCGCAGGAGGGTTTTTTATCACCGTCTCTGGTCTCCGTAGCCATGCAGGTGAAGTGGGAGAGGGGCGGTTTGTTGGAGGCTCTGAGGTTTCCGGGGGGGGGAGGGCGGGCGGGCTCGGGCGCCGGTTCCTCTTGGCTCTCTGGCCGGTAGTAAAACGCTAGGAAGAGACTCCTAACGGCACGGCGTTTTCGGGGAGGGTGGAACAGACATGGGGGCTTCCAAGGAGTCTCCTTCAGTAGTAGTAGTAATAATAAGGGGCGCCCCAATCCTGTCTGATCTTGGAAGTTAAGCAGGGTAAGCTCGGGTGAGTGTTTGGATGGGAGACCGCCATCGAATACCAGGTGCTGTTGGCTATATTTCAGAGGAAGGAACTGGCCAAAACTCCCTCTGAGTATTCTTTGCCTGAGAAAACCCCAGGATTCCAGAGGATGCTGAAAGTGGAATCATCGCGCTATAACAGGCTAGTGCGGAAATGGCCATCGTTATAGTGCTATTATTCCACTTTCAACATCCTGGGGGATTCTGGGGTTTGTAGTTTCCTGAGGCCGAAGAGCTCTCTGGCTCAGAATTCTAAAGGCCCCTCCCTAAACTGCAAGCCCCAGGATTCCACAGGAGGTTGAAAGTGGAATTATAGCCCTGGAACAGTGTAGCGGAGTAACAATAGCTTCTGCGAACTTCGTGGTGCTGCTGCTGCAAGTCCATAGGCGACTTGAAGGCAGACCCACACAGGAGGCTGGAGAACTATCTGGAACAGCAGTTTGCCTGTATAGGCAGGGGGTTGGTTAGATGACCGGAGCGAGGTACTTGTTTTTATACCGTGTACCTTTTAAAAATTTATTTAAATTTGAATCCTGTCTTCAGGAAGTAGTGGGGAGGCGAGGTGGCCACAATAAAACAAGTACAAAAAAAATAATAATACAGTGGAATGTAGAATACAGAATAAATGCAAGGCAGGTAAATTGTATCTTAAGATCCCTCCCAACGCAGTGATTTTATCACCAATAAAATCAGATTTAAAAAACCCTGTTAATTCCAGTTTCAGCAGATGTATATAAGTGGCTTGTACATCTGCTGAAACTGGAATTAACAGGGTTTTTTAAACCTGATTTTATTGATGATAAAATCACTGTGTTGGGAGGGATCTTAAGATAACAATTTACCTGCCTTGCTTTTATTCTGTATTCTGCTGTTTCGGTACTTGTTTTATTGTGGCCACCTCACCTTCCCACCACTTCCTGAGGACAGGGTTCAAACGGCATGGCCAAATAAAAATGTTTTTACCTACCTGTGGAAGGTCGTTAAAGAAGGAGTTGGCTTGGGACTTCTTTGGCAAAACATGGGAGGAGCTACCTAGAATGCCTTCATTCATGTTTCTTGCCAAATGTGTGTCAGATGTTGGCAAGAAAATATGAGTATGTATAACTATTTTTTAAAAACATGCTGCTCGACTCATTTTAATTAAGTATGCCAGTTACACTTTGCAGCCCTTGTTGTTAACTGCCATCATTCTTCAGGTTAACTTTGGCTTTGTTTTGTTTTCTTAGTGTTCAAATTATAAACCTCTACCTTTGTGTTTTCTTCCTCGACCTTCTTTAGTATTCGTTCCAGAACTTTGCTGTTTTCTATTAGTAGTATACTGTCATCTGCATATCTCTTGTTAATGTTCCTTTCTCCAATTTTTATGCCTCCTTCCTCTGAATATAATCCTGCTTTGTGTATGATATGTTCAGTGTACAAGTTAAACAGGTAGGATAATAAAGTGAAGCCTTGCCTGACTCCCCTGCCAATTGGAAATCATTTTGTTTCTTATGTTCTGTCCTAATAGTAGCCTCTTGTTCTGCACAGAGCTTATGTATCAGAACAATCAAATGTTCATTAATATTGATCTATGGTTTTTCATGATCTACATAATCAAAGACTTCACTAGAATCTATAAAGCACATGCTGATTTTCTTCTGAAATTCTTTGGTGCATTCCATTATCGAATTAATATTTGCAATATAACCCTCATGCCTCTTCCTTTTTTAAAAAAATTATTTTATTAAAAGTCAGTCCGGGAAGGGGAACCAAGGGAATAAATAATATTATGACAAGGGGTATTTACAAAAAGACATGTTGAAGTATAAGACGGTGGCAGAGACAGATCTTACATTATACATTGCACCAAAAAGAAAAAACTGCTACCTCATCAACATAGTTGATAAGCATATAAATTGTACTAGAGAGGGGAAAAAAGGAAAAGAAAGAAAAGAGAAAGGAATAAAGAAGAATATGTGAACTTCCCCATAGGATGGGGTTATAGCCTTAAACAATTCAAATGAAATAATCAACCTTCTTCAAGTTAAAAAGGAGAGGAAATAAATGTAAAGAGGTGAGATGGCTGTTCCTTTCCTGAACCCAGCTTGAACATCTGGGATTTCTCATTCCATATATGGTAGAAATCTTTCTTGTAAATTTTTTAGTATCATTTTGCTTGCATGGGAAGTTAATGCAATAGTCCTGTGGGTTATTGCAATCCCTGGTATCCCCTTTCTCGGGGACTAGAAGATATTTGGAGGGTTCTTGTTTTGTTTACATTTCTTGTCAGATTTTTGTTACTTAGAGTTTTATTATATAAGAGTGAGACTGAAATATCAGACCTACCATGCCTTTCCCCAACCGTGGCACAGAGCTGGGTTGGGCCCTGAATCAGAGTAGGAAGCAGTCACACACAAAAGTTACTTTTGGCCAAAAGGAAACATATTTTCAGACTGCGCTTTCAGCCTGGCTGTGTAACAGTAGTATGATCAAATGGACAAACTTTATTTGACACAGCAGCATATTTATAGAATTTTCAGCATTACATAAACAGAGAAAATGTGCATCAGTGAAAGTTGTTTAACATCTAGAGAACAGAGTCCTTGTGACCATTCTAGTACAAGTGTCATTCCTGTAAACAAGTGGATAGCCTCAGAGTAGGACAGCCAGTTACCAAATCGTTCTTGCTGCCTTATCTTATGACATTGATTTTAGACACAGTTCTCAAAGTTGGCAGTTTGCAAGAAGCCAATAAGACAGAATCAGAAGAGATTCAAAGATTTCTAGCCCACAGAATGGCTTGTTTAGAGTTGCTTAGGAACTCAGAAATAAAAGCCTAAATGCTTGAAAATACTTTTGTCCCAACAGTTAGACTTAGATTAGATTCTGTCTCTGTAGCTTGAAGCAGCTCTATTAGTATTCTATCTGTTTCTAGTAATTTATTTCTCCCAAGCACTCAGTGGAGCTTCCACTTTCATTTCTGTTACAGGTGGTTCATCTTCATATGCTTCTTCCTTGAATGAGTCTGTCATTCTTTCATTTCTTTTATATAATTCTTCCATGTATTGTTTCCATAGTCTTTTCATTTCTACTTGGTAATCTAATGTGTTTCCCTTGCTGGTTGTAGAACATCCCCACTCTTGGTTTAAATTTCTGTTTGATTTTGCAGATCTTGTGGGAGAGGTCTCTTATGCTTTGTTTTTTTGTTGTCATGTTCTGTTTCTGTGCATTAATTATTATAGTATTCCTCCTTGTCTCTGCACACAAGTCACCGAACAGTTGCATGCAGAGTTCTGACTATTTCTGTCCCCTTTTCATTTTGCTTCTTGTCTTGTCCTTAACTACATGGAGAGTTTCATCTGTCATCACTGAGGCTTCTCTTTTTCTTTGGCTGCAGATAATGTCCTTTTGCCTTCATCTCTGACAATGTCCCTGGCTTCTGTCCAGAGTTCTTCTGGCTCCTGATCAATTAGGCTGAATATGCAAATCTGTTTTTTACATTAACTTTAAATTCCACAGGGATATTCTTCAGGTTGTATTTTGGCATGATGGCTGCTTTAGTATTCTTCTTTACCTTTACTCTAATTTTTGGTTCATGGTCTGTGCCACAACCAGCTCTTGACTTGTTTTTTGCAGAGAGAATGAAATTTCTCCATCTTCTGCTTCCAATTATGTAGTCTATTTGATTTCTATATTGGATATATGTTTTATATATATACATACACTGTATTTGCTGGTGTATAAGACTCACTTTCTTTCCCAAAAAATACTGTTTGAAAATGGGGTGCACTTTATATGCTGGTGTGTCTTAGATTCCAGCAAATTGTGCTTGCCAGTGTATAAATGGGGTGTGTCTTATACGCAGGTGCATCTTATACGCTGGCAAATATGGTACACACACACACACACACATATATATGTATATATCAGATGATGTATGTATATATATATACACACACACACACACAGTCGCCTCTTGGGTTGCTTAAAGAATATGTTTATGATGAACACACTGTTGTCCTTGCAAAATTCAGTCAGCCACTCTCCTGCTTCCAATTTTCAAATTTTCCTATAGTCTTTGATTCTGCTCTGTTTCCTACTGTTTTGATGTGTGATGAGTTTCCTTCTGAACTCCAGCACAGAATCTTTCAATTTCTTCTTCTGCCTCTGTAGCTGTAGCACAAACTTGGATTATGGTTACAGTTGGCCCTCTGTGTTCACTGGAGTTAGAGGCACAGAACCCCCACAAAAATGGGAAAATGGCAATTATCAAAATGTGTGTCTGTGGGGATAAGGGATGAGGCATGGTGGGGGGAACAGGCGCTCTGGGTCCAAAACAGGACAGGGAGAAGGCTGGGTCAGCATGATGTACTTCCTCTCTTTCACTCATCTCCTTCCTGTGGATTTGGGGGGCATTGGGAGAGGGTTTGTTGGTAAGAAATTGGGCCGTGAGTCCTCCTGAGCTTGCTAGGCAGTGGCAGGTGAAGGAGGAGGACCAGAAGCAGGTTTTTAAAGGGATGTGTGGCCTCATTGGTGCAACAAAGGGAGAATTTGCTTGGAAAAGAAGCACCTGCGGTGGAGGGGGCAAGGGTTGGAGACATTTGGAAACAAAGCCGTGAAAGTTAAACCCAGAAATGTAGAGGGCTAACTATATATTGATAGGTTTGACTCAATATGTCCCATTCCTGTCTACTTTAGCTCACTAACCCAAAGTATTGCATTGTATTGCAATGTGTATACTAGGTTCTGTGTATTATCCCAATGACTATCAATATGGTTTCCTCCAGGAATGATATTTAAGCAGGGTGTGGGAAGTTTGAGAGGGAGAGAGAGTACTGCTTGTGCGTCTGTGCTCATTAATCTTAATGAAAGCTCAGGACCTAATAGGTATGTGGAAAGAACACAACCCTGGAATTATTTCTTCTTTCCTTTCCTCCAGATACAAGTTCTGTTTGAGCACAAATATGTCTTTGTACCTGAGATTATTTGTACATAGATAATGTCATTATATCAGATAATGTTTCTATTGCCATAATACTAGCCCTACAGGAACTGCAACTATCCTACTTCGGACTAATTCCTCTTTATAACAAATGTCATGCAAGGTTTAATTTGGAATACAATAGAAGCAGTAATCACAGACTTTTGTTTTCAGGTGAATAGCATCCTTGAAAGATACAGGGAGGCTGCAGATGTGAAATTTATAGTTGAATCATAGAATCATAGAAATGTAGAGTTGGAAGAGACCACACGGGCCATCCAGTCCAACCCCCTGCCATGCAGGAACACCCTCAAAGCACTCCCGACAGATGGCCATCAAGCCTCTGCTTAAAAACCTCCAAGGAAGGAGACTCCACTACACTCCGAGGCAGCACATTCCACTGCCGGACAGCCCTGACTGTCAGGAAGTTCTTCCTGAGGTTTAGGTGGAATCTCCTTTCCTGCAGCTTGAATCCATTGGTCCTTGTCCTGGTCTCTGGAGCAGCAGAAAACAAGCCCTCTCCTTCCTCTACATGGCATTCCTTCAAATATTTAAACGTGACTATCATGTCCCCTCTTAACCTTCTCTTCTGCAGACTAAACATACCCAGCTCTCTAAGTCTATCCTCATAGGGCATGACTTCCAGGCCTCTCACCATTTTGGTTGCCCTCCTCTGGACTTGCTCCAGCTTGTCAATATCCTTCTTGAATTGGGGTGCTCAGAACTGGACACAGTATTCACGATGAGGTCTAACCAAAGCAGAGTAGAGTGGTACCAGTACCTCCCTCGATCTAGACACTATACTCCTATTGATGCAGCCGAGAATTGCGTTGGCTTTCTTGGCTGCCGCATTACACTGCTGACTCATGTTCAGCTTGTAGTCTATGAAGACTCCTAGATCCCTTTCACACGTACTGCTATCCAGCCACGTGTCCCCCATCCTATATTTCTGTATTCCGTTTTTTCTACCTAAGTGTAGGACCTTACACTTCTCTCTGTTGAATTTCATTTTGTTAGCCTTGGGCCAGCTCTCCAATCTATCCAGGTCATTTTGAACTTTGATTCTGTCCTCTGGTGTATTAGCAACCCCTCCCCATTTGGTGTCATCTGCAAATTTGATGAGCATGCCCTCTATTCCTTCATCCAAGTCGTTGATAAAAATATTGAACAGCACTGGGCCCAGGACAGAACCCTGTGGCACCCCGCTAGTCACTTCTCTCCAGGATGAAAAGCAACCATTGGTGATCACCTTTTGGGTTCGGTCGGTCAACCAATTACAAATCCAACTAACAGTAGCCCTGTACAGCCCACATTTTACTAGCTTCATTGTAAGAATGTCATGGGGAACTTTGTCAAAGGCCTTACTGAAATCGAGATATGCTACATCCACAGCATTCCCTTCATCTATCAAGCTAGTAACTCTATCATAAAAAAAGTTAAGATTAGTCTGGCATGACTTATTTTTGAGAAATCCATGTTGACTTCTCATGATTACCGCGTTGCTTTCTAAGTGATTAGAAACTGACTGCTTAATGATCTGCTCCAGGATCTTTCTGGGTACTGATGTCAGGGTGACTGGGCAATAATTATTTGGGTCCTCTTTTTTTCCCTTCTTGAAGATGGGAAACCTATGAACTAGAGCGGGAGTGATAAGAGTTGACCAGTGAAATAGGGGACAGGAGTCTTTAAAATGGTTGTGTAGAAGGAGGAATTTAGCAGGTGTTGCTCACATGACAACACTTCTATGTAATGTTTCCCCAGGCAATTCTAAAGGATAGGTAACTGTCAGAGTTTTGAGAGGAATGCATCCACACTCCAATATCTCCTCTTTGTCTTATTCTCTGCTTTCCATCATATCATCAAATAATCTGAAATTCTTATGATCATTTTACAACAATTAAAATTCCTGCCAAATCACCGGATCACATTCCTTTTCTGGGGAGTTGCCTCATTGCCATTTTTTTATTCAGCAAAGCTTGGCATATATAGGGTTAATACCTTTGTCACCCCAGCAGCTCCCCCTTTACTATTGTCAGCAAACAGCCTGGCTATTTAGTTTCTCTTGTTATTCACATTGCTTTTGATGAGATACCTCTCCCAGTTAAAATAAAGCCACTTTTCTGTAACAAATCAATCTCTTTCCTTAGTATGTTTTTGCTTGGAAAGCACTTATGAAAACAATCAATCTTCCAGTTTTAAAAAGTACCTTCCAGCTTCTAATGCTATTGTATCCTTTGTTGTCTTAAAAAACTTTTTTAGTTCACACTCCTGTTAAACTTTCTGCTTTTAAAATACATTCTTGAAAGTCTTTAAAACAGATCTTAAAGTCACTGATGCTAGTACAGAAAGGAGGAAGCTCACCAAAGTATTAATGTCACCACTAAATCAAAGATCTCTTTTAGCTTTAAGAATTACAGATAGTGCAAAAGAAAGAAAGAAAAGTGGTTAAGAAAATGAGATGCAAATTAGTGTCCTTTATAGGTTTGCATACAGCAGCATGAGCTTGATGGAATTTTCCCATGCACCCCATTCCCATTTCTCTTGCATTTGATTCCTGTGACTGTGGTGGGTGATTTCTGTGTTCTCATCTTATCCGGGGATAGAATCACCAACTAGAACTTGCAGTTTTCCCTTTCATGGAGCTCCACGGAGGGATGTCAGCTCACCATCTTCTCACCTGAAAGTCCTTGTAACAATCAGTCAGCAACCAGAGTTTGACAAGCTCTGGGGTTCAAAACCAATTTTCACCATCTCTGGGAACTGTCACGGACCTTACTAGCCCTCCAAACAAAACCAAAATGGCCAGAAATTCACTTCTAGTCTTGTAAAAACCTCTTGGGTGGGCTGGAGCAAAACTGGATGTGAAGGAAGCCCTTTGGCTTGTTTTAAAGAAGAATTTGCTGCTGCTTCTGGAGACTTCCAGGAATATTTTGTCTTTCTATTGATGATGTTTTTCTGGCAAGAAGGGACATGGAAGGAACACAAATCGAGAGTGACAAAAATAACCCTGGAAGGCACATGTACACTCAATCCTATACGATTCTCACTTCTAGTCAAAAAAATAATGACTTTACCTTAAGCGTGAAGGATGGGGGAAGTAGGAGGCAGTTTCACTGCCTAGTCACTTTGAGGCAGTTTAATCAGTCCAGTATCAAAAAAGTAAATTATAATTGTTTTCAGTTTGTAGTTATGATTTGGAAAGAATCCCTTGAGGTGTTTCATAATCTGATTGGTTTCCATAGTCCTAAATAGTTTTATGGGGCCATTGGCAGACTTGTCTATCCTGAGAAGTCTCTCCCTTCAGATCAGCCATGAATTTGAAACATGTTAGTCTCAGCAAAGAACAGTGATATGAATTGTGTGGCTCTCCAGCTGTTGTTGAGCTCAAGCTACCACCAGCTTTAACCAGAAGAGATGGTGGTGAGGAACACTAGTGACTTGAGTTGGGCAGCCTTATGTCATCTAATAACCTTTCTCTCTTCATTGTGGGGATTGTTTTTATTCCCACTCTTTCTCCCTCCTAATTTCTAGCTCATAGGAGGGTTTTTCTATGTATGGGTTGTATAGGACTTCAGTAGTTTCTAGTTTATTAATTATTCTAATTACTCTTTTTTAAGTCTGTGCATCACCTTTCCCCACCAATTTCATTATGAACCCTAAGGATGGAGTCCATACCAGTTTTGATATTATAATGTTCTTCATAATGAATGGTTAGAGGTGACCAAGCATCCATATTCCTGCTCTGTCAGTTGTATGTGTAGAGAAAATGTATATGTTGATTGTCAACAGCTGCATAACAGCTGTAAAGTAAAAGGCACTTGTATAATTTTGAGCTAAAGATATGTTTTATGGGGCTATTATATGACAATAAGGAGTTTTATAGTGAGCTTCTTCCAACATAGTTGCTACAATCCAGAGCTGCTTAGGATGGCAATTTTTGGCAACAGTGAACTGGGAGAAACTTGAAACTAACTACGATAGGGTTATTGTTGTGTGCGCCTTCAAGTTGTTTCTAACATATAGTGAACCTATCAGGGTTTTCCTGGCAAGATCTGTTCAGAGGGGGGAAACTTGTGAAAGACATTTAAAGCAGGACTGAAGAATATTAAGGAAAAAAATGGCTGGATGGAAATTGTGATGGTGGCAGAGAGATTGCCCTGGTTCAGTCAGATGCAGAAGTACTGGAAACAGTATGTGATCTTTGTTTCAAGGTTGTGTTTTGCTTCTGTGGAGCTTCATGAACTGCTATGTTTTTAAGTGTTATTGTTTTAATCCTTTGGGCTTACAAATTTGTGCATTGACTCTATCTGTGTATTTTTCCTATATTTATATGCTAGTTAATATAATAAAATACTTCAGTAGTTTACCAACAGTGTATTATAAGATCATAATTTAAAAATATAGTACAGTGTAGACATAACAAATTCTTTATTTCAAAACAGTAAAATGGAACAGTTTCAAGAGTAATTGTAGCTGGAAAAGGTGCTTGTAAACAACAAAGTTTTCAGAAGGAATGTGAAATTCATCACTTGGACATTTAAATGTACTTGCAAAAAGGAACTGATAATCTTTGGTCTGCTGTGTGTGAAACATATCTTACACATTGGACACATATTATTCCAGCACTGTTCCTTTGCAGAGATTTCTTTGCATTTTTTCTGACTGGTGGATGATGATTCATCCCCAGATGTAAATACTAGGTATTCTTCTTTCAACATCACATGCAGGGAGAAGTGTGTCAACTGCTTTCCTAATAGGCTTGTTAGCTGTATTCTGAAAGCTCTGATGAGATATCATTGTCATCTCACTTGGGATGGCAATCTTGCCTTGTTTGGTTTGTAATGAATCCTGTATAACTCTGCTATGTGATCATTTTATAGTTGCTGGATTCAATGTAGGTCAAAGTCCTTGCACCTTTAACAATAACATAAAATGAAGCAATCAGCACAGAATAAACTGCAGTTGCTCAAACATAACTATTAAAGTATAGAGAAACCCCACACCTGCATTGGACCTAGCAACATGAGTGTTACTGATTTAAAAGGGCAACAGATCAGAGATGGTTCCTATAAATGTTTAGATGTTCCTTCAGAATCACTACAGCACATAACTGTCTTCCAGGGGTGTTATTGCATTTAAGGAGTGTTCAAAGTGTGGCCTAGAGGCTGCAAATGCCTCTGAGGCTTTTTTTTAGGTTTCCATGATCCCCTTCCCCTTTGCACATTTTGCTTTCCTTCCCTAAAATGTGCCCACTTCCCCAGTTATACTATGTTCCCCACCACTCCCCAGTATTTTAGGCATAGGGTAGGGCTCTTGATAGAAAAAGGTCTTTCATGGAACTAAAAAAAGGCCAGAGGAGCGAAAGAAAAAGTTCAAAGTGTCTAATCACCCTTGTGTACATTAAAGCTTTCCTTTTGTCCTTTCCAGAGAGAAGAAAAGCAACTAGAGCTGTCCCTTGAGGCTCTCATCAGTCAAGTGGCTGACCTCAAAAATTCTTTGGTCAGTTTTATTTACAAGTTGGAGAATGAATATGATCGTCTTACCTGGTAAGAGAGTAGAACAAAGGTTATGGGACCAGTCTTACTTACTAGGTGGGGAGGGTAAGGCAGATATTGCACAATATACCAGTGCACGATATACAGTAACTTAAAGTGTAGCAGCCTGTTTGTTGGACTTCATATGGAATCCATTCACATTCACCCAACTTACACATATTTGGAAGATGTGGACAAATGTCAGAGTCTCAGATTTGATTCTGTATCAAGCTGACAACCAAAGGATTTATGTTTCTGTGTACTTATGTGCTTCCTCTTAAGTAAATATGTAGAGGATGAAACTGTTACACAGAGATGAAACAGGGTTCTTTGAGCTGCCGTTGTGTGAGGTATGATGTTGAGGAGTGTCTGGAATCTGTGTAACGGTTTCTGTTTGATTTGTCCCTTACTGTAAATACAGGAATGTATGAGGAGTAGTTAATTTGCCCAAAGTATGCTTATACTGGACTAATGATGTAGAACAAGAAAGCTTTTAGATTTCCCATCTTGTCATGGAGGTCAGGTCTATGTGGCCTGTTCTCCTTTGTAGTTATATCAGTACCTTTCAGAAAGTTCTGTATAGAGGGCTCTCTACATGCAATTGGTATAAACATTTGCTAAATTTAAAGATGTTTATGAAATCAACTGCTACTGAAAGGTTTGACTTTTTTGATCGCCTTATGGAGTGTTCAAAGTGTGGCCTTTCCCTCAGTCATGCACATGAATGCTTTTTCTATGCACTTCATGTCTTTACATTTTCCTATCTGCTCCAGGCCTTCAGTGCTAGACAGCTTTGCTCTACTTTCTGGACAGCTAAACACCCTGAATAAAGTGCTGAAACATGAGAAGACTCCACTGCTGCGCAATCAGGTCATAATTCCTTTAGTGCTTTCCCCAGACCGTGATGAAGAGCTCATGGTAAGGATCTGGCTCACAACTTCCATTTGATGTCGGGTTCAGCATGGCAAAATGAGGACACCAGGAAAATACAAACAAGTAGCACATAAATCAAAGTGATTTCTTAGACTTATCAATAGCTGTCATTGGAAGAGAATGGGAGTAGAGCAGAGCTTGCTGTCTCTCTGCAAAGGATGAAATATGGAAGACTTGTGAAACTAGGAAATTTTTCACCCCAGCTGTGTCCCACAATATCCCTTTGTGCCATATCATCAGAACACTGATGTATAGATGTAGGAGAATTAGATAGAATGATAGAATCACCGTTAGGAGGGACCACAGTGGCCATTCAGTTCAACCCTTTGTCATCCAGCAATGCACAACTAAAGCCTTTCTGACAGAGTGGCCATCCAATCTCTGTTTAAAGGCATCCAAAGAGGGAAAATCCACCATCATCCAAGGCAGTCTATTCTGTTGCTGAACAGCTCTCACCATCAGGAAGTTCCTTCTGATATTTAGGTGGGATCTTGAATCTTTAGGTGGAATCTTGTAATTTGAATTCTTTCATTCATGTCCTAGTTTTTGAAGGAGCAGAAAACAAGCTTGCTTCATCTTCTGTGTTTAAAGATGGCTATCATATCACCTATCTGTTTTCTTTTCTCCAAGCTAAACATACCAGCTTCATCACAGGGCTTGATTTCTAGATCACCTGCCATCTTGATCACACATTCCAGCCCGTCAGTATCCCTCTAGAACTGTAATGCCCAGAGATGGTAGGCCCCTGAGGATTGGAATGAGTACATAGCATGGCTATCTAGGTTGTTTAGGATAAAACTAGGTACACTAGGATAAAGGTGAACAATGAAGGTAGTGGTGATTGGCAATAGATGATACCATAAGGTACTGCAGAAGTGGGAATCAGGGATTTTTTTTTTGTATTGGTTCCCTGTTATTATTGCAAGAAGTGGACTGGGCAAGAATCCTTTTTCTTACTGATAATCTAGTTTTTCTCTTTAAGCTTTTTTTTCCTTTTTCTAATTTGGGGAAGCATTGAAAAATGGTATCATGTACTAGTAGCCTAAAGTAGTGCAGTTTGTGCCACTTTGTTGTGCTGCATATGTGGAGTCAAGCCAGAGCCTAGAGAGAATAGTGCAGACAAACACCCTGTTCTGGTCCTTGGTATACTGAAAACTGATGTGACGAATTTGTCTTTGGCTCCTCGTGCTTCATCATGTGTTCCCTCTGTCTATTCCCTTTGGTGATTTTTGTCATAGTCCCATAACTAAGCTGTGAGTGTCAGGCCTCTGCATCCCAGAAAAAGTGCATGTGACAACCTGACACACAGATTGTCTAGGTTGTAAATGCCTGCCTTTGACATTACTTGGTCATGTCTTTGAACACTGGCCACTCTTCTCCACAAACTAGCATTCTGCAGATCATGTCTTTAGGTAGACATGGAGATTAAAGTGTGATGTTGTCCACAGAATATTCATTCATTTGTTCTTTTTATTCCTACAGTTCAGCCAGTATTGTTTCCAAAGTGATTTACAATTAAAATACACACATACACTATAATGAAGTATATATGTGTGTGTCTAATTTTTGGTACTACAGTCTAGACACCAGTCTTATCTGTTCATAGATAGAATTGGTTGGAACTTCAGATGGGTTTAAGAGATAGCTGAGAGTAATCCCATGAAAGTAACTTCTTTGTTGCTTAGCTTTGCTATCACTGAGTAACTAAAAGATTCTTAAGGTCCTGCCTTAGAAGTTGTGGTCTTGGCATTCTGAAGCTAATTCTGGTTGCATTTGAGTCTTTGCAGCCTTATGTTATCTGCCTGTTTTGCAAAATGTGACTGTGCACTGATAGCCTGGATATTTCAGCGACAGACAGAAGGGCGAGTGCCAGTATTCAGCCATGAGGTTGTACCTGATCATCTGCGAACCAAACCTGATCCTGAAGTGGAGGAGCAAGAGAAGCAGCTGAGTACAGATGCAGCTCGTATTGGTGCGGAAGTAGCACAGGTAACGTTATCTGTTATCAGGTGATTCTGGATTCCTCAGTTTTGATTAATTCTCTTGGTAAATTTTTGCATAAATACTATTTTGCATTGTCTTTCACTTCCCTATCCTCACCTTTAATTTTTGTATTAAGAATGGCCACATTACAGTGTACAAAGCAATTTTATCTGATCCCAGGTAGCCCTATGGAATATTAATCAAGGTATACTAATATGGTTGCTGTCAGTTAAAGAAAAGAAAATTTGCACAAGTTTGCCAAGCAGGGAAATACTGCACACTTTGTTACAGCTCTCTTTGTTGTTTTGGTATGTGTGCACATATATGCGTGTTGGAAATATTGCTGTTCTCATGCATATTTCAGTAGCACACAGATTACTCCTGTTTATGGGAAGGTCATTTTAGAAGCAATGGGAGGAATCTTGTTGCACAGTTAGAAATGTGCAATGTAGAATCATGTATTTGTGACCGTTTTGTTTTCATGATCCCTGTGTGACCCCTAGTTTAGGGGCTACAGAGGGACTGTGAAGGTCCGCCCAGTCTCTTATTGAAAAGCAGCCACTGTGACTGATGGGGACTGTTCTGCTATTGATTGGGAGGTCGCTGGTTAATGGTCCTACTGACCTCACATGTGTGAGCAATCTCTGGTGTGAGGAGGAATTCTGACAGGGGGCCTGCTTCTGCCTGTTTCACTAGAAATCACTTGCAGAAGGGAGTGAGGCCATCAGTCAGCTGCTTCATGAGTGAGAGGGGAATGTGCCATTGTCAGTCACAGTGGCTGGTTCCTAGTAAGTGGGGACTGGAGTAATTGGGATGGAATTCACAGAACTACATTGTTTACACATACATAAATCCCTAAGAGATTTCAGCCAATGTTCTGATCTGATTGAGTAGTACAGGATTATGCTTTACATTAATCCAGATAGCAAGATATGAGAAAGAGGAACATGATGGCCATTAAAATGATTATTTGAAGTGCTCTGATTTTATATTTGTCATGCTGCCTTAATTTTTAATATATATATTTTTAATCAAGATGCTGTGGAAATTGGCTTGGAAAATGGTTGTCTTTCTGGTCTGAAATTTTGGGCACGGACTTTGGAGAAATTTGCTCTAACTGTGTGCAGTGAGATAATGTAGGGAAGGAAACATACACTTTCTAATGTATTTTACTGTATCAATCTTATGGTTGCAGAAACAGATCCAGAGCCTAAACAAAATGTGTTCAAATTTGCTGGAGAAAATCAACAAGGAAGACCGAGAGTCTGAGAGTGGAGGTATTGTACTGGAGAAAAAAGAGTACTTTAAGAGCATTAGATGGGAATATGTAATCTAGAGACACTGACTCTAGAAAGAGAGCACCAGGACAAGAATAGCAGGAGCCAAGTTTTACAAGGAATAAAATGAATATAGTATTAGAACAAGACTAAATACTCAGATACTTTGGTAAATGGTGTACTGTGTAAGTGTTCTTTCCTCTTCCAGGCATACGGCAGAACAAGCAGACATTCAATCCTGCTGATACCAATGCACTGGTTGCAGCTGTGGCCTTTGGAAAAGGACTCTCAAACAGGCGGCCACCAGGTGTGGCTGGGCCGGTCCAGTCTGGTCAGCCAGGTGCCAATAATATTATTGCAGGTGCTTCTGCCATGCAACAGGTACAAATGTCTGGTGCACCAAGTCAGCCTCAACCCATGCTTGGAGGAGTACAGATGCCACAAGCAGGCCAACCAGGTAACCAAAGCTTTCAAATACACTGGAGGGGGAAAATAGCATATAGATGTTACTAATGGAATGTAAAGAATCTATAGTTCAGTAAGAATTAAATTCTTACCTTTATATTGGGTCCATATTATAAATTTACAAATTTCAGAGAAATACAGCTACTCAGTTTCCTTTGTTTGGGTCTCCCTCAATAATCTATACCATGTGTAGGAGGTGGTATGACAGCCAGTAGGTAACAGGATTGGGCAAAATGTAGTCTGCAAGACAAATGCATCCCACTGGCTGTTTTTGTACCCTGCCACCAACACTTTCATTTCTGAACTGTGATGTTGCTCTTAAAAAAAAACAAAAAAAATCCTGATTTTCCTTCTCTTCTGTTCCAGAAGGGAAGGAGATGCTTTGCTCTTCCAGTTCTCTGGGCTTTATGATGTAGAAAGGTGCTCTGGCAGTGATGGGAGCCTTGGCATACAAGATCATACTTTGGCAAACCCTCAGTGGATTGAAGGATCCAGTGTGGGTCCCTGCCACCAGGAAATTGGCCACCTCTGGCCTACACATTCACATCATTTTCAGGAAAGTTAGAGCTTCGAGATAAAACATACTCTTGCAGGGTCGATTATATATTTGCATTATATTGCATAGTATTAGGGTTATGGGTGTTCCGTTCTGCCACTTGTTATTTTATGACAGTAACTGCGGAACTTCAGAAGAAAGCTCTTGTGCTGTTGTCCTGCCTATAAGCTTCCTAGGGGTTATTCCACTGTGGAAACAGAATACTGTACAAGATAATCCAACAAGGCACTATCCCGCACAAGATGGGCTTGCACAAAGTGAAAATGAGAGGAGAATTCAGAAGTCACAGAATTAAAATAGTGGAAAAGTAGCTCTATCCTAGAAAATGTGTGTGAGGGGGATCTTAATCTGTGTGCTAGGAAAGGATTAGATGGAGTCTCCCTATTTTTCTCTCATGAGATGTAGGAGTCTTTTTCTTTATTACATCACTAATGCTGTCTCCTTTCCCATTTCCAGGAAAGATGCCCAGTAACATAAAAACCAATATCAAATCTGCTTCAATGCATCCATATCAAAGATAAGTAGGAAGTATTCTAGCTTGTTGCTGGCTTTCAGAGACTTCACTTCTTCCTTCTCAACAGTAAGATTGCTTTTATCCTCTGTGGTCTCAGAGAGATAATTTATTTACATGGTTGCATTGATCATCCAAGACACAAAAGTGTACAGAATATTCTTCATAAAGAGTGGCAAAGGAAGAGCACTTCTTCCGAATTTGTACTTTGGGAAGGGCACATCTGCAAAGTAACCAAGTCACAGCTGTTGAACAAGATTTTTTTTCATATATATATAAGAAACCTGATTATTTTTACAGGTTAATTTCTTTTGGAATTAGCGTGGATGATGGGAAAGAAGAAGATGTAAAATATGTACTGTTATGTGTTTTTTAAAAATACTTTGTGTCTTTCTTTAGTAAAGATCATGTATTGTGTCTTGTAAAATCTTTTTATGTTTCTAGACATTTTTGTCATAAATTGTTGAATCTATTGCCACTGAAATAGGCCATTAAATCATCATATTTGATCTCTGTAGTATCGATCCCAAGTCACTGCTAAAATAAATTTAAACTCAAAAAGTCTTCCACAGGAAGGGCAGGAAGCATTAATGGCAGAATTCACAGTAATGGTAGGAGCACCCAGGTGACTTACACAAAGTAACTGTACCTTCACTTCAAGGAAAAGTTAAAATTATTACATTGTTCATCTGATCTGTTCTATTTGAACAGTGTTTCATTGTGGACACTGTTTCTGCAACTGCATCCAGTAACTGATCGTTATCCATGGGGGAAAAAAATCATATGCAGCAGGTTGCTACTTACATGTTTCATTCATTTTGCTTCTTATTTAGTCTAAAATTTTATATATAACTCCTTGACTTTTAAGTAGCAAATCATTCAGATTAGGGATGGGAAGTCCTGTTTCACTAGAATGTTTTAAAACTGTCAATAAGCGTGTCCATAGGAATAGTCCAGTAGATTATTTTAATATAATTGATTTTCAAAAAAAATCTGTAACAGAAGTTCCACACTGAAGGTTGCTAATTGGAGGAAAAGGTTGGAATAAAGTTTTTGGATATTTGCACAGTTTATTAAATAGCTGTGAAATGATACAGTGAAGCTGCATATTTGCTTATCACTTCTCATAGTGGGACTGGGTTGGAAGGATGTGGAATAATGAGGAAGCCTTACTAAGGAAAGTGAATAGAATGGGTATGTTGACAGGGGGGTAATAATATGGAATGTATGCAGCAGCAAGGAACTGGATAAGATAAAAAGAGCAATGTTGCAACAGTTGGAGACTGACTTGTTCTTGAATTTTAAAAAGTGGTTGGAAGGAGGCATGGGAATCATGGGGAATCTTTAGTGTGCCTACTTAAACTCTTCCCCTATTATTCTGTTTTGTATTGCCTCTCTCCTTTTTATTCAAATCCTTCTTTTCTACCTGTTTGCTCCTTTCTGTAGTGAAGCTGAGGACATCAGTCTTTTCTTCAACCACATTCTGTGAACTTAATCCCTGTATCCAGCGTTGACAGAACTTCTCCATCCCATCCTTTCCAAACAATGGCCCTGAATGTACACTGCTTATTTCTTACTGTTGTTTCTCCATAATACTTTGGTGCTCCCTACTCATAGCACCCCATCCTGAGTTGACTTGAGTCCTGTTTTCTGTATTTACCACCTTGGTATGTAGCTGCCCTTTATTCACCTAGTGATCCCCATCCTACATCTAATAACCTTGCATCCCACCCCGCAACCATCCTTTACTGTAGAAAATGGAGAATTTATGCAGGTGATATCCTGCACACTTTCTCCTCAAACATCTTCACATTCCACTTTTAACATGCCAGTTCTTTTGCCTTTTTGACAGTTTCTTGAAGTAGTAAAAGTAGCTGAGTATGAGCTGATCTGGTGGTTGCTGACTAGTCTTTTACTTGCCTGCTATAGAAGTCAGTGTTTTGACAGGTTAGACACTCCTCCCTGCACCATGGATATGCATTCAAATCTGCCACTAGAAAGATGTGGGAATACATGCCTTAGTACATGCTGACTGCACAATTTACCTAAGGCATTGCAAGAGGACACTGTAGGTTTGTTCTATTATGCCTATGAATCTGCTTGTGGCTTGTTTTGTAATGATGTTGCTTTGTATATATTTCTGCTTTTCCTTAAAAAAAAGTGATAATTCTTTCTTCCCATGTACCAGTGTCACTAGCAAACAGATAAATAAAGCCCCTTGCCACAATATCTAAAAGTTTACTCACATTTTTACAAATAAATAAAATTGTATTTTTAATGTGATAGTTATTAAAATATTACAAAGCAATCTAGTATTTGAAAGAGTAACTAAATCATATAGGGATAATTATGCATAAAACTGATGATGCATGTCTTGCATTTGAATTGCAAGATACTTTATTAAGTTGTCTGTAGTATGCATTAAATCATCTACAACAATTGCCTATGAACTGGATCTGTAAGATGCCAGTACATGGTATATTCCAGTTAAGTCTGGAAAGAAATTTTTGTGGCAGACACATAAGAATTACTGAATAATTTTGTACTGGATGGATATCTTGCCTCCTTTCTAAAAAAATATGATTTATTCTTTGTTTTATTTGAATTAATCTGTTTATATTTCTTTATTCTTTCTTCGTGTTACATAAATTCATAGAATCAGAGAAATGTAGAGTTGGAAGAGACCACATGGGCCATCCAGTCCAACTCTCTGCCATGCAGGAACACCCTCAAAGCACTCCCGACAGATGGCCATCAAGCCTCTGCTTAAAAACCTCCAAGGAAGGAGACTCCACTACACTCTGAGGCAGCATATTCCACTGCCGGACAGCCCTGACTGTCAGGAAGTTCTTCCTGAGGTTCAGGTGGAATCTCCTTTCCTGCAGCTTGAATCCATTGGTCCTTGTCCTGGTTTCTGGAGCAGCAGAAAACAAGCCCTCTCCTTCCTCTACATGGCATCCTTTCAAATATTTAAACATGGCTATCATGTCCCCTCTTAATCTTCTCTTCTGCAGACTAAACATACCCAGCTCTCTTAAGTCTATCCTCATAGGGCATGGCTTCCAGGCCTCTCACCATTTTGGTTGTCCTCCTCTGGACTTGCTCCAGCTTGACCATGTCCTTCTTGAATTGGGGTGCCCAGAACTGGACACAGTATTCAAGATGAGGTCTAACCAAAGCAGAGTAGAGTGGTACCAGTACCTCTCTCGATCTAGACACCATACTCCTATTGATGCAGCTGAGAATTGCATTGGCTTTCTTGGCTGCCGCATTACACTGCTGACTCATGTTCAGCTTGTAGTCTATGAAGACTCCTAGATCCCTTTCACACGTACTGCTATCCAGCCACGTGTCCCCCATCCTATATTTCTGTATTCCATTTTTTTCTACCTAAGTGTAGGACCTTACACTTCTCTCTGTTGAATTTCATTTTGTTAGCCTTGGGCCAGCTCTCCAATCTATCCAGGTCATTTTGAATTTTGATTCTGTCCTCTAGCGTATTAACAATCCCTCCCCATTTGGTGTCATCTGCAAATTTGATGAGCATGCCCTCTATTCCTTCATCTAAGTCGTTGATAAAAATATTGAACAGCACTGGGCCCAGGACAGAACCCTGTGGCACCCCGCTAGTCACTTCTCTCCAGGATGAAAAGCAGCCATTGGTGATCACCTTTTGGGTTCGGTCGGTCAACCAATTACAAATCCAACTAACAGTAGCCCTGTACAGCCCACATTTTACCAGCTTCGTTGCAAGAATATCATGGGGAACTTTGTCAAAGGCCTTACTAAAATCGAGATATGCTACATCCACAGCATTCCCTTCATCTGTCAAGCTAGTAACTCTATCATAAAAAGAGATAAGATTAGTCTGGCTTGACTTATTTTT
Organism: Ctenosaura bakeri; assembly: GCA_948474755.1. Classification (NCBI taxonomy): domain Eukaryota; kingdom Metazoa; phylum Chordata; class Lepidosauria; order Squamata; family Iguanidae; genus Ctenosaura; species Ctenosaura bakeri. The sequence goes on along the minus strand of CAOLHI010000247.1, from coordinate 692,504 downwards.
GAGAAATCCATGTTGACTTCTCATGATTACTGTGTTGCTTTCTAAGTGATTAGAAACTGACTGCTTAATGATCTGCTCCAGGATCTTTCCGGGTACTGATGTCAGGGTGACTGGACGATAATTATTTGGGTCCTCTTTTTTTCCCTTCTTGAAGATGGGGACAACATTTGCTCTCTTCCAGTCTGCTGGAACTTCTCCTGTCCTCCAAGATTTCTCAAAGATTATAGCAAGCTTTATAAAAAAATTGTTTTTAAGTAAAGTTGCCTTAAGGTCCTGTGAGGTGAATAGTAAAATATAAACAAATTTCTTTAGAATTAAGCTTTATAATGATTTATAAGTGACACATCCAAACTAAATAACCCATACTTTTACTTGTGAGTGGAAATGAGGCTAATATATTCCCTTGTGTCATATGTAATATTCTGTGTTGGTGATTATTATCTTCCCTCACATTGGGATTCAGCCAGATTCTGGGCACTGGTCAGATTGCCATCTGTTTTTACCTTAGCAAAGGAATGCCTATTTCCTTCTTATGAGTGGTTTGATTTGGCATTTTCTCACAACTGCCTCACAGATATTCCTTTGAAACCATGATCCTCAGCCTTTCAGCCAATCAAAATCCCTTTGCATATTTTATTCCTGGTGGCCATTTTGGATGGCAGCAAGCATTAGCCTGCCATTTTCAACTCTCTTTTGTGCTGACTGAAAATCCTGTGTCTTATCAACTTGAGAAGTGTGCTGTTGTATTGGCAGCCCCATTTTTTAAAAATGAAGACTAATTAATTCAGAAGAACAAGTCAGTAGTGATAGAAGAACTTTAAATAGTTCTTAACTTACTTTTAAGCATCCAGTAAACCAGACAAGATGGCCACGTTCTTCAGATTCTTCCAAGAAACCTAAAGTTAAATTACCTGTCCCTCATAAATTCATTGTCCAGTCTGTGACAATAAAAGAGGCCCAGGTTACAAACCTCACAGTCTTCCAGTAGAGAAAAACTCCTCTGTCCTCTGCAGCAGACAGTACAAATATTAGTGAAGTTTAGGGAGCTCTTGTAGCTCTCACATCCAGTGATGAAGATGATCTGGAACTGAGTTCTGTGCAAAGGACTGCTTGAAATTATGGGGTGAACAATGAACTCACTTGTTGTCCCTGATGAGTCTTTGTGCAAATTTTGTTCCCTAGGCACATTTTTCATTCAGCAATCTTATAATGGCTCTTCTTGCTGTTTCAGAACATCTTTCTAAGAAAACATACCTGTATGGTTTTGTCCAGGTGTAAGGCATTTTTGATGTGGGTGGATTATAGACTCAAACAATAAGGAAAAACACTGCATTCAGAGATCTGAAATGGGTTTCTCCCACCTCAGATGTAAGATTGTTGGGCTAGGGGCACATGCAAGACATTTGTTCGTCTCTAAAAGCACAACATTCCATAAACTGGTTGGAGCTTTGAGCAATCAGGCCTGCTCTGTCAATTCCGGAAATATTACCAGCGTGTTCTGGTCAAGCTGATAGCACAGTGGCCAAGATTCATTTGAAGCAAAAGGGAGGATCAAACTCTGTGTTTCTTCACAGGGAAGTATTATTCCTATTCTTGTAGCTGGCAAGATGTATTAAGTTGATGTCAGCCCAGTCCATCAGGATGATTTTGAAAAGACAGTGGATTTTCTCAGCAGGACAACAAAAGACCTGGGAGAATATAGTCATTCTGTCAGTATTCAGATAGATCCAGAGTATGAATTCAAATGGCTCCAGAGAGTTTTGGCCTCATATAGTAGATCTGTTTGCCACATACAAAAAGAGCAAATTTCCATGATAATTCTTTGTATTTCTGTCAGTAAGAATGGAAGGCCAAAATATTCCAGTGTTTCCCTACCCCCCTGTTCTGTAGGCTTTCCTTCAACTCTACGAATCTCTAGATTGCTGAAAAACAGTCAGGTGGCAAAGGCCGTGGCCATGCTGGTAGGTTCCGTTTAGCCTCACGAGCCATTGTTTTCAGGGATCGTTCACTCTTTTAGAAAGGGACCATGGTTTCTGCCCAAATTAATTTACTTTCTATGTCAGGGCCTGTTCTCCACCCAGACCTAGCTGCCTGCCTTCCAAAGGGGATTCTTATTTGAAATTGCCTAAATTGCTAATACAATGCTTTGTTCTTGTTGCTCAGTGCATATACGAGATAACAGAAGGCATTTTTAGCTAGTGTTGCTTGTTGAGTAGGTGTGAAAGAACTTATAAAGAGTTTTCCAAATAGGTTCAGATTTAGACTTCAGACAACATTTTTGAAAGACAGGTGTGTGTTCTACCTTCTGTACTCTTTTTACATGTATAAATAGGTTTCTCTGTGGAGTTTGGATCCTTAGCCCTTCAACTGTTAACAACTTTCCTACCTGGAATCTGCATACAATACTAGTGGCCTACCCCTGCAACAGTTAAATACCATTCTTCTTCGTGGTCTCTGTGCCCCACACAATGGGAACTTTCACGCATGCACGGTAGCGTTCGGAAGATTCTAGAGCTAAGCAGCTTGGCGGGAACCCCTCCCCCATGTCCGTACTGAGCTTGTGTTCTTCTGATCTACTAAGCTCCACAGCTACCAAGTCCATCTAAGATTACAGCCTATTCCTCCAGGGCTGCAGTTACCTTAAGAGCACTTTGAATCAGTGCTCTGCTAACTGAAGTATGTAAAGCAGTAATCTAAGCCAGTTCTTCATTTTTACATGCCATTATAAAATTGAGGCTCCCTTCAGGAAGGTATTAAAACAGGTGGTTCTGTCATAAGATTGTTGCTGCTGACATCCCTCCCTTATTGCTTGGCAGATCTCATATGTTTTTCCCTAAGAAAGTGCCATTTCTTATGTGCCATGATGATCCATTGTAGACCACAGAGAAAGAGACCCACACAATGTGTAATGTATTATATATATTGTTTTCATCTGATAATGACACTACCCGTTCCATATGCCCATTCTTTCTGCTTAAAGCTTGGATTCACTCTTTCTTTCTTCTTTGTTGTACTGCTTGAAGAACTGAGGCAAACTGTGTGTGTGTTTAAGAAAAGGTCACATTACTTCTGACTGATCTGAGTGGCACTGCAAGTTAACCCATACCTGGATTTCTCTGTAGTCCAGAAAGGACCTTCACAGTAAATAACCAGTGTCACACAGTTTGAAGATGCTTCCCTACTGCTGTGGTTAATACTCATAGATGAAAAAAGAACTGTTACTAGATGGGCTCTCCAAACATGTGTATGAACCCACACACATTCTGTGAATGTATGTGTGTAAAGGATCTCCGAGCTATGGCATTAATGCAGACTGGTCCAAGAGGCTTGTTCTCACATAGAACAATTTTTTGCACATCTTATTGAACACAGATTAATAAAAGAGATATACAATAATTGCACCAGGTAATAGCGAGTCTTGCTGTAGTGCAGATAATTAGGTGAGTAAAATACATTTTCTTCAGTTAAGACACTCTTCAAAATGGGGAATAATTAACTCATAATTGATATGATTTGTAGGACCCAGATTGTGGTTGTGAAGTTGCCCAGACTGAATTTTGGTTCCTATGCATCACGATCAGCAAACTAAAGATTCTGGAAGAAAAAGAAAGAATTATAGAGGAACTAAGATGAAAGGACTCCATGTCATTAGTTGCAAAATAAAAGGGATGTGGAGACAGATCTTCACACTGGGTCTGAGTGGCAAAAGAGGATGGTGGGACCATAACGAAGGCTGTTTCTAAATACATTCATTCAAGGCTAGGAGTTTTGTACCTTTTACCTAGCTCCTGCATCCTTTTTCTCAGGAAAAGTATTGCCGTTTTGGTTTTACTAGAATCTGTCCTGTCAGACTCCTTCAAAGCAGCCTGGCAAAACAGGAATATGGACTTGAGGAAACAAGGGGAACCAACAGTTTTAACAAGCCTGGCTGTAATTTTCTCCACTGTTTTACTGTGGCAGGGAGGAGCTGCATTAAATGCTTGGGTTTCCAGCTATACAAATTATTTAAAAAACAAACAAACAGAGCTAACAGAACTAATGTTTCCATAAGCCCATACTAAAGACACCTATATAAAACACACAAAAGAAAATGGGAGCAGATTAGGAGGTTACAATTTGTAGAGTAAGGACCTCCAGAAAATAGATCAGGGCTTCAGAGATACCTTTCCTTACATCTAATGAGATAAGGTGGGGAGTGTTCAAATTCTGGTTAATACTGCAAGAAGGGGAGAGGGGTTTGGCAAAGATCTTCAGCTAGGTTAGGAAGACAGGTTAATCAGGTCTTTGGATGCCAGAACAAGGACTATTCAGTAGGACGGGTTAACAGTCTTAACAATGTTAGCAAGTTCCTGGGTTGTGCTGCTCAAAACTGATTTTTTAGCTCAGGATTTCTACTAACAATGCTTTAGCTTACCAAATGGTTTCAGCAAAGAAGTGGTCAGGAACAGTGAAGGTGCTGGCATCTCAGTAATGATCAGAACAGAGCCACACAAGAACTATGCAAAATGAATAATATGCACTTGAGGAGCAGAAGAAATTATCATTCTCAGTCAGCTGCTAACTGGTAGGGATATGTGAGCTTGCCTGTTGTTTTTGTACTAGTTATAAAAATGAGTTAAAAACAGGTGTGTATCACTTTCCTGTTTGTTGTATAACATATGCTAGTTTATTTGCCATTAGTTCATTATTAATAGCATCTGTGAGAGGGGTTCCCATTTCAGTGGCCCCAAGCTAACCTTTGAGCTCTCTCTTAGTACACGTGTAATGACCCACACTCAGCAGTAAATTAACTCATAACTTCCATTCTTTTGTGCTTATATCAGCCTGTGGAGCACACTTGAAAATAATCCCAAATGTATGTAAACCTTTCAATAAACCTGCATTGCTTCAGTGATTAGTGATTGTTAGAGTCCCCTGAAGTCTGTTTGAGATGATCTTATTCAAATTATGTGATCCAAGAAGTGATACTTTGACTTTCTGCAAAAAGGGTTGAGATACCTTGAGGAAACTCAATTATAATTTATGAAGTCTTTCTTCAGTTGCTTCTATTGCCCCAGTAATTATCAACTAACAGTCAAGTTGATTAAGCTGAAGCCTGAGGAAATGATTAGAGCCGTTTGCAGCTAATATACTGATGTGTGCATGTCTTGGGAAAGAGGATTGTCACAGTCATTCCTGGAACTCCATTTCCAGTTTGCTGAAGACTGAACGGCTACATCTCAGATCTAGTCTGACAGGATACTGCAGATCTCAAGAGAACGAGGATGGAGGATAGCAAAAAGCAGTAAAAAGAACTAGTGTTGGTTATTAACTATTCTTCAAAACTCTATTCTTTTTCACCACTGGTTTTGTGAATTCAAGCGGAAAGGCAATTTGTGTAGTCTTCTACTATCTTGAAGAGGGATGGTTAAAGAGTATTCCATGGTCATCTCTCTGGATGCTGGCAGGGTTGGAATTATTAACAAAGAAACCAAGCATCTTGCATTGGGGCTTCACCTCCCATGGATCTGTGTTCCCTAAAGTGAGTTGGTATCACAACTTCATAGGTCACCATTCCCCTGTTCCCAATTAGCAGCATGGAGGTCAGCACTGGCCCTTCTGTGTTCAGTTTGGGAGTTTCATTCCTGATCAGCAAAGAAGAATATTAAAATCTATTTCTTGTTTGCTTGCCCACTTGCTAAGGCAAATAATTCTTGAAATATTCTAAAGAAAATGAGCTAATGTATCACTTGACTTTCTATAGCAGGGTTGAGGAATGTGTGTTCCTCCAGGTGTTCTTGTATTGCAACTCCCATCATCCCTCAGAATTTGCATCTGAATTGTCCAACAATCTGGTGGGCTGCAGCTTGCCCACCGGAAATCACAATGACACTGAGTCATTCACTGTGAATGGTCCTGGCTAGTTTAGAATAAGGTTTCTCAATCAGGGTTCCTAGAATCATATGGTTTCACAAGAGGTCACTAGGAGTTCCGTGAGAAATTGTGATTGTTTTAAAACAAAAATTTTTTTTTTGGAGCTGTAGATACAATAATTTTTATGCAGGTCTTCCACAACACCTGAAAATTATTTCAAAGGTTGCTCCAGGGTAAAAAGGCTGAGAAACATTGGTTTAGAACCAAGCTCTGTACCTATACTTAGCATTGTTTATTCCTAGAATACATGACTTCATACCATCTTCATTTCATACCATTGATGGTTTATAGCACACCTGTTATGAGATTCTATTAGTTGTGAAATCCTGTCTTTCCTTCAAGAACTTAAAATGTTTATTGATCATACAGTTTGGCTTTCATCACCATGAATATCTTAGAGTGATCTATTATGCAGCTATTATGCAGCACAGCTCTCATAGTTCCTTTTGGTTGCCACATTTTAGCCCATTAAAACATAAAGCAGCACAAATCTTGTCACGTATCAATGTGTTAACATCCTACGGATAGATATTTACAGTTTATTTCTGTTCTTTCTCTGGGTTGGTGAGAAGAAGAATCTACACAACTTGGTTTTCCCCATCACCACACGGAGACAGGCAAGAAGAACAGCAAGACCTCCTGATAGCTGAAAACAGACTTTGTTGACTCCTCCTGCTTAGCCATCTTATATCACAGGATTTCAAGGCAAATATTTTCAAAACTACAGTTTCTTCAAAGTCATTGCTCATCCAGGAGACATATTTGTTCTCAAAGCTACAATTTCTTCAAAACTATTACTCACCCAGAAAGATATATTTCTCAAGAAGTCATATAGTGCAGTTCACTAGTATATGTTTGGAGTAACTGAAGTTGAATATTACGGAGGCAGATGATATTGCAGATCTGCAGAGAGTAAATGAGCTACATTGGTGCAGATCCAAAAAACATTTGCAACTATTGGTGCATGTGAAAGTTGATTGCCAAATTTGATTCTCTGTAGCAGATGTGGATCGTGGAACCCGGGTAGCTATCAACTGCAGAATGTCAGGAATGTAGTTTATAGCAGAAGAATGGAGAGTGGCAAGGGTTTGCCTAACCTTTTTTGCCTGCCACTTTCACCCAGTTATTTTTCCCAACAATAAGAAAATGACTTGTATAGAAAGTACAGTTACGATATTTGAGTCATGCTGACTGGTGTTACCCCAAAATGTAGGTGCCACAAGGGCCACCCCGCGATGCCAGTACCTCCATGCAAAAGTGCAGAATTAATCAGCTCAAAATCAAGAGCCTAATGAGAGGGGGGCAACTTGGCAAGACCAGTATTTACGGGCTCACGCAGGAAAAACTCAGCCAGAGAACAGAATGTAAACTAAAAATGTGTTTTATTGACAATAAATTCACTCACACATGCAACAGTTCAAGCACACACACAATCACACAGGAGCTAGCTGAAGAGAAGGGAGGAAAATGGGATAGAGACTGTTGATTCAGGCAATAATTACCAGATCTGGAGAGGAGTGGAGAGAAGCAGTGGCATAGCATAGGTGAGACCTAAGGACAGTTCCCGTTCACGAGTCAGATGGACAGAGTGACAGGTAGACCTTCAAGAGACTGCACTGGGCAGCCTGGAATCAGAGATATTTGTACTCAAAAAATAGCCTGTACTCAAAAAATAGCTACATGCAGTTCCAGGTTGTGGTGCATACAACCTGGGTGTTGTGCATACAATGGACTATCAATCCACTAATGTTTGCAGTGCTTGGGTGACAAAGGTGTGAGGAGTGTTGTAACAGCTCTCTATTGTGGGTGCTAGGAGGAAAAAGTCCAGGTGCACAGGGAACAGGTATAAGTCAATCAGTGTTCTGATGGGCTTCTAGCTATTGTGTTCTCTGGGAAAACTCCAGCTTCTACTCAAGCTTATTATCCACAGGAACAGCATTTATTTGCCTGACAAATGACCTAGTCTTACCTGGAGGATGTCTTAGATTGACTTGCCTTTCTTTCTCATGTTCACAGTTAGAATTCTCCCTTGGTCGGTTTGACCACCCAGTCACATTCAGGTTTGATTTTGAGATTAGTGCCAGTTAAAGTGTGTTGCCAAGTAAATATGATGCCAATTAGATATGGTGCCCATCCAAACCATACCAGCATCGGACCCACATGTGGGGCCCTTAAACTGGCACCTGTATAATAAGCTGTGGATTTCATTTATTTGCTAATTGTTTTTCCTGTTTTTAAGGTCTATGTTTAATCTGGACATTTGTGCTACTTCTGAAGTCTCTCTGCAGCTTGCAGTGTTGTGCCTCTGAAACAGATTCATTCAGTTGCCTCCTACTTGCGCTATGTAGCAAGTTCAGCAATCCTTTTTTTTTATGTTTGTAAAATGAAATACTTTCAGAGGGAAAGGTCTGAACCTTGGTTTTACATTAAGAGAAGTACACTCCAGTAACAGGATAAATGTGTATGCTCAAAGCTGGTATGAATCAACATATAATAAATGTTGCAACTCCCATTTTACCCCAAACTTCCCATTACCTCCTTTCTCTCCTCATCTGCCCACACTAATTGACATATAGTAATTTACCTTCTTCCTGCACTTATTCCTATCTCTTTGGTAATCGGCCACACTTATTTTTGATTTGCTTCTATTTTCTCACTTCTGCACAAGGTACACTACATATATTGCCCTTGTGCTTTCTTGAATATCTCTGCTTTGCTATGGTAAAAATGATAATAGATGTATAATATTCTATTTGAGATTAAGAGGAGGAAGGCTGCACTGCACTTGGCTTTGTAAATATATAGGTGGCACTCAAATGTAAACAAGCGTGTTCTCCCCCCACTCCCCTATTCAGGTCTACAGCCAGTCTAGAACTCAGGAAAATTATAATCTTGTTCTGAGGCGGTGGAAGCAGATTCAGAAAGGTGGAAGAAAGGAAAGGGGTTACCTGAGGCCTATCTAGCCCAGTTAAAAAGGTGAGGTAGAAAGTGAGAGGAAGGTTCTCTGGGAAGCCACTGCCAATCACACTACAAAAAAGGGCCAACAGCCAAGTACTTGGAGACTGGGAAAACAGAAAACTCCATTACCTAAAACCTCAATCCTGTTTCAGGTGCCCAATCCATACCCTGATATCTTTCCCTATGGGAAAACCTGAGTGAGTCCAACATCACAGAAGGAATAATGGCCATAGTCTGATCCTGTAAGGCAAAAAGACTTACAGTGCCTTTGGCCAGTGGTAGCAGTGGTTAGAGTGGAGTGACTGTTGTCCTTGTCTTCATCTATGCCTAGTGGACATTTACCTTCATTAATATGTATGTGTCTTGGAACTCTCTCTTTTTCCTATACAGTGTGTATTCAAACTACGTAGAAGATACTGGTGAGACAAGAAGGATAATTTACCCATATCAACTGCAGAGTGGTGGGGGATCCCTCTTACAACACTCCATAGGCCAAATAATGTCAGGTGGCATAGCCATGTCCCATTGGTCATTGGGTTTTGAAACAGTGGCTGGACTACTTGCACCCATTGGTACATTGTCCAGGGACAGTGTCGCTCCTCCTCCCTCATCTTCATGTGTTAGGTTTATTGGGGTGACTATGTTGATCAGTTTCCGTGCCGTCACTTGCAGAAATGCAGACGTATTATTTAGGCTAATTATTGTGAACAAATCCAACCCTACCAATGATGTTAAGTTATGAGAACTCTGGAAGATGTTGTCATTCCTTGTGAGCAAGAACCTCTCACATGCCCTGTTTTCACCTCTGGCTTAAACTTTCAAGGCCAAATGAAGAAATCTTCCTTATTAATTAAAATTCTTTCCACTGAGTTCACAAGGGAACTAGACTAGTTTTCTTGCAGCTACAGAGTATGAGAATGGCATGGCTGTTCAGGTTGGCTGATTCAATTTATGCAGTACTCTAAAGAAGACGATCACTTTGAAATAGTTTAACATATTCTATGTCTTGGCTTAGTCATCAATCAAAATGGAGACTGTAGTCAAGAAAACACAAGAAAACTAGAACTTGATTAAAGTCCTCATATGTGAAGTTATATCATTAAATAATAAAATCAGGATCATCTGTGCCATGGTATTTTTGATTTCTATGTATGGTTGTGAAAATTAGACAGTGAAAAAGATTGACAGGAAGAGACTCAACTCATTTGAAACATGGTGTTAGAAACAAGTTCTACAAATACCACAGACTGCCAAAAAGGCAGATAAATGGGTCCAAAAGCAAATTAAGCCGGAACTCTCCCTAGAAATCAAAATGATTAAATGGTATGTCATACTTCGGACATATCATGAGACATCACATGACTCATTAGCAAAGAAAATAATGTTTGGTAATGTTGAAGGCTGTAAGAAAAGAAGAAGACTGCATGACAAGTGGATTAATTCAGCCAAAGAAGCCACAGCCCTTAGTTTGCAAGATCTGAGCATAACTGTTAATGAAGGTCCCTAATTTAGAGTCATCATAAGTCAAAGCTGAATTAACAAAATAGTTCCATTTAAGGATGCTGAGAGTATAAAGTGTGAGCCTTGGAATTTGCCTTTGTCTTATCTCTCTTTCTTGTTTGACATTCTGTCTCACAATTTTGTGTTACTTTAATCCTGTACTGTTTGAGATTCATGCTATGTATAGAACAGGGAGTTGGTTGCACCCTTCTGTCTTGTGTCTTATCGCACCATTTTGAAACTGCTCCTTTTCTGCTCACACTGTAAATAGCCTGGCTGGCTGGCATCATATTAGTGGCATTCACAGGTAAAAATCCACCTTACATTTGCATGTTTTTTTTTTTCCTGGTCACTGCAAAGGTTGGTGTTTCCTTTACCCTCCACAGTGATTTCCAGTGCCTCCACATCCATCTTGTGGCTGGTGGGGAACAGGGGTAAGGGGGGATCAGAGAATTGTATAGTATATAATGTGGAGTAGAATAAAATTTATATAGAAATAAGCAAAGCCAAGAGAGAAATAAAGTTTTCAAAGCGATTGTCTTTATTATTTACAATATCTAATATGTTTCAGAAAAGTCTATAATTCTTTCATTGGGGTGGAGTGAAAACAATGGAGAACTCACTCCTTTTCAGGGCACAAACTTTTTATCAGCATTCTCAGTTTTGTCCAGAGCACAAACTTCTATTAATCCTTTGTCAATAGAATGAATAAATTCTTTGGAAAACTTGCTTCTTTCTTTCTTTCGTTTCTGTCTATTTTGGGCTTGGGGAAAAAAAGGCCCTTCCAGGCCTTAAAAAAGATGAGGAGGTCTCAAAAACACCCTTAGAGGCAGTGAAATGGCCCCATAGCAGTCCCAGAGGTTCTGCAGACACAGACATTTGGGGCAAACAAACATTTTGACCCTGCCAGGTCACTTCTGATCTCATTCATTTTTGACTGCCATGTGTCCAGCTTTTAGGCCTGAAACCATACCCCTGGAAGGTTGGTTGGTTGATTATTTATTTGGCTTTAACCAAGTGTTGGGGCAAAATATTTTTTTTTAGGGCCAGAGGATTGGGAGGAGTTTCTTGGGGGGGGGAGTAGCAGATATTCTCACCGAAAAGGAATGAATGATTCCCACAACTGGAATATACCAAGAATAACTGTCTGGTCTGCATTTTCACTAAGACTTTCAAAGATTTCCATAAGGCACACTAAATCTTCTTCCAATAAACCTTGCTACTGTTTGTTTGCCAGTCCTGGAGCACATTCTAATACATTCGTGAGACTATTCTGCTATGGGTTTGAGAATGGGCCTTCAAAGCAATGTTCCACAAAACATGGGAAATCCTGGACCTCCTGCAACCAGTTTGTACATTGTTACTGAGCCAGGTGTATCATATTGGCCAACTTAACCTGCAGAAAAGAATCCTTTCCATAAGGAGGAGGTGGTATATAATAAGAAAGACCCCTTAATGAACACAAAGGTCCTTCTGTTAATATGCTACCCAGCTACTGGTTAGGCAGTTGCTCTCTGGTGTGAAAGCTCTGGATTCTTATGCAGCAGCCTGTTGGTTTAGCTAGCTTCTATGTCTACATTCCAAAGCATAATTGTTGGCTTAAAAAATGTTTTGGCTATCACTTCCTACATCAACTGGGGATCATTTGGAAAGGATGACATTGAGAATCAGCATCTCTCACAGTGCACAAATTTCATCCATCCCTCAGGCTTCTTATTATAAGATTCCTTCCCAACAGGTTATTGAGCATGATTAACTTCTGCAGTGATTGTGGTTCCTTATCTGTTCCCATTGCAAACTAGTCATTTCCATGTTCTAGTTCTTGCACCTTTTACTTATGCAGTTTGGATCATTAGGAGTAAATTTAGACATCTATCACCCATCTTTACATATCTGCTGAAATAGAACATCAGGTCAGAGAGTGATGACGGTGTTATTCTAAAGGCATGGTTATTTAGAATCAAACTTATCACACCCAGCAGACATAATTTGGTATAATTATTACCTGGCAAGAGAAATAAGATTATGCTATCTTCTAAAGTGCAATGATACACTGTTGTGCCACGATGGCCTCATTTTATGTTTACTCTGGTCACTTCCTCCCGCAGGAGGTCAAACTCTCTTCAGCATTACTGAGCTTCCAGCAGATGGTTACAACTATTATTCTGTTTCAACTTTGGTTTTCAATACTGGCTTTTAAAATTCTTTTTCGTCTGCTTTTAAAACATATTTTAAAATATTGTACATGACTTCAGCGTGGCTTGGGGCCAGAAAAGTGATTACTAAATAATAAGCAAAATAAAATATGTAATTAATTCATTAATCAAGCTGTTGAAGCCATCTGTTTTGATATAGTATTTTCTCCTGTACAGGAGAACATTTTTGCATTTCAAGATCACCATCAAAATTTAAATCATGTTATGATAGTATGTCCTGAGTGTTCTATTATTTTCTATGTCTGTTGCTTCCTTATCTCTGTACCTTAACTCTTATCAATAAAGGAACTATACTTTTCTCTGAGTAACCCCTACTCTCTCCACTATGGTGCTGCTTCTGGCCTTTTTGAATGCCTGAGTGGGAAAATAGCACTTCCTCTCAAAGGAGCACTGAGAGAATAGACGAGATTGATGTTTCTTTTAGGTTCTCCCAGGATGGACTAAGCTCTTGCCTTTTGCCTCTCTACTCAGAGAAGAGAACTGTTTCTTTTTTTTATAAGAGTTAATATTGTACCTTAACTTTTATCAAAAAGGAACCATCCCCTTCTTGGAATAGAGTGGTGAAATGCCTTTTTGAATGTTTGGGCAGGAAAATGGTGGCAGCTAGCGACAGACGGCCCCCTGAAACACTGCTGGTGCTTTCCCCTCCCCACAGAATGGCCCTCAGGTTATCCACAGGTCATATTAAAATGCATAATTTCAGCCCAAAACCTGCCCTCAACTTACACATGGGGTCAACTTATACACAAATAAATATAGTATGTTAGTCTGTTTTAGCATAAACAGACATAAAGGAATCCAGTAGCATCTTTGGAACCAAGTGCAAAGAATAAATTGTAGCATGTACTTTCATGAACATTGGCTATATACGTGAAAGATTATGCTAGAAATTTCTTCTTCTAAGTTAATCTTAGTGATAATACTGGATTCCTTTTTGTCTTTTTATGATATGCTTATAGTTCTTTTGATACTGAAGGGAAAGAGCAAGGCATCAGGGGTCAGAAGGAAAGCCATGTTGGATTTGACAAAGCTGTGTCTAGTCCAGAGTTCCATTAGTGTAGGGACTAACCAGATGTTTGGTGAAAGCCCTGAAGTGGGACATAAGCACGACAGCAACCTCACAATAATGTGTTCCAGCAACTGGTCTTCAGAAGCATACTGTCTCAGATACTGGAAGGGAATACATAGCTATCATGATTAGTAGCCACTGAAATGGTCCATGAACTTTCATTTAGGTTGTCCGGCTAAATCATCTATCTTTCATATCTTGTAGTGAACTCCTTATTTAATCACATACTGTGTTAAGAGGTGTGTCTTTTCATTTGTCTTTCATCTCCCATCATTAACTTCATTGAATGACTGATTTTTTAGTATAATGAAAGAGATATTTCTTCCTTTCTCTACACTTTCTCTACACTGTATGATACTTTTATATAGCTTTACCTCAGCTTTCTTTCTTTGCCTTTTTCTAAGCTAAAAAAGCTCCAGCTTTTGTAACTTTTCCTCACAAAGGAGTTATCTTGATCACCTTGGTTGCCTCTTTCTGTTTCTTTCCCAGCTCTACAACATCCTTTGGTGATGTGCTAACCAGAGCTTACACAATATTCAAAGTTTTATTATGCCATAAATTTGCATAGAGACAGTATGATATGGCAGAGCTATTTTAATTTGATTTATTTATGACCCCCAACATGGTTTTTGCCTTTTCCAGAACAGATGTATGGTGGATTGATGTTTCAATTGAGCTATCCAACAGGCCAGCCGGCAACTGTGGTGGATGTCTAAATGAGGAGCTTGGCTCAACCCTGCTGATTTTTGTAATGCAGGAGAAGAATAATTATGTTAAAAATTCCATGATCTAGGATTTAAATGTTTGCTATTAAAATGAAGTGTATCAGCTGATTAGATTTTCATTTCCCTACAAAAGAAGCCAAAACATTGTCTGAAGAAGATGACCTGCCATCTTCTAATGTGGCACAGAGCCTGAATAAAGCAGACAGAAGCAGCAAAGCTTCCCACAGTGATGGATCTTTCATTCCCAAATCTCCTAGAGAAACTCCAAGAAAATCTAATTAAGGAGCTGCAAAAGGACTGGTTTTTTGCTCTTGAGCTGATCAGCTCTAAACTGACAGTGATCTCCAGTAGGATACAGCTAATACTGCATTCCACCAAGGGGTCCACAGCAAGAGGACCGAATCCAGGAACTGGGGTGATATAATGCTTTCCTGCAAAACAAGATGGAAGACCTTGCAAATAGAAGGAGAAGGCTGAATGTCCACCTGAAAGGGGTCCCAGAGTCCATGATTCATGAAAAGTTGCAAATTTCAAATAGATGATCAGAACTTGCCCTGACTTGGCACTGGAATCAGCAGATGTTGAATGCATCCACTACTCTGTAGTGTCTCAGAGATCCCCAAGTAAGACTCCAAGGGATATTATTATGCTATTTTCCAAGTTCCTTCGTAAGACACTAGTAATGAGCAAACACTCTGCCATCTCAGACCTAAACTATGAGTTGTCATCTACCAAGATCTCTCCCTAGAGACAATGAGGAAGAGGTGATCATTTTAGCCTTTCATGATCCTGCTACAATCAGCAGAGATAAGATACAAATGGGGATTCTGTTTATTTTTCATAAAAGTGGCACAATGATCACATCTAACAGATTGCAGATGATACAGAACTGCAAAACTTTAGTCATGGCATTGCCCAAGGATTTAAAAGAGGAGATAACATGCTGAAGAATCAACTGTGATTTCAAAGGACATTTATCTACAAGATAAAAAATGGCAGTTCATGCAGAAGGAGGACAGGGAAATCAAACGCAACTTTGCTATTCCTGTCTAATAGTAATAAGTTCTGTAAATTGCAGTGTACCCTCACTTGTAATCTTTCCTCCTCTTTTGGTGGGAAGCTCGGATTTATTGAACTGTCAGGATGCCATCTTGGACTCAGCTTTCATACTTTCTACACTGTCAACTCAGAGCCATCATATCCTGGGTGATGTGTCATCAGATGTGGTTGATAATCAATTGCAAGAAATAGAATAAAACTATGATTATCTCAACTTGTGTGCTGATATTAATTTCTTGTCATTTGTCTTTTAATTTTCTTGCTGTCTTTTCACATTGATCTCCCATCTCATCAGGTCTTCCAGCCAAAGCACCAAATTCTTTCAGTTTCTGCTTCAGCACCTCTGTAGCCTATACAGGATATTCAAACATAATCAAATGACCAGTGAATGCCCTCAGTTTAAGCCCTTTTTTTCTAACATTTATATCTTGAATTCTTTCATCAGACCTTATATCTCTATACAGTATTTCCAACACCAAAATAAAGAGCAGTGGTGGCAATTGACTCTCCTTTACCTTTCTGAATTTCACACTTTTTAAAATCAATTCTCCATTCACACTTATCTGCATAGCCTATGAACTGTAAATTGCTCTTACCCACTTAATAAAATTATTTCCAAAATCCTTTCAAAAGAAATGTCCAATTCAGATTGTCAAAGACTTTTTCAGCATCCAAGAAAATCAATGCAGCCTCATTATGATATGCTAAGTATTCAATAACATCCAAACCAATTCCCACATTATCTCATAATTGCCTCTTAGGCAAAAACCCACATTGATCACGATTAAAATCTTTCAACCTTTCTCCCAGAATCATCATAAAAAGTTTATAATATAATCATTATTCAAGAATGAAACCAGCCATAAATTTTTGTCATTGTCAAGTCCTGATCTTTTTTAGGTATCAACACAATATTTGCTTCTTTCCAAGGGCTTTATCGTATCCACCTATTGTCTCACAGCAGTTGTGTTATTTAAGGAAGCTAAAACATATTTGTATAACAATCACTATCACACCATTTCTGCAATAATGCTACGCTGCCAGTTTGGTGATGCATGTTCCCACAATTGGTCTTCCAAACCACCCCGCTGAGCCTTCCTCTCTTCCAGTCAGGGTTACACAGTGCACATTAAATATTTTTTCCTTTTTTTTCTTTGCCTAAACTGCACAGTTGCACAATTTTGGCATGTAGCAGCACTTCCTCCTCATCATTTTGGCATTGGGTTTCCTGTCATGCCACCATTTTAGCATCTTGCTTTTCCAGAGTCATGGTTGGTCTTCTGTTTTGCCATAGAGGTATAATTGCAGCATACTGCTGACCACTGGGGCAACACAAGTGTGCAATTACACCAAAATTTAAAAAACAATAAAAATATAGCAGGTAACAGAGTAAGTGCAATATTGTTCACTTGCACTATGATGTCCTCTTTGTCCAGACATCAGAGCTGCAACTCCTGTTTGGGGAGAGGGAAAGGGGAGAACAATTCCCACTGACACCTCAGTATTGGAACTGCAGCAGAATGAACGGATTGGGCAAATAGGCAATAGTGGAAAAGCAGTGTTATTAGAGCCATTCACAGGTATTTCCCATGAATGAAAAGAGATGACACAATAATGATGGGAATGCAATCCAACAACAGGAGAGTGACAACTTCATGTGATAAGGAGAGATCAAAAAGGGAACTAAGCCAGAGCAATCATGGAACAAACCTAGATTATGATAAAGCCCCAAATCTCTGGTATCTGTCTTTTTTTTTTTTTTTTTTTGCAGAATAGAGTTAATCACCTGTTTTAAAAGCAGAAATATTCCATCCTCAAAATATTTATAATACAGTGCTGACAGTCCATCTAATCTAGGCATTTTACCTTTTTTAACCTTATAAATAACTTCGGTGAGTTCTTTTATAGTTATTGGTCCATTCATAACCTGTCTTGGCTTCTCTGTAACCTTAGGTAAATTTTGTTTTACCAAATACTCATCTATATTCTTAACAGAGACCTCCTTACTCTTATACAAAAAGTAATAATATTTACAAAAAGCCTTTTGCATGATGGTCATACTGAAAGTAATGCCTGTGTGCCATTTTCTTTGAAACTATTAATCCAAATGTGTTGCTATTACACCACCAGATAGAGTAGTTCTTACTGCATGGCTGACATAATTTCTGTATTTCTCCATGTTGCAAAATCATCGATATAAAGCAGAAACCAAAAGCAGTCATCAAGCTCTTAATCAAAAGATAAACTGCTGCCAACATCCACAGAACGCTGAGAAATGTGTATGGTGAGGTGACAATTGATGAAAGTAATGTGTAAACTTGGGTGAAAAAGTCTAAAGAAGGTGAAACCAGTGGTTAAGAGAAACTACGTAGTGGATGGCCATCAACAGCAGTCACTGATGAAAATGTTAACATGGTGGATGACATGATTCATGCAGACTGGCGTGTGACTGTCCAAGAGACTGTTAAGGAGTCTGGCTGTGGTCACAGTGCTGTCTATTCACAACCTTGGATACAGGAAAATGTGTGCCAAGTGAGTTCCTCATCAATTAACAGCTGATTTGAAAGAATAGAGATTGCATCTGCATTCAGAACTGTGGACAGCATCTGAACCCACAAGGACACCTTTTTCAGGAATGTTTGCACTGGTAATGAGACCTGGGTACACCCATATGGCCCAGAGACCAAGAATCAGTCCCTATGGTGGCAACACTTCACCTCCTCTAGACCAAAGAAATTAAACAACCAGTGCTTAGCACAGAAAATTATGGTGAATGTCTTCTGGGATGATGGAGGTGATTTTGCTTGATTTCTTCAAGTGTGGGACAATAATGAACAGCAACTGCTACACTGTATCACACAGAAACAGCTGAATGCAATCTAGTTACACCATGATAATGCATGACCCCACACTTCTTTGGCAACGACACAGGTTCTTGCAAAAATAGGATGGTCAGCCCTGATCTGGCACCCTGGCTGGGTGAAGAAAAACCTTCAAGGGATGGCACTTTAGTGATATAGGCAAAGTAGAAGATGCTATCAGACACTGGACCAGGGAGTGCCGAAAAGAATTTTTCTTTTTCTTTTTTTTAAAATAATTTTATTAAAGTTTCAACAAATAAAACAAACAATTATTTCTGCAATGTTTACGTGCAATATTATTTCTTCTTCCTTTCCTTTCTGGATTACAATTATTAATATTTCCTCTATTTATTATACCACGTGTCGCAATAAAATGTTAATAATCAATAATTTGTTAGTTCCTGCTATATATCTCTACTTTACTTGTTACATGATATTCCATTGATTGTTACCCTGTATAGTAATTGATATCATGAAATATGTATTGCCTTCTGTCTACACCCAACCCAAATCTGTAACAATCTTCCACTCTTTATTGATGTCTTCATCTGATTTCCCTTTTAGTCTTTGTGTAAGTATGCCCGCATTTCTATTTTCCATAAAAGTTGTCCACCACTGTTCAATAGTAAGTATAGTTTCATTTTTCCAAAGTCGTGCGTACTCAATCCGAGCCGTCATCACCATGTATAATATTATTCTCCAGTATTTCTTGGCTGACATTCCATCTAATATATGTGTCATGTTTAACAAGTAAAATTCAGGTATCATCCCAAATTGGATCTTCAAAATTGAACTTATTTTCTTGTGTATTTCTTTCCAGTATTTTTGTGCTTTGGGACATGACCACCACATGTGAAATAATGTGCCAGAGTTCTCTTGACATTTGCAACATTGACCTGTACTCATCTTGTAAATTGTCTTTAATTTTTCTGGTGTGATATACTATCTGTGAAATAGTTTGTAATAATTTTCTTTTAAGTTTGAGCAGCGGTGAATTTCTGTGTTCGTTGCCAACTCTGTTCCCACCATTCTAACTGTATTGGATGTCCAACATTTTGTGCCCATTGTATCAATACTGCTTTAACTGTGTCCTCCTCGCATTCTTGATGTAAATTTTTTTTATACAAATATGCTAATAAATGTGGTGGATTTTCTCTTAACAGTCGCAGTAAATGAATTTGTTCCTTCTGCTGTATTCCATAAGTTTGTACATCCATTTGAAATCTTTCCTTTAGCTGTCTATAGGGAAACCAGCTTAATTTTATTCCTTCAATTTCCAATTTCTCTCTTGATTTCATCTTCACGCCGCAGTCTTCTATCGTTTCTAATAAGTCTTCATAGCATAACCTTTTGTCTGTATCTGTCCATCTCCCCAAAAAAGCTTCTTGTGGGGAGACCAAATTGGGTAACTGCCTTATGTTCTTCTTCTTGTAATCAGTCCATATTTTAAGTAATGATTTCCTTACAAAATGATGCATAAAATCTTTATCTATTGCTGCTTTTCCATAAAACATATAGGCATGCCATCCTATTCTTAAGTCTGCTCCCTCTGACGCCAGCATTCTTGTATTTTGAAGATTTATCCAGTCTTTTATCCAAGTGAATGGCGCTGCCTTGTAATATACTTGTAAGTCTGGCAAGCCTAAACCACCTCTTGCTGTTATGTCCGTCATAATTCTCCATTTAATTCTTGGTTTCTTCCCTTGCCATATAAATTTAGTTATGTCTCTCTTCCATTGAACAAAGGGTTTGATATTTGTAATAATAGGCACATTTTGAAAAAGATAGTTCATTTTTGGAAGAACATTCATTTTTATCACTGATATCCGTTCCAACAAAGATATTTTTAGGTGAGTCCATTTTGCCAAATCTTGAGTTATCTCCTTCCATTTTTTATCATAGTTATGGTACAATTCATTGTTTCTTTTTGTAATCCAAACTCCTAAATATTTAGCTTTCTGTCCTTCATTAAATCCTGTAATTAGTTTGAATTCAGCCTCTTCCTTCTCCCTCATGTTTTTTGTTGTGTACAATATTTTTTCCTTATTAATCTTGAAACTGGAGTAATCTCCATACTCTTGAATGATTTCCATCAATCTTTGAGCACTCTTGAGGGGATCATCCAAAAAGAGTACCAAATCATTTGCAAAGGCTTTAAGTTTATATTGAAATTTCTTTATCTGGACTCCTCTTATTGCCACATCTTCTCTTATATTATCATTAATTCTTCTTCGTGGTCTCTGTGCCTCACACATTAGGAGCTTTTGCGCCTGCGCGGTAGCATTCGGAAGATTCTAGAGCTGGCTCGCTTGGCGGGAACCCCTCCCCCATGCCAGCACTGCGCATGCTCCTCCCGCCGAGCAACGGTCTCTCCTCAGTTCTTTTTTGTCCGCCATTGCGAACGGAAGGTTCTTTGGCTGTTCCCCTCGGATACTCTCGTGGCTTGCGTTTCTTGACTTGGATTGGATTTTTGACCCCTCTTACGGACTTTGACTCGGCTTTGGTATTTTTAGACTCTTTCTTCTTCGTCTTTCCTTTTCTTCTTCGACTTTCCGTCTTCGTTCTATGTCCGCGCTCTTCAAGAAGTGCGCGTCGTGTGGGCATAAGGTCGCTCTCTCCGACAAGCATGCGGAGTGCCTTTTCTGTTTGGGCGAGACCCACAATACTCGTTCTTGCCCAATTTGCAGGGAATTTACCTTGCAAACCCTTTGAAACCATTCCTCGTGTTTAAAATCCTTCTGCTGGGACAGTTGTTGAAGGCGAGAGAAGAAACTCCGCGAGCGACTATGTCGGACCCGAAAGCGACCGCACCATTGACGGCAGCGGCGGCTGCCCTACCGTCCACTCCGCCAGCCGCGACCGCACCGGCATCGAGAACGCCCATTTCGGCGCTTCCGAGGATTCCCAAGCTGTCGGCGGCAGCGAAAACATCCTCAGGAACCTCGACAGCTGTGAAGTCTTCAAAAACGTTGACTCCAGTGCAAAAGAAGCGCCCTGCCCCGGACGGGGCAAGGGAGAAAGAAAAGGAGAAGGAAAAGAAGAAGAAGGAGAAGGAGAAAAGGCGTTCTCCGCCTCCTCTTCTTACCCCACCTCCAACCTTGCTTCCTGAGTGAGAGCAACTGCCAGAGAGCAGCAAGGTCATGGAACTTTCGGACGAAGAGGTCCTTGAGCAGCAGACCACCGTCGAAGATCAACCCGTCTCGCCTCTGGAACATCCTCCGGCTCTTGCTGAGGTGGAACGCCTGGCAAGCCGCCGCATGTTGGCTGATCATCGAGGACGGGAGATGGAGCACCGTTCGGCCTCGCCCGACCGCCACTCGGTAGCGACCAGAACTCCATTCCGCTCTCCTAGACATAGGGAGGAGCACGATGTCCAGCACCCCCAATCCACCGACTCCCACTTCACCTCTGGCTCCTATATCGCCAGGTACACCCGAGAGTCGGAGTGGAGAGAGCAGCCAGCGTCGTACAGGTCCTATTCTCCATCATACCGGGACCGGTACCATCATTACTCCAGGCGCTGGGACACGTACCAACGTTCGCCTGGAAGGGATGTTCGCCGGTCCCACTCTCCCTGTGGAGAGGAGCGCCGATACCGCTGTTCCCATGGCCGCTCACTGAGGGAACGCTGCCGTTATGATCGCTCTTTCAGCCGCTCCCTGTCTCCCCACTACAGGAGATCGAGGGAACCTTCGCCACACTATCGGGCGGTGTCACCACCACCACGAGTCACTTCCACGGCGACTCGCCCAGTGGACACAACTACCACCACTCAGGCGAAAGCTTCTACGACCTGTCAAACCACCCTGGCAACCACCGAGAAGGTTAAGTCTGCAGTGATCACACGAAAGCCAGCACCCACACTCACGGCGGCTGCGGAGGCGCCTTCAGTGGCGGTGGCGCAGCCCGGGACTTCACGTCTTCCAACAGTGCGAGAGGTCGAGGAGACTCAACTATCACCGTCTGAGTCTTACGACTCGGGGGAAGAGTCTGCTCACTCCACCCCGGCATCACACGACTCTCTTCCGTTAGGCTTCAGCGAGCCAGTGGCGGAGTCCACACCGGAGGACATCCAACAGTTCTCCGCCATGCTACTCCGCATGGCAACCACATTGGGCCTAAAACTGCCGGAGGAAGAGCCAGAGGATGACGACCCCATCTTCTCTATCGTGGAGGCTAAACGTCAAGTGGCCGCCCTGTTACCGCTGCTGCCGAGAATCCTCAAGGCTGTCAAACTGCCCTCGGATAAGCCGGCGTCAGCGCAGCCCATACCGCAGCGGTTAGAACACCTATACCACGTGCAGAGAGAGAGCATCGGGTTTCTTTTTAATCACCCGGTACCGAATTCTATTGTGGACGAGTCCTCTCAAGTAAAGGGAGGAAATAGGGCACACACGACGACGCCAGACTGTGAAGGCCGCAAGTTGGATGCATACATGAGGAGATTCTACTCCGCCACCTCGCTTCACATCCGACTGTCTAATACGCAGGCTTGCCTTGCGGCATACCTACAGAAGGTTCTCGACCGCCTTGCTCCGGCCATGGAAACGGTCTCGGATGAAATCCGCCAAGCCACCGCGCTCCTCTATAACGAGGCTGTGGCTGTAGCCAATCAGCAGATAGTCTCCTCGAAGCACACCGTGGAGGTTGCTTCGAGGGTGATGGTAGGCTCAGTTGGCTTATGCCGACATGCCTGGCACCGCTCTTCCGGCCTCTTAGAGGATAGCCGAAAGCGCATCGAGGATCTCCCCTTTGATGGTGAGGGTTTGTTCCATGCCTCGACCGATGTCACCATGGATTCCATCGTAAAGGCACGCCTCACTGCCAAGAAGATGGGAATACATCAGCCATCCCAGGCCCGTCAGTCCACAGGCTCCCGTCAATCTTGGCGCAAGTCTTTGGGATCCTCTTTCCAACAGCGGTCTACTCAATCCGGCCAGTCTCGTCTCTCCTCGACTACATCGGCACGAAGATCGTTCAGACGGCGTCCGGCTACGTCGTCCAAGAAGTCTTTGTCCGACAGTAAGTCCAGGTTTTGACCAGCTACACAGGCCACCGCCGCACCCAATCTTCAGCCTCCCAACAGCTCTCAGAGATCAACCGAGCTTGGCGTGACATGTCGTGGAGTGGAGTCATATCACCAAGGGCTCCTGGGTGCTTACCATCGTCTGCCTTGGCTACGCCATAGAGTTTCTCAATATTCCTCCGCGAGGCGTTTATTATTCCACCCCGACCAGCTCGGTCCTGCTGGAGAAGATCCAGCCCCTACTTCAGAAGGGAGCAATAGAAAGGCTTCCGCCGTCAGCCAGCACCACCGGCTTCTTCTCCCGGTACTTCACAGTACCGAAATGAGACGGATCCCTGTGGCCCATCCTAGACCTCAGAGGGGTGAACGAATACATCCGCCCCAAGAGGTTCAAGATGGCCACGCTATCGTCCATCCTGCCCTTCCTTCGTCGAGGGGACTGGTTCGCCTCCATTGATCTCCGGGACGCTTATTTTCACATCGCCATTCGCCCACAGCACAGACAGTACCTCCGCTTTGCGGTCGACGGCACCTGCTACCAGTACAAGGTGCTACCATTCAGGCTCTCGACCGCGCCCAGGGTCTTCACCAAATGCATGGCCCCAGTGGTATCATATCTGCGGACGAAGGGTGTCTGTCTACCCGTACCTGGACAATTGGCTGTTGGTGGCATCCTGCAGACAAAGACTCTACAACGACATCCACCTGACTCTAACGCTTCTAACCCGTCTCGGCCTCCAGGTCAACCCGAAGAAGTCCCACCTTGAGCTGGCGAGGAAACTGGACTTTATCGGTGCTACGCTGTACTCGACATCAGCCAGAGCCTACCTTCCGATGCCCCGCAGAAGGACTTTAATTCAGGCCGTGACGTGTGCGTACGAGGCTCACACATTATCCGCCAGGAGAATCCAGCAGCTCCTACGCTACATGGCCTCCACGACTGCAGTGACTTACCTCTCCAGGCTGTGCGCAAGGCCCCTTCAACATTGGTTTGTCCGCGCATTCGACCCCCTGCGAGACAACCAGAGCCTTCGGCTGCAGCTGCCGGTGCACATTCGCCCGTCCCTGGTCTAGTGGCAGTCCTACGACAACTTTCTCTCGGGGATGCCCTTTCGGGAGCCGACGCCCCAGGTTACAGTGACGACAGATGCCTCCCTTTACGGCTGGGGAGCCCACTGCGGCGAGCTCAAAGTCCACAGCCCCTGGAGCGACAGCAAGATGGCTCTGCACATCAACGCTCTCGAGCTCCTTGCCACCTGGAAAGCACTGCGGGCTTTTCGTCACACGGTCTTGATCCTGATGGACAACACTACAGCAGTCTGCTACGTCAACAGGCAAGACTCACTTGACCACCCTCCTCAACATAGCCCTCGATTTCTGGGATTGGTGCGTGCCGCTCCGAATCCACCCCGTAGCCGTTCACCTGGCCAGCCAGGAGAACACCACAGCGGACGCCCTCAGCAGGGACACCTCTTCTCACCACGAATGGTCCCTCTCCGATGAGGCATTCGGGATGATTTGAGACCAATGGGGCGAACCAATGATCGATCTCTTCGCAACCAGGGAGAACGCCTAGTGCCGTCAGTACTGCTCGAGGGCTGGACACGATCGAGACTCCATCAGGGACACATTCCAATTCAGGTGGAACGAG
This sequence comes from Ctenosaura bakeri, assembly GCA_948474755.1. NCBI lineage: Eukaryota > Metazoa > Chordata > Lepidosauria > Squamata > Iguanidae > Ctenosaura > Ctenosaura bakeri. The sequence continues at coordinate 667,526 of CAOLHI010000247.1, read as the reverse complement.
GGACTCCTGTACGCGTTCCCACCATTCCCGCTTCTCGGTTGGGTGATCTCAAAAATCCTCACAGACAGGGCGAACGTTGTCCTCGTAGCCCCGTACTGGCTGAGACAACCCTGGTTCGCGCCCCTGCTCCAAGCCGTGTGCAACCGACTTCTCCAGTTCCCGTCGACACCAGACCTACTCTCCCACTCCGACGGTCGCGTTCTCCAGCCCGACCTGCCGCTTCTGGCCCTCCATGCCTGGAGGATATCGCCATAGATGATCCCGTCCTGGGGAACATCCTAACAGCAGCCAGAAAGGAGTCCATGCGCCGCAACTACCACTACAAGTGGCGGTGCTTCGTTGCCTTCGCTGAGGAGAGAAGAGACCCTATATCTCCTACAGCGCTATTGACCGTCCTTCACTTTCTACTCCACCTCTGACAACAAGGTCTGGCTTTCCCATCATTGAAGGTATACCTCTCTGCGATTGTTGCATACCAACCACCACGGTCGCCGTCGGCTGCGTTCTTCAGGAACGAGACCGTCAAAAGGTTCCTGAAGGGACTACAGCACCTATACCCTCCGATATCGCCACTGCTACTGCCGTGGTCGCTATCGTTGGTGCTGTCACAACTGACAAGACTGCCCTTCGAGCCAATGGCGACTGCTGACGACAGGCTGCTCACGCTAAAGACTGCCTTTCTGGTAGCTGTCACCTCTGACAGACAAGCAGGAGAATTGACAGCGCTACGGATAGACGAGCCCTTCCTTGTCTTCCATAGGGACAAGGTGATTCTCAGACCGGACATTTCCTTCTTGCCAAAGGTGGTGTCCAACTTCCATCTCAGCCAGGACATCATCCTGCCAACCTTCTTTCCAGACCCAACGACACCGTTGGAGCGGTCCCTACACTCCTTAGATGTTCATCGGGCCCTTGCTTTCTACAAGGACAGGACTGCTCCTTTCCGACAGACCCCGCACCTTTTTGTGTGCTACGGAAGACGCCGAAGGGGTCACAAGGTGTCCACCCAGCGCTTCTCCAAGTGGGTGGCACAGACTATACAACTGGTGTACGAGCTCGCGAGGAAGCCTCTGCCAGCCCTCCTTCGGGCCCACTCTACCAGAGCTGTGGCGACATCAGCAGCTCTCCTGCGAGGAGTAGACCTGCCCGAACTCTGCCGTGTGGCGACCTGGTCCCAACCATCAACCTTCGTACGCCACTACAGGCTTGACTGCCGGTCTCGCAGAGATGCTCGATTTGGACGTGAGGTTCTGGCTTCCGTTCTCTAGGACCTGACCCGCCATCCAACTGGTAAGCTATACAGTGTCCTAATGTGTAAGGCACAGAGACCACGAAGAAGAAGAACAGGTTGCTTACCTGTAACTGTGGTTCTTCGAGTGGTCATCTGTGCCCTCACACATACCTGCCCTTCCATCCCCTCTCTTTCAGGTCCCTGTAGGTTCTACGGAGGACTACAGAACTGAGGAGAGACCGTTGCTCAGCGGGAGGAGCATGCGCAGTGCCGGCATGGGGGAGGGGTTCCCGCCAAGCGAGCCAGCTCTAGAATCTTCCGAACGCTACTGCGCAGGCACGAAAGCTCCTAATGTGTGAGGGCACAGATGACCACTCGAAGAACCACAGTTACAGGTAAGCAACCTGTTCGTATTTCTAATGCCAAAATGAATAACAAAGGTGATAGGGGACAACCCTGCCTTGTTCCTCTCAATACTTCAATCGGTATGGTATGTTCTCCATTTATAATTAATCTTGCCGTTTGTTGAGAGAATATTGCTTCATCCATGAAATGAATTTTTCTCCCGTTCGTGCTTGCTTAGTCGTCTTCAAGAATGACCAATCGACCATATCAAATGCCTTTTCTCCATCGACAAATACCATAGCTAGCTTTCTTTCACTGTGTTTTTCACAGTATTCAATTATATTTAAAACTGTCCTGATATTGTCACGCATCATTCTCTTAGGCAAAAAACCATTCTGATCTTCATGAATATGCTCTTGAAGTACTTTTTAAAGTCTTTCTGCCAAAATAGCGGCGAAAATCTTGTACTCCATGTTTAATAGTGAAATGGACCTGTAGTTCTTTACATCCGTTGTGGCTCTTCCTTCTTTTGGAATCAAAACTACATTAGCTTCTTTCCATGTTTCTGGTATTCCATCCTTCTTAATCTCATTTATTGTTGTTTGAAGTGGAGTTGAGAGTTCATGTTCCAAGATTTTACAGTACTTTGCTGTAAAGCCATCGGGTCCTGGGGATTTGTCGTTCTTCGTGTTCGTAATAGCTTCTACTATCTCCATCATCAATGCTGATTTGTTTAGTGTCTCTCTCTGTTCTTCTGAAAATCTAATTTTCTTCCTCTCCAAATATTTTTCCAATTCTCTTTGATTTTTTTTCGAGTAGATATTACTTAATAACTTTGTGTAATAAGAACAGAATGCTTGTTTTATCTCCTCTTGCTTTGTTGTCTTTCCCTTCTTCGTTGTAATCTCTGTTATTATATTTCTTGATCTTCTTTTCCGCAATAAGTTAGCCAAAAGTTTTGAATGTTTGTTAGCCTGTTCAAAAGAAGTGTGTTTCAGTCTACGCATCTGTTGTTCTATTTCTCCCAAGTTTAATTGATGAAAATAATTTTTCTAAAGTGGATTTGATGAATGGGTTCAAAGGCAGTGCAAATGCATTGACACTGGGTTGAGACTATTTTGAATAGTATCCTGTTGTAAACAAAACTTTACTTTATGCACATATGGAGCAGCCTATGTCTCATGTTGCTAATAAAGGAATTATGACCCCATAGGCACTACTTTCAGCATAACCCGCATATATTTACATCACCAGTTATTTCTTCTCCTCCCTTTTGTATTTTTAAAATCATTTTCTTCTGCTTTTCTTTACATAACCTGTAAGCCAACCATTTCCCTAGCTTATTTGCAAATTCACAGTTCTTTTGTTTAACATTATTTTCCTTTCCATCTCATTCACAATCAGTGTTGATATTTGCTTTTGCAATGTTTCAGTTCTATGCCTGACAGATGTCTTGGATGGAGCCTTAATCAGCTCCTCCTCCTCCTCATCTCATACATAACAAAATGTATCTTTTCCAACTTTTTCCACTTAAATTCTCAGTTATGCTAAATAAAACATCCTCTCATAAAGGCTTTACTCATTTCCCAAATTACCTTAACATCCATAACTTTAAGCTACCTACAAGGAAATCTTGTAAACTTTAACCACATTTTGAATCTATCTCATTCAACCTGTATCTAAAAGCACTCTTAGTTCTCTTTCTCGTCAGTGTAAGAGGATTGTCATCTGTAAAAGTATTATGTTAAGATCCCCACCTTAGAAATCTTACTTGATAAAGTCTATGAAATCCAAGTCACATCAATTCTTGAGAAAGATCTATGTCTGTCAGAAAAATATGTAAACTCTCCTTCACCCTCCTTTTTAAATCTCTATGCATCCATCTTATCCAAGTTATACATCATCTTAGTAAAATACTTTAGGGACCTTACCCTGCAAATCTTTGTCTGACAGTTTGTCCTGCAATGGCAACACAGCCCCATTTCAATCTTCCAACAAAGCAAAATTTTCACAACTCGATCCCAACAATTTGTCCATTAATTCCTTTTTAAAAACCTGATTTATTTTTATTTGGTGCATAATCCTCCATAATCAATATATTATTGATTGAACCAGTTTGAAACCAATTTGGGGGTTTATCTATAAAACCACTCCTTTTCTTTTAGTTGTTCTTAAAGAAATGAATTCCTCCCCTAAACTTTTCAAATTAGATAGTTTAAACCCTTTAAAAAAAAAATCAGGAGTTTCTTGTAGACAAATCACTTCCTGTTTTTCTTCAAAAAGTGATTTTTTAAAAAAAATTTTGGCTGTTCAGGCCATTAATATTCCAACAAAAATATTTTTAACCCAGTTTTAAGCAGAAGAACAAGAAAAAGTAGTCCCACAAGAACTCATTGAAAGATCCACTTCTTCTCACAATAATTACACTTCCTTAGATTACTTTTTGCCATCCTCTTGTCCCTCCTCTTCCAAATCATTCCTACATCTTTCCAGAAATTCTCTTGACTTGTTCACTGAATTCAGTCAAAATCTCTGCTGAAGGACAGGCTGATTTTCTTCTGAAAATCAATCCATTACTTAAAAGTATGTTTGCAATATGATCCCTTGTGTCTCTTCCTTTCCTGAACCCAGTTTGGACATCTGGCATTTCTCACTCCCTATATGGTAAAAGTTTTTGTTGTAGAATTTTGAGCATCACTTTGCTTGCATGGGAAATTAAGACAATGGTCCTGTGGTTACTGCAATCCCTGCTGTCCCCTTTCCTAAGGATTGGAACGTATATCAGGCATTTCCAATCTGTGGTCCATTGTCTTGCTTTCCATATTTGTTAACAGATTTTAGTCAGAACTGTATTAGATTCTGTCTCTGTAGCATGAAGCAACTCTATTGGTGTGCCATTTGTTCTTGGTGATTTATTTCTCCCAAGTGCTCTGAGTACAATTTCTACTTCACTTTGTAATACTGGATATTCATCCTCATATGCTTCTTACTTGTATGAATCTGTTATCCTTTTGTCTATTTTATATAGTTATTCAGTGTATTACTTCCATCAGACTTTTATTTGGTCATATTGGTCATGTAACATATTCCCCTGCTGACTGTTGAACTTCCCCAACTCTTGGTTTAAATCTTCCTTTGATTTCCCAGATTTTGTGGAAGAGTTCTCTTGTGCTTCCTTTTTGTTGTCACTTTCTATTTCTCTGCACTGATTATTATAGCAGTTCTCCTTGTCCCTGTGCACAAGTTGCTGAACAGTTGCATTCAGGGTTCTGACTCTATTTCTGTCACCTTTTACTTTTGCATCTTATCTGTCCTTAACTGTTTGAAAAGTTAATCTGTCATCCATTGTGACATCTCATTCTTTTTGGCTGCAGGTAGTATTTTTTTACATTCCTCCCTGATAGTGTTTCTGGCTTCATTCCAGAGTTCTTCTGACTCCTGGTCAATTAGGCTTAATAATGCAAATCTTTTTTTTTTTTTTTACATTATCTTTAAATTCTACAGCATTGTTCTTCAGGTTGTATTTTGACATGATGGTTGCTTTAGTTTTCTTCTTTAGCTTTACTTTAATTTTTGATATTAGGAGTTCATGGTCTTTGCTACAACCTGTCCTTGACTTGTTTTCATTGAGAGAATGAAGCCTCTCCATCTTCTGCTTCCAATTACATAGACTATTTGATTTCTGTATTGGCCATCCAGTGATGTCCACATATATTCACCTTTTTGGTTGCCAGAAGGTGTGTCTGATAAACATATATGTTGGCTTCACAAAATTCAATCAGCTGGTCACCTGGTTCATTTCACGATTGCAGACCAAATCATGCTACAATGTTTGGTTCTGCTTTTGCATTCTAATTGCCTACAAATAACAAGAAGCCCTTTTTTGGTGTGTGATCAATTTCCTCCTGGATTCCAGCAAAGAATCTTTCAATTTCTTCTTCTGCCTCTGCAGTTGGAGCATAAATTTGGATTATGGTTATACTGATACGTTTTCATTGAAGTTTTATTGATATTATTTGGTCAGACTCTGCATTATATCCTTTGATTGCTTATGCTACCTCTCATCACTATTAAAGCCACCCCATTTTTTTCTTGGATTTTCATTTCCTGAATAAAACATTATATAATTATCTGATTCAAAATGTCCCATTCCTGTCCACTTTAGCTCACTCATCCAAAGTACTGCAATGTTTATATGTTCCATTTCTTGTTTTACTGTGTCTAGTTTCCCCTGATTCATGCTTCTCATATTCCATGTCTCTATAATGTGGGTTGTGCAGCTTCGGACTTTCCTTTCACCTCAGAGCATGTCAACAGTGGAACTTTCTTTCAGCTTGTGTCTAACTGCATTATTAGCCACAGTGCTACTTGCAGCTGTCTTCTACTGTACCCCCAGTAGCTGTCTGAATGCGATCTGACTGGGAGTTTCATCTTCATTTTGGATTGTCTCATCTGGTAAAAGATATTCAAAAGCAGGTTTACTGTGCCTCCTTCTATGCAGTACTAACAAGCATTAGCTATTGTGCCACTGCCATTGTCTCTGAGAGATCCTCCACTAGTGTCTTCCCCCAGTCCTGCTGCTGTCCAGTAGCTGTTTGGTACCTTTAGTCTGGCTCCCTGAGAAAAGCCTGACTTGGGAGACCCTACCAGTTGTACTGCTGTCAGCATAGACCCTTGCCTCACAGGAGCACACTATCCTACCACTGTGGAAAGGTAGTGCCACTAGTAAATTAAATAATACAGTGGCCCCTCCACTTTTGTGAGGGTTTGGGGTGCAGAACCCTTGCAAAAGTGGAAAAACCACAAATACCTCTCACTCTGCACTCCCCCTCTTATTCCTTCGCTTTTTGCCCTGGCACATGTGCCTTCCTTTTCCATGCCTCAGCAAAAGACAAGGGAATAGGGGAAAGTCACATATGCATCCTGTCCATTTCCTTGGCTTTTGCCTGGGTGTGCCTGCCTTCCTTCTCTGTGCCTGGGCAAAAGGCAAGGGAATGTGGGGAGGTACATGTGCTTCCCCCCATTCCCTAACCTTTTGTCCCAGCATGCATTCTCTGCACCTGGGCAAAAGACAAGGGAATGGGGCGAGAGGCATGCATGCTCCCCACTATTTCCTTGCTTTTTTGCCCTGGTGCATGCATGTGCCTTCCTTCTCCATGCCTCGGCAAAAAGGCAAGGGAATGAGAGGAGGCATGTGCACATCCCCCACTCCCTTGCCCTTTGCCCAGGTGCAGCTGCCTGCCTTTTCCACACCTGGGCAAAAGGCAAGACCATGGGGAGAAGGCACACATGCACCCCCCATTCCCTTGCCTTTTGCACCAGTGCACCTGCCTGCCTCCTCTGTGCCTGGGAAAAGGTTAGGAAATGGGGAGAGCCATGCATGCCTCCCCTCCATTCCCTAGCCTTTTGCCCCTCTCTGTACCTGGGCAAAAGACAAGGGAATGGAGGGAAGGTGTGCATCCTGTCCTCCTGTTTCCTTGCCTTTTGCCTGAGCATGTATGCCTTTCTTCTCTGCACCCAGGAAAAAAGCAAGGGAATGGGAATAGGAGAATTGGGGGGAGGCACATACGTGCCTTGTGAATAATCAAGTTCATGAAGGTCAAATCCCCAAATGTGGAAGGAAGACTGTACTAGCATTTAAACAATACCGGTCCCAATATAGATCCTCAGGTAAACTCATTTTTTATATCTTTGCATTTCAAGAACTGCCTATGATTTGGACCTTCTGATTTCTGGTCTATAAAAAGACTTCTCCTCTTATCCCATGGATGCTAGACTCCCTCAGGTGGAGCACTTTGCAAAAAAGCAAAGTGTCTACTGAATGACCTCTATCCACCTGCTTGTTGACACCACTGTTGTCTGAAATACGAGGACAGGAATACTGATGTGTATTACAGAATTACTGTGCTATCGTGATAACAGTATTAACTATTTAATAGGATTATTGCAAAGATTATTATCAGTTGCTATATGAAACACTCTGAACATCATAAATGGTAGATATATCAATGCTAACTGCATACACAAATCTTCTGAATCTTAGACTCCTATGTCACATGCAAGATCCAGCTTTGGCCTTTGCCATCCCATTTCTGCAATTTATGTGCTATCCTGTTGTATTCTCTCTTTTAGACTTCTGAGTATGTATGTGCTAGCCAAAGTGGTCATAATATCCTTTACCATAATGTATAGTAATAAACAATAGCAGTCAGCTCCTAAACACTCCTGGCCACAGTCAGAGCTACAGACAACTGTGTGCCTGCTAACAAAATGAGGGGAAAGCTAGAACAAGGAAGAGGCTGCTAGAATTTGATTTCACAAAGAAACAACCAATGTATTGTGTGGTCACAGAAATCTCTGTTAGGACAATAGTCTCTCTGTCTTTCCAAACTACCCTCTAACCCTGGAGCCTTTTCAGGGTCTTAGTTTTCATGATTTGTAAAATTAAAAGTGCTTCATAATGTACTGAATTAAGAGAAGGTTAAGAAGCAACATGATAGCTATGTTTAAATATTTGAAGGGATGTCATATGGAGGATGGAGCAAACCTGTTTTCCACTGTTCCAGAGGCTAAGACACAGAGCAATGGCTTCAAGCTTCAGGAGAAAAGAAGATTTCATCTAAACATTAGGAAGAACTTTCTGATAGTAAGAGTAGTTCAACAATAGAATGTGCTGCTTGGGAGTGTGGTGGAGTCTCCTTCTTTTGATGTTTTTAAACAGAGGTTAGATGGCCATCTGTCAGGAATGCTCTGATAGTATACTTCTGCAGGGCAGAGGACTGGACTTGATGGCTCTTGTGGTGTCTTCCAACTCTATGATTCTATGCAACCACTATGAAAATTATGCCTACCTCAAAAAGGTGTCTGCTGTAAGTATGTTCCTTACAAGCATGGGGAACTAAGAAACTCTTCCCTGATTATTATTATTCCCAGCTTATTTATGCTCAGTCTTCCTTTATGTGGTCAGTGTGCATTAGGGGTGCCACCACAAGGTAAAGCATCATTTCAGGGGCTTGCCTGTGGCTAGAGAATGTAGAGTACTAGGATCTAACACACAAAGGGCAACCTGAACCCCATGGCTCTCACGTGGCCTTCAGCTGGCTTCTGGGCTGCCTGCAGGCCCTCTCCTCCAACTAATTTGCCTCCCTGCTCCTCAGCTATTTCCAGTGCCAGTCCATTAGACCATTAGGAAGAAGTGTGTGAGGGAACTGCTGCAGACCTATCTCATATATCCCTGATGCCCAGCAGCTGTTGAATTCCTTAACTGTCCCCAGTACCAATCTGCAGGGAAGCAAGGCCACACATGCAGTGGGAATGACTGAATGTTCTACTTAGAAGGGATATTTAAACCTCCCCATCACTCATGCCAAAATGAGGATAGAGAGGCTCTGTGAGAGAAGAAGAGACTGTGTGAATGATAGTAGGTAGGGAAGCTATGTATATGACTGAACATGTCATTCTGTATATTTGCATATGTACAAATATGTATGTGAACGAGGAAGTTTAGATATATAGGGCTGTGATTGCATAAAGGAAACTCAAGCAGAAGTTTAATTTAATCTCAAGTTGAATTTTGTTCAGTTATAAAATCTATAAACGAATCTATTTAAATGTACATATAATTCTACATTAGTAAAATACTTCTGAAACAAATAGTGTAGTTTTTTGATGATGCATATATGTGCCATTGACACATCATCATAGGATAGGCATTTTTCAGAGTGAGAAGGTAGAAAGAACATTTTGCAGTCTGCAGTTTTTATAAGAACTGATTAAAGGTGCACTTGTACTAGTGATATCTTGCCTGAGGATTCGTTGGATACAGATATATTGCTGTCATTAATGATACACTGATGCAACAATTTGGATATACTGATGTGGCTTACTGTCAGTGCATCTGTTATGCTGATCAAAATATGCTGGTGGAACAGATAAATTACGGCAAAACCACATACTGCAGATAGAAGGAGCAGAGTGATGTATGCACCTCTAAGCCATAATGGTAATGATAGGCCTTTCCACTTGATCAAGCATTTCCCTTTCATTAATCACAACAGAGAGCAGGAAATATGAGAGAGCTACCCTCAAGCAACTGTCACAGCCTACATTGTCATGCTGAGACAGACTGTGGTTCAAGGGTAATCTCACTAATATAGCCACTATGACAAAGTACAGTTGGCCCTCCATATTTGTTAGGGTTAGGGCACAGGATCTTTGCAAAAGTGGAAAATCTACAAATATAAAAAAAAGTGTGTATGCACCTGTGGGAACAGGACCTAGGTATGATGGGGAGAACAGGCACCCAGAGTCCAAACCAGCAGATGGAAAGGGAGGGTTGTCATAGTGGCTCTATACTTCCTCTCTCAGACATCTCCTTCCTTGGGTGGGTGGCATGACACTGGGAAAGGGTTTGTGGTGTTGAGAAACTGGGGCTGTGATCTGTCATTAGCTGGTCAGGCAGCAGTTGGTGGAGAAGGAGAACGACAAGAGGAGTATTTTTAAAGGGCTGTGTTGCCTGATCAGAGCTGCTAATTCCCCGAAAAGAAGTGCTTGAGGTGGGGGGAGGGGTTGGAGAAACAAATAATCAAATCTGTTAAAGTGAAAGCTGCAAATGTGGAGGGCTGACTGCATATGATATGGAGCTCCCCTCTAAGTTATGCCAAGCATGTACAAGTAAGGCTACTTCTTCTCCTTTCTCCTGGTTAAACTTGAACATGCATCTTCTGATTCCCAGTCCCAAAATTTGGTGAGCTACTGCAGGTTGCGCCAGTCAAGCATTGCTGTGGCTCTCCTTGTTGTCTGCCGTGGATGTTCTTTCTCTGCTTTTCCTCCCCTAGTCAAGTCTCAAACACTTATCCAGAAGTTGTATGTTCTCTTTCCCCATCTTCCTACTTCAAAGCAGTAGGCGGATGCTGTGTTGCATGGAATTTCCTTCCTTCCTTCTGTTTAAGTGTTTAAGAAGTCCTTATGAGCAAAGTATGGAACAATAGGACTCAAACTCTCTCTTTCTAAGAATGCTTTTGGACTTGCAACAGCAGGATCATTGCTACATGTGCAGTACGGGGACATGAAGAAATATTTTGGGGCTGAGGACATGCTTTCAGCTGTCTGAATTAATTAACAGTCTCCATGCATGGTCCTCCATCATTGCCAAATCAGTTTGACTGCTGGGCACTGGTAGCGTTTCCAGAAGTACTAAGAGTATGCTTGGTGTTTAGTAATTTCTGCTTGTGTTTGTCCTTTCCATCTTGGACTGAGTGGCTATAGAATATACTGGCATACGGCCCCTCCACCTCCCTTTTAATGGCCCCCTACCATTTGCCCTGCAGCAGCTGCAGGAGTTATGCTACTGAACATCCCAAGTGCATGCAAATCTTTTGAGGCACTCTGTATTACGGCCCTAAAGCATTCTATGGTGTGGCAAGACACTCTGGAATTTCCCCTGACAGCCACCACAGACAGCTGCATAGAGGATTCTGGGGGCAATTATGATGGCAGGTTCAGCGGCATAGAATGATGCGGGGAGCAATTCAGCTCTGGGAAGACTAAGGTATCCCCCTAAATTGCCTATTCCTTCTTTAAGGAGATGAGCTCATCTGTTCAGTTTCATCACAGTTGACTGTTCACTGCAGTTGCTCATCTCTGGTTGCTCATCTCTGGCTTAGGGACTCTTGATTCAGCTAAATGGTACTCAACCATTTCTATACTACTTCCTACATGGATAATCAAGAATGTCTATTCTGTTGATAAGAATGAGAACGACAATGGTGTAATTTTACATCCCTCCCTACATAGGCATTCCTTACACTACCCACCAGAGACAGATTACTGCTGTTATGACTTTCTCATTTTTGTAACTACAGTGTTAGGAGATAACTGTATAGTGGAGAGGTGAGCAACATGTAGCCTCCCCAGTAGAGTATTCAAGCTATTTTTCTCTCTAAATGCAATTCTTTTAGAAAGCAAGTGTTTGAGCCTGTATAGGACATCCAGCTGCCCCCATTAATATAGAAAAGAAAATGTAAACAATCAGTCATACTGAAGTTGTACAGTACTAAATGTGTCATTATAGGAACAAATATGATCTGGCTCTTTCATGTTTGAAATTCTGCTGCCCTGTAATGCAAAGAATACTCAGATAGCACTACATTTCCTTATATGTACTCTGTGTTAACTCTTCTGACAGTTAAGGCCTGAAATGCTACCTCTAGTTCTTAAAATCAGCATAAATTTTCTTAGCCATCACTTCACTGACATTAATGTAAATATATGTAAGCTACTTTTATAGTCCAAGTCTACCCAATATGTTAAACAAATGCAAGTATAAAATAAAACTAAAGTCCAGTCCTCTCAAAAAACCAAATAAATTTATGTAACTCAATCACTGTTAGCAACAACTCCAGAGCCATAACTCTGTACAAAATAAAACAGTGGCATGACCAACAAAATACTTACATTAAAAGGAAATCAATATGGTTGAGTTTTCAAAGCCTTTTCAAACATGAGTTTCCCACAGGAATTAGTCTAAGGGTGTGTGCAAAGTTGCATGGTGGCACATAATTATAATTCATACATAGAGTGAACACAGTGACAACATACCTTGGCTGTGCTTTGTTGTTTAGAGTAACATTTCATCAGACTTGGAAGCCTACAGAGAGCAGCCTGTAAATCTGATAGCAATATTGCAGATCAGTGTTGCATTCAAATCTTAGAAAGTGATCTTTGAATTCTTGACGGAAACTTTGAGTAACTCAGTGTGACAGTTAAAAAAAATGGAGAAAGAGATTAAAATAGAGGTATAAACACAGTAGTCTTAAGCACATTATATTGAAAAGTTTCTGGCATCACTATCCTTGCTGTAGCACTGACCACTTTTGCGTGACTTGTCAGGGAAATGATCCCCAGGATCTGAACTATGTCTCCATCTTTGAAACGCTAGTGGACACATTATAAAGCACTGTTACTCAAAGTGGTGGACTGTAGGCAGTTCCTGATCTGCAGAACTTTGGCTGATGGTCAGTGGAGAGTTTTCTAAAAAAGAAAGAATCCATTGTAGTTAATGGGCACAAATATGGTGCCAGAAATTTTTTTTGCTGATGTCACACTCCAGATAGCATATGAAGCATCACTGTAGAGAAGAGCAGTAGAGTCTGCAAGTAGTATCATTAGCAGAGTGAGGAAAAAGGGTTAGCTTATTGGCTTCTGGACAGCATGTTCATTTGACTTGTCACATTTTGTCAGTCCCTTTTAAACATCAGCTAATAATATAACTTCTGCATGAACTGAATTTTGAACTACACAAATATTTTTTGGAATGATCTGGCTGAACATTTTTAAAAAGCCCTGCAGCATTTTGGACCAGATGCATTTTCCAATCATTCTTCAAAGACAGTTCCATAAGAGCATAGTTCAGTTGGGATGAAACAACGTATGTGTCATCCTGGCCATATCAGACATCTCTAGAAAAGCTGGCATACTAACTCTAATTGTGCAAATGCCGCCCCAACCACCAAAACCTAGGAATCCAGATTCAGGAGAGGTTAATTCCAGCTAGCACATGTTTAATCTCTATGCTCTGATCTATCTCTTGAACACCTCTAATTAAACTTTGTTTAATCACATCCAGACCATTACTGAAACCAGACACTTGTAAAGAACTAAGACTGTTTCATAATATTTAGAAAGAAAGGAGAAATAGAGTTGGCTGTCATCAGTATACTGGTAGTGCCCAAACCCTACAAGTCCAGAAAAACCTTTCACAATAGTTTCATATAAACATTAAACAGCATAAGAGAGAAAACAGCCTTGAGGAATGTGAACGCTTCCATCCAATTAGGATTGGAGGTACAAAGCAATGACTCCAAGTTCCATCCTAGATAGGTGGCCCAGAAGAATACCATGGTAGGTATTATCAAAAGCTGCAAGAGGTCCAACAGAAATAGTAAGGACTTATTCCTCCAACCCATTTCCCAGTGTAGGTCAATGTAGCCAGCCAAAGACCTGGGGCATGACTAAAATTTATCTAGATAATCCAATTTATCTTGTTATCTGAGACAGTGTATAAAAACATGATATACTGTACTTTAATTTGCCTGGAGATTTGCAATGTTTTCAGACAGACAGCTTCTAGTACTAATAAATCACTGTTTTTCTGCTATGACTGACAGGAATTGCAAATTGCCTTTACATATGATCAGGATGCTGTGCACTTTCTGTGCATACACCTTACTACGCTTCATCCAGACCATTATCCTTTATTACATTTATATCCCACTTTCCTTCAAAAGCTGAAAGCAGTGTACATGCCTCTTCTATTTATCCTCACAACACCCCTGTGAGTAGGTGAGGTGGAGAGAACACGACTGGCCCAGTTACCCAGTGAACTTCATTGGTGAACAGAGCTTTGAACCCGAGCGTATCATTCTAGGCCAACTCCCTAATCATTAAGCTACCTTTAGCACTACTGGTTCAACTACTTTATTTTCAAACAGGAAATGAGCTGCTTGGCAGCTGAACCCATCATAGCACGTATTCACTTTATCATGTTTGTACTATGCATCATTTAAATCACTCTAATAAAAACTCTTACTTAAAGTAGGCTTTTCCAGTTATTCTGTAACTTAGTCCGTTATGTCCCCAAAAACCCTATGTATGTTGCGGGGGGGGGGAGGTTCTATTTTAAACATTGTGGTGACTGCTAACATGGTGAATGGTACATTTTAAATTATTATAGAGGTGTTAACTAGGCTTGGGAAGCTTTAGGTAGTAGCACAAATTATTTTAAAAAGCTGGTAACGTACAAAGACTGCACACTTGGACCAAGAAGGGGCTAGTTCAATCCTAGGCCATTTCCACACTAACCTGTTATAGCGCGATGATTCCACTTTCAACCTCCTCTGGAATCCTGGGGTTTGCAGTTTCGGGAGGGGCCGGGCGGCCCCTCTCGAAACTGCAAACCCCAGGATTCCATAGGAGGTTGAAAGTGGAATCATCGCGCTATAACAGACTCGTGCAGAAATGGCCCTAGCCTTCTATTTTAGGAAACGCAATAAGAACGTTTCAAATTGTTCTGAAGAAGGAAAGGCGGAAACAGCCATTCTGGTTTTACCAACCTGTGGCAGTGGCGCCTTCCTTCTCGGGAAAAAGCAACGGAGGGCGGCCGGGCTGAGGGAAAGCGACACTCCCCCCCCCACCGCGGTCCCATCACGAGAGCGCCTCACCCACAGCTGCCGTTTAAAATTTAAACCCAAACCACCTCGGCGGCATGTATCGTATCTAGCTTGCCCTTTGCCCCAGAAAAACCAGCGAGCCTTCACGTGAGCACGCGCGGCCACGAGCAGCAAAGGAAAAAGATTTTTAAGACCGGGTTCCGCAACCGTGGATTGGGAACGCGTGGGCTCAGCGCCATTCCCCAGCAAGCCTCAACCACCGCCCGACCCGTCAGGGAAAAGGCAGCGCGGAGGCGCTGGCAGCGTTGCTCCACACCGAGGGGGAGGGGAAGGGCACCCCTCTGCCGCGCCCATTGGCCGCCGGCTCGCTCGGCCGGCCTCTCCACCGAGCCAGCGCGCTCTCCGAGGGGACGCGCCAGGCGAAAGGCTCCTCCTCAGTGAGGTAACTGGCAGTCTGCGGTGCTCTGCCAATCACGGGTGGCGAAGCGCTCGGGGCGGTCCCCTTTAACTCTGGGGTGACGCCGAAGCGGGTCTACAGAGGAGGAAGTGGTGCTCGGGTGGCCTCTCAGGGACGCGCTGGTTCCCCTCTCCCTCATTCGCCCGGCGGGTGAGTGCGGCCGCTGGGGAAGGAACCTGGGGAGGGCTCCTCGGTGACCCGAGGGGCCGCGGGGCGGCGTGCGGTTTCGCGCCGTCCTAGTTCGCTTCTTTGCCTGCCACGCCCTGCGAGCGGCTGGCTTGGGCCCCGCCGAGCAGTCTTCGAAGGCCATTTCCGCACTAGGCTGTTATAGCGCGACGATTCCACTTTCAACCTCCTCTGGAATCCTGGGGTTTGCAGTTTCGGGAGGGGCCGGCCGGCCCCTCCCGAAACTGCAAACCCCAGGATTCCAGAGGAGGTTGAAAGTGGAATCGTCGCGCTATAACAGCCTAGTGCGGAAATGGCCTTCGTTCTTCCAGATGGGAGCGGCGCGGCATCCGGCGGCCCGTTTCTCTTGCGGCTGGAGCGGAGCCGACGGGCAACTTCTTCCACTGTCTGCCGGCGGTGCCTGAGGCAGGCCGCGCCGACGGGGTCGACAGCTTGACAGCGGTCCCTAACGGCCCTCGGAGGCTGGAGTCGAGTTCCAGAGCCGGGAGTTGGTTCTGGGGCGGCGCCGGGGAAGGATTAGCCGCTTTGCCCAGAGGCAGGCTCCGTGACAGCTTGCGCTGGGCAGTTTAAGGCGGGGAGGAAAACACCACGGGGGAAATATTTTCCCTCAGCCGAGTTAGACCGCGGCACAGAAATGAGAGCGGGATGTTCGGTGCCACGGGGTGGTTTTGAGGGAGTTTGGCCTCCGCTGTGGTCTTGTAAAAGGCAAAACTGGGCCGAGCTGCTGTGGAGGAGGACAGAAGGTGGCCCAAAAGCGCGGCTGAGGGCGCGTTGCTAGTTTCCTCTCCCTCCAGCCCTCGTGAGGTATCTGCGAAGGACAAAGATTCAACAGGTGATGTTTGTTTCTCAGTAAAGAGAGAAAATGATCAGCAAAGCCTCATATAGGCCTCTTCTTTGGAATGTAACTGTTAAAAAGTACCGCAGGCCTGGGGAAGGGGGAGCTCCAGTGCTGTGGGCCTTGTGAGAGTGGTCGGGTTTCTGTCTTGGATTCTGAAAGTTGGGCAATTACACCTGATGCCTCCCTCCTTCTTTTCTGATCCCCTGCCTTTGCTTCAACTTTATGAATCACTCTTTTCAAACAAATTCAGTTTCCAGAGTCGTAGGATTAGTTGTTGTACCTGCAGGCGGTCTCTTCTGTAGGAGTAACCAGTCTTATCATAAATCTATGCTATCCAATGGTAAACCAGTTGCACAAACGTTTAAATAACTTTGTAAACCGGGAGTGGTAATAGCAGTAAGGTGCAAGTAGCAGCTGATAGCTCCCCCATACTGAATTGTTTCCTAAGGAGTCTCAAAAACCCCCACCCAGACTCCTGTTTCTGGGATTAGGGAGATACAACTTGTATTGGTGTTTGTTGCGAATCTGACATATTAGTAATAATCCGGATTAAGCGTGGGAGATAGTACTGTGCCTATTTTTACGTAGTTGACAGTAGTATAGACAAGCTATTTTGCATAAAAAAAGTTTTGTAGTCCCTTAAATATGAACAAATATATATAGTCCATGCTTTTATAAACTAGATTCTGCATCATACATGGGCTCTAGCTCATGAAACCTTATGATGTAAGGTATTTGAATTATTTGTGTTTGAATTTATTTAAGTGAGTTTGAATATAATTTGAATAATTAGTGTATTATATAATATATTTAATTTTTAAGGACCTGCAAGACTCAGTCTGTTTTACGGAAAAAGAACAAATATGCCAACTCTCAAGAAGATGTTAAAATGTGGAATGCCATTGTGACTTTGAGTGCCATTTTGGGAGTCAGACTTACCAGATGAGCTTGGAACTTAAAAATACTTGACAGCACAGATATCCACATCAGAGTGACACCTGTGGTTTTTAATAATCTATTCTGTGGTGTTCCTTGTCATTTTTACACCTCAAAAATAGGTTTAGGTATGTCACTTCTTTCCCTTGCAGTTTAGAACTGCTGCTGTGATGTCTGAAGTCTTGGATCTAAACTAGATGCCCACCATCAATGGTATCTTTCCCCATGATTCTTCTTGCTTTTTTTTTCAGTTTGATACTGTTTTCCCACATATGAATAGTGTACTGGTTAACTCTTTGGTTGTTTTTCTGGGCCACGCTGCCCCCACACCCATCCAGTAGAGGGAGCATTTGCTGCAAACTTGGACCCCATATTTGCAGAATAGAAGTAGTGGGGATGAGAGCCACCAAACATTTAAGTGGGTGTGAGAATCTTCTGAAGGCGAAAAGAGCCAGAGAGTAAGGAGTTCAGTATCTTTATATGCATCTACTTAAACCTACAGTGATAGCTGGAAGCTGTAGGGATTAAAAAGCAGTGATGGTTTGGAATTAAAAATTATGGGGACATGTGACTGCGTGTTGCTTCTAGTTTTTATTTAGGCTGGAGACTATATATAGTCTCCCCGCAGTCTTTTGCAATATATGCAGTTTATGAGGTGAGCTTGTATTTCTGAAACCAGTGGTACATCTTAAACTTCATCCTTCAAGTGCTACGGTAAGCTGTAGTAATGAATCTCATTGCAAATGGAGACAGAATTTCTGGGCTAGGCCAACCAAGATAGAGCCTCTGGATTTGGAAGGTAGCTATAGGAGATGTATAGGGAGAAAACCTACATTAATCTGATTCAGTATCTTTCCTGAAGCCTTAAATTTATCTTAAATTCAGGATCAAACTAGACTAGCATTTATAGAAGTACCCAGTTTTTGTAGTACACATTTGGAACTTGTGGTAGGTGGAAGAAAGTCTAGCACTATATATGTACCATTGTGTAGTATTGCATTTGGATTTAAACAAAAAATTATTATAAGGTCTGCTTTAGGGCTTTTATTGCAGTGATTGTGGATATTACCTCTAACTGGACTGATGTATCATTCTTACAGCTGATATCTTCCTTTGACATTTTCTTAATATACAAGAGCTGATTAGGGCAGTTGATAATAGGGTGACTTGGAGGTCATCCATCCCTAGGGTTATTGTAAGTTGAACTCAACTTGATAGCAGTTAACAACAACAAATGGTTGAGATTGTTGGGTGTAGAATAACCTTTGGGGAGTATCTCTTGTTTGACCAACTTCTTATTCTGAAAATACAATGTTTGACTGAGCCTTCCAAACAGGTTCTGTCTTTGCTCATCTCTGATCTGGGAATTACCAGTACTGTGACAGCCTGATGATCTGGTTCCTTTTGCTCAGACAGAAACAAAGTTGATCTGAATAGAGACACCTTGGACATCTTAAAAGTTTATTGGGACATCAGCATTATATCTTTAAGGTCAATCAAGATTCTTTTTTCTTTTGCTGCAGCAGGCTAACACAGGTACTCCTTTGGGAAAAAAAGTTTCCTCTCAAAATAGAATACAAGTTTGCTTGTGTGTCACATTATGGACTATAGCCAAGTCTGTGGAATGTACTTGTGAGAGAGACTAGTGTTCTTGCAACATCGTCTATTGGACTAACACTTCACAGAAGCTCTGGGATTCTGTAGCAAGAGCAGTGCTTAAGTCTGAGCAAAGGTAAATCGTATTTGAATTTTAAATAATTTTAGTTATCACTTAGAAATTTCTTATTGCTTCAGTTAAAGTCAATGACCACTATTCATACATTGTGCTTATTGTGTTTTAAATGTCATACATACCCCAATTTGTGTAGGGAATGTACTCCACATCTCCATTAACAAATGCTGGCTTATACTGTCCTGTACTAACTTTGGATGCAGTCCTATACATAATCTGCTAATTTGCTCCTGAATCTCACCCCCTTTTGTTAGCAAAGAGGATGGTAGGTCTCACTACCTGGAGTATATGTTCTTATCAGGCCTGTTCTTATGACTCATGAGCCATCTCACCTGAAAAAGGGTGTCCTCCTTGAGTCATGGGTCTACTTTATTTGTCCTGGAGCTTGACAAGAGTGTGCAACTTCCCCCATGAACTACAATCTTCTGAATGCAGTATTCTAGCTGGCCCTGTAAATTCTGTAGTCCTGGATCACTCTTTTAGATATTGATACATAAAATGGCTTCCCTTCCCAGCTTGTTAGGTGGTGGTCATTGCCTTTCTAGGGTTTAATAGGATGTATGAGAATGTGGGGAATTGTTAGCATTGTGTGTTGCCTTTTCCTATCCAGTCATTACTGAATGAAGAGCTTTATGCACAGCATTGATTTCCACAGCTTCAAGGGACTTAACTACAGTCTCTGCTACAGTTCAGTTACTGTGAAATATCTTTCACCTTGGCTCATGCAGGAACTCTATCTAGACCAAGCCAGGATTATCGCTCAGGAAATGCATGTGACTTTCATTATTGATACAGTCTCCATGAGTTCCAGCTGGGAGGCAGAGAGAGGGTACAGCCATAAGTGGCTGCCATACCAGAGTAGAAAGTTGGTAGAGGCAGCTTTCTTGACTCTTGAAATGAAGACAGTTTTGCCAGGGGAGCCAAAACCATTTTTATCTCATGTTCGGAAAATTACCCTGATAATTAGAGAAAGAGTAAATTGATTTTAGGTATGAATCTGCAACTTTTCTCTGAGTTGAAAAAGAAAGTACATAGTGTGTTCTTAAATACTAAACAAAACCACACGGTCTAGATTGCAATGGAATGGTAAAATGACATATCTGGAAGTGATAACGAGAGAGAATTAGTTTTACATGGCATTGCTTCATGGGCATTTGGCTGTTCTGGGAGTTATTGCCAAGTTACAGTATCTGGGGAGAACTTTTATTTTATTTATTAGTTGTATAGATTGGTTTTCAATACGAGAGTCCCATTGGGAGAGCTACATATTTTAGGAGACCAGGTTGGGGCCTTCCATTGTAGGACTGGAGATTTTTCTCCTACTAAGTAAGGATGGGAGGAGCTGTAGGAGAAGTTGGAGTCTTTCTTCAGCTTTGTGCAAGGAGAGGAATTTCTATCTCTTTTACAAAGACATTTTGTAAATCTGGTTCCTAAGCCTGTCTGTCCAGATGCCAAAAATATGAGCCAAATAGGCCCTTTAGAGCCCTTCCAAATCCATAAGGCTTAACTACATCTCAGTCTGCATTATGGGGAACTATGGGTTGCTAAGAAGTAGTGACATTTTAGGTCCCAGAAAACCATGTGGCAAAACCAAGAAATTAGACCAACCTTGCAGCCTTCAAGGTCTTCCAAGTGATTTCTTTGCTTTCATTCCTTTTACTGTTTTATCCATGTGAGCAGTCTTGTCCCTGCCAACTAATTTCATATATTCTTTTTTCTATGGCTGTCTGGGCCATTGTGTCCCCTTTTTTCAACTTATTTGGATTAAGACAATTCTGTATTAGGGCCTGTGTCATATCTGTGAACCAGGAAAAATTTGACATTTTGATTCCAAGAGCAACCTCACTCTGAGAGAGAATGATATGGATGTATGGTTGGAATAATTCACTTGAAATCAGTATGTGTTTTATGATGGATAGAAAGAACACTTGGGTTTGGTACTTCCCTTCATTAATGCTTCTTTCCCTTTCAGGGCTGCCCGTTTGCCGTTGCTCTGGATGCTTAATGCAGCCAGTCCCCCAGCAGGCCACTCATACCAGCATTCCAATCCCCTCCTCCATCTCTTTGCATCAATATACTATTGAGAGATTCCTCTCTGTTCCCATGTGGGTGGCAGTACCAGGCACAACACTTCTATACAAGCCACTCATGTGGGTGCGGAGCTTTGTGTTGTTGGCTTTGGAACATCTGTGGGTTTGAGATGCAACAGGGCTAAGAATCTTATACATCCTTTTATAGTTTTGCTAGGACCCTGTTTGCAGAAGTAGGTGAGTTGGAATTCAAGGACGAAAGATTGCAGCAAATGCAGGAGAGATAGTTTGGCTTAATGCTGGAATGTATGTCTGTGTAAAAGTTGTATGGATGCCCACTGGGAAGTACAGCATGGGTGGGTTCCTGTTTAGCTGTATAGCACATTTTGGGGGAGGGGTAATTTTTTAGTTTCTGGAAGCTGATATATTTATTTAAATCATTGGTTTAAATAGTGGTTTAAATTAGTAAAAGAAAATCCTGATTTAAGTCACTGATTTAAGTAAGTTTCACCTTATACTACTTCACATATTTCTTGCTGCAGTTCTTACTATCATTAAATTAGTTTACAACATGTAGGAGGATATACCTTGTGTAAATTTTTTAGATAACTTTCTTTTTATTTATTTAGTAAATAGTAATTAATATACACATTGCCATTGTCAAGCTGTGAATTCTGCAATATATTAGGAATGCCAAGAAGTAAATTGTTGACATAAACATGACAGTACTTAGTTTATTAAACAAAATCTTAAAAGTTACCTAATGGTTTCTAGTTTGTTAACGGAGCATTGCTGGCTAATGGCTTTGCTTAAAATATACATATACATAGTATTCATTTTCATTTCATTTACATACAAAGTACTCATTTGCCCATGAGTTCTTTTTATAATGCTTATGACAGTTGTGCAGAAGAGTAGTGGGAAAGGGACACAGAAGGCATGTGGGAGCCATATGGTTAGAGATGGCAGTAGATTTTGAATCCCTGTACCCAAAGGCAGACTGTTTGGCCCCCACACCATTCTGGTTGCTTAAAATATATATTTTTAAAAGTTTGTTTTTATAATTCTGTGTCTAAATAAGTAAGTGTATACTGTACACTGTCCTTAAAACGTCACAGCTAGATTTCATCTTCTACATTGCCAAATGGCATTTTTATTTATAGACTACAATGAAAACATGGCTTTCCCTGCTTTTCAACCCTCAGGTTGATTTCCTAACTTGGAGTGAATAATATTAAATGAAGAAAATATTATCTCCATAGTCTGCAAAGGAAGGTAGTACTCTGAAAAGTTGGGTTAGCAACTGAAAGAACACTAATTCAAGGTGCTGGACTCTGCTCTTTCTTTTTAGATTGTTCACAATTAACATGTTTTCCTTTCTTACCAAGGGAAGAAAGTATATTCTAAGATATGGTTTCTCTTATGCCCAGAAGAATCCATTACAGTTCTTTCCTGTAACAAAGTGTAGGGGTTTTTCTATCCTCCTTTCCTATATTGTTTTTCTGTCTTAAATAATTTTCTGTTTTTCTTGGTTCAACCACCCACATGAGTGCAGCATCACTCAGCCTATGTCTTTGGCCCTTTTCGCATCCTTTTTTTCTTGTGTGAGCGCCCTGAGCATCGCGTGAATGGGAGCGTTGCTCCATACAACACACTCCCACTTGTGCGACGCTCATGAGGCTAAAGCGGCGCGCGTGCGCATTTTTTGATTTTCGGCTTTAAACCGAAAATACTCCACGCTCGCACAATGCTTGCGGCGTCCTCACGCACTTACTTCTGTGCGGTGTGTCAGCAAGGCGGCCCGGTCGCGCTTCCTTCCCCCAGCGCAGCCTACAACTCCCAGACTGCGCTGCGGAAGGAAGGGGAGGGGCGCTAGGGTGACGGTCGTGCTAACAGGAAACCATGCGGAAGGAAGAAGGGCTGTCTTGAGCTGCTTGCGCGAGTGGCTTCTTGCGCAAGCGCCGCTCCCCACTGCCGCGACAAGGTACGGTGCGAAAAGGGCTCTTGTATATTGTGTAAATTCTGTTGAGATTGAGAGAGACCCAGAGAACTCAGAATTTGAAGCAAGAACTGGTAATTACTATTCAGTGCTGTACAGAATAGTACTGTTTTCATAAGCTGAAATCTTAATGGCTGCCCAATTTTTGTTATAGATAGATCAGCATGCATGAATTCATGTGACAGCTGTTTTTTCATTATGAGACTGCAAGTACAGGTTCACTTAACATGTCTGTGATGAAATTTACTTTTAATTCTCTGCTGAAACAGCACAGCAACAGAGAAACTATCCCATCCATCTGTTGAACCTCTTTGGAAGCAAGGGGGAATTCTGAGAGCTAAGAAATAAATTTAGTCTTTTGTATGATTTTAAGAAATGAAACTGATTTAAATTTTAAAAGATCCTATTTAAACTTTTTTTTAATCATTAATGTTTACACACCTTGCCATTTCACTTATTTTTGTTTTGTTAGGAGCCTTATTTTGATCAAGTCAGAGTTCTTAGCTGGAACACTTGTCTCCCTCAAGCAAAGCTGGGATTTATTTTTAATGGCCTTTCTAGTAATGTAACAGAATGTGACTGGTAGAGACTCGTATTTAAGCTGCCCTTCTGGTCTGACCAGTCTGATACCTTGGTTAGGTATGGGTGTCAGGAAAGGGTGGTACCTGGGCAATAGAGTGATTTGTCATGTGTGAGAGTGGGCTTCTGAGGTTATTGCAAGTCTCCCCTGTACTTACTCAAGAAATGGGAGAGATGGTACTGTGTTCTTAGTCTGGATTTTTGTGAGGCAGAATTGCTCCAAAGTTTAAAACCTTGGCTGCTGTGGGATAGCTTGCTGAACAGAAGTAACTCCTGCTTCCAAACAGACTGAACAGGTCTGGCCTATATAGAACAAAACAGTTTCTCTGTCTCTTTGCAGTGCTGTTTCAGCAAATAAGTAGCCTGAGCAGTGTGTGTGTGTGTGTATGTTGTGTGAAAGGAATGGTTCTTAAGCCATGCCAGGCTTGGGGCTTACTTCTGAACAGACAAGATCATGTGATTAATTCATTATAGTTTAAATTTCTCAGGAATTACAGCTAGGTAGGTGTTGGGACACTTTTGTCACTTAGAAACATGATGCTGAGAGAAAGCACTTGCTACCTGTCCAGATGGCTGAGGCCACAAGACCTACCAATATCAGAAAAAGTCTGTCCTCTGTAAACATGTTTCTTGTAGTAGTCTTTCTAGTTGACTATGCTATAGCAATTTATAAGATGCTTAAAGATGATGCATTCTGAACCTGCACAGAGACAGGGGAAATGACAATGTTCATTCTGGCTGGAAATCATTGTAGGCCAATACATCTGGAAGGCATCAAGTTGGAGAAGGCTGAACTAGATTATACTTTTTCTCCATTTCTTCCAAAGTTTATTTGCCAAAACATTATCTTCACTGTCACATTGGAGCCAGAAAAAATCTTCCCGTATTGGAGACATTCTGTTAACTATAAACTTTCTGGCTGTGCCATAACTGTAGGGCTGTTCTGTTGTCCCGCCCTCTCCTAATGTCAGAGAAACCAAGAACAGAATTGGCAGATCGTCATTAAACTCTGAGCATGCTGTTATGATCTCTTCCTTTTACCTTTCTGTGAACTTTCTTGTCTCATTCTGTCATAGTGCCTGAAAAGAAAAATAGACTAGCTCCTTTAGAATGATGCTGACTTCAGTGTCCGTGCTGTACCTGTTTTTATGAAGGGTTTTGGTACATGCTGGTGCTATCTGCCATCTTTTCACCAGCAACAAAGTTATGGGACTTAATCTGAGGAGGTCTAAGCAGATTTTATATGAGCATGTTCTTTTTGGCATACTTTGGCCTCCACGGCATCTTTCAAAAGAGAGCTAAAGACTGATATCCTTCAGGAAATTGTTATTTTTATTGAGAAATTATAAGGCTTGCTGTTAATTCTGAGGGTGAATTCTTAAATATTTTTCTGAAGTACAGCGGGTTATATAATTATTTCTTTGGGTGTAAGAATATTTGGGAAATATTAGAAAAAAACAAAGGACATCCAACCATAGCAGGTTTGTGTCTGTGGAACTGGATAACTGGGAAAATGTCATTTAAATGCTATTTTCCAGATGTTTTAAAAAACTTCAGCTATCCATACTAAATTACTATCCTTTTATTTTTGATTGAACAGACATCACATATTATCTCTTCTGTTAAATTTACCTTTTATTGGACTATTGGCTGCTGTCCTTTTCAGTTTGCTTGTACCTTGATTCTGCTTATTAATTTGACTTCTTTGTAAATAAAATACAATGTTTTGGGAGACTGGATGTAAAAGCTTTATTTTCTATCTATATTTCAAAACTCTTTTTAAAAACACTGTTAAGGTTTGAAAAATCAAGACTCTGGGCAAATATCTTTCTTTCCATTCGTTCTCCTAAATTGTTTAAAGAAAAGGGGGGGGAATAAGGTGCAAGAAACACATGCAAATTCTCCTTCTTGTGTGAAAGAATGTGTGGAATTTCTGTTGGAAGACTTTGAATTCTCTAGACATGTTTGCTATTTAATCTTCCTGGTTTTGTTCTTGGTTTTTTTATTATTTTGAATATTTAGTAGATGCTTAATAGTAGTTTTAAAGAATTGGTTTTTGTTACTGCTGATGAGCAAACTACATGGAACAAATAAGGCCTTTGCAAAGGACAGCACTTGACTAGACTACCATCAGCTTTTAAGAACTTTGGTATCTGGTTTAGCAATTTTCCCTGCTGCTTTTAAAGCTGCTATAGGCTTATAAGAAGGTAAACTTGGCATGTGCATGCATGTAAGAGGTACCAAATTTGATGATAAACAATGCTGGAATAACATTGATGTGTAAGAACTTGTACTTAGTAAAGCTGTACTTTTTCTGATGGTGATATCTATGACAATCTTGGGATACAGAAACCAGACATCTCTTATGTAGGAGGCAGAAGCATGATAATACCGTCACCTAATCAGATGAATCCTAAAGAGATGCTAAAGCTAAGACAGAGATGGAAAACATGTGGAAATTCTTGTTGAACTGCAACTTGTATTGTCTCACCATTGATTGTGCTGCTTAGGGTTGATTGGACTTTTAATCCAACCTCTGGACATCACACATTCCCTATCCATGGCTTAGGGAATGTGGCTTCTCTGTCAGAAGTGACCTCTTATTTCATCCCTTCGGCTTTTGTGTATTGTTGGCAAATTGTCTTCTCTCTTTCATCTAAGTTAGGGTGGACCATGTGTTGCCTGTAGACGCTGTTGGGCTGCATTTTCCAGCATTTTTCACTATTGGCTGTATTGGGTAGTGCCCATATGAGTTGCAGTCCAGCATCATCTGGAGGGCCACACTTGGGACTTAGGCAGCCCTCCAGATGTTGATAAACTGCAGCTGTCAGCATCTCTAGCCAATAGATGTATGACAACGCTGAGAACTGCAACCCAACAATAACTGACGGGTCACATGATTCCCACCCCTGAACTAGTCCTTAAAAGAAGGGTTATCTTACACTTGCTGGTAAATAACCAATTTGGTGGAAGTGTTTCCATAGAGTGATAGTAAGAAGGCAGAGCTAGGCTAGATGCTAATGGTTGCTATTTGAGGGTTTCCACAAAGTGGAGATAGAGTACATGCAAACTGTGTCTGCCTGTTTCTTCTGGGAAAAGGCATGTGACTTGTTTGTGCAGCATGGACTGTCAGAGATCTTCTTTTCTTTTCCATATGAAAAATAGAAATGAAATTGTGTTCACAGAGCTTTGTGATTGAGACTGAAATTGTGACTTGATTAAACAGGTTTATACCTATTGTGCTGGCACATACCATGCTACAGTTGTCTTTTACAACTGATTCTGATGACATAGCAAAGCATCCCAGGGATTTAGGGGCCTCATAGGGGGAAGTATTCAAAAACACATGATCTCTTTTCCTGCTCCCATCCCCACCCCCAATTGGTTATAGCAGGAGCAGCTCATTTGCAGTTGAGGGATTTCCTGAAAGCTTTCATAAAAGTGACAAAAGTACCAAGGCTGAGGAGAAGTCAGGGAATAGCTTATTTCATCAAGATAGTTGATAGCACTCTCTAGGCTATGGCCAGTCTTGCAAAAGCATTCTCTGACTGAACTTGGGCTAAGCATCATTAGTCTCATTCCTAGTGACCTGACTTACTATATTGCCTCTTGTACAGAACAGCTGCCAGTACTGTAGCCATGGATTCACTGGTGAATATGTATCAAGACTTCATGAAGCGAGCAGGTGAGTTTGGCTCTTTGTGCTACAGAACTAAATGACAGAAATGCTACCTATTTTTTCTCTTGGGATCCTCAGTGGGTAGTTGTCCCATGACTCTTACCTTCTCACATCATGGTGTCACAAATACTTGTCACTTCAAATCCTTGAATCCCACCCCAGATATACTGAGCAGCTAATACTAGAGTAGTGAGGTTGTGGGTTAGACTTCATGCACACATGTGTCTGAATAATTCTCTTTTTCCTGCAGACCCCCGGATTGGCTCATATCCACTTATGGGCTCACCTTGGCTTATGACTGGTATCTTGTTGAGTTATGTCTACTTCGTATTATCACTTGGGCCACGGCTCATGGCCAACCGGAAGCCCATGAACCTCAAGAAGTTCATGATTGTTTATAATTTCTCCATGGTAGCACTGTCAATTTACATGGTCTGTGAGGTAAATTTTTCTTGCTCTGTTAGATTAAGTTGTCAGTGCTGTGGTATGGCCATTATTGCTTAGGGTACCTTTTTCTGTATTTTTATATTCGGTATATTTATCTCTGTTCTGGCAAATGTAAACACTGTGAGTGCAGAAGGAGCTGTTTGCAGGAGAGATGTGTGTTACATTCCAGAAAAGTCATCTTGTCTGTAACTAGTTTACAACATAATCCTAGCTCTCAAAAGATTAGTAATATGCATTTAATTAATCTCTGATAAGCCTCCAGAAATTATTCTGTACCATCCTGAGTAATGATATTCCAGCGTTACAAAGAATTGACAGCTAATGCATATTTCAACAACCAGGACTGCTAAAGGATATTCCAACAGTCAGGGAAACTCATTTTGTAGCTATAGGATAAATATCCGTATGCAAAAGACTTACAAGCATAGAGAAATGAGAGTGTTCGTAGTTTGTACTTGTTTTTCCTGACTTTCTGAAATGTCTAAAGATGTCCCAAGACTCCTAATTAACAGATTTGGACTGGAAAATTCTGTTGGGCAGGGCATTTCAGGACTTCAAACATATAAGAAATGTTTTTCCAAAAATTAGGGTCTTTCCAGACTACACCGTTAAAGTGCTAAGATTCCACTTTCAACATCCTATGGAATCCTGGGGTTTGCAATTTAGGGTAGGGCATTTAGAATTCTCAACCAGAGAGCTCTTTGGCCTCAGTAAACTACAAACACCAGAATTTCACAGGATGTTGAAAGTGGAATAATAGCACTATAACAGTATGAAAGGCCCTCAGAGTCTTTCTTAATTGTACACTCTGAAAAAGGATGAGAGAGTAGTGTGTTCTATGAGTAAAAAAATTTCTTATTAGGAAACCAAACCAGAAGGATAATAGGCTTAATCCCAATAGACAATCTACTCTGCAGTTTCTGCAAACTACATGGTGTATAAATATGTCATGCTATGAGACTATGTTATGTCTCCTTTGTAGCCTCGTAAGCTAAATGGCATAATACATGCAACTTAGTAGTTCTTGAATGTATAGCTGTAAATGTACACCTTTTTCCCAGTACAAATAATAAATTTGGGATGTCACAGTCATATTTTTAAAAACAACCTTGACATCAGGTATTGTTACTCAGTGAAGAGAGAGTAGGCCATAGGAACCGTGTTTTAAGAACTACCATTACTTTAGTATCATGGTGTAAGATAAAACTGTTAGACTTAATGGTAGAAGCTGGATTTATAGGTGCTTTGCTTGGATAAAAAATATGGCAGCTGCAATCCTAGAGATGAGAAGACAACTATATATATATGCAGTGGTTCCTTGGTATCTGCTGGAGTTTGGTTCCAGGACTCCCCCACTTTGTGAATACCAAAATCCGTGGATACTCAAGTCCCAGTATATAGAGTAGGATAGTAAAATGGTGTCCCTTGCAAAAAATGGTGAGCAACTCTAACAAGTGCCAGAGAGAGACACTGAATATCTGTGAAATGGTGGGAAATTACAACAGGGAATGCCTACACATCAGTGTAGTTCTTGGTGCATGGCAAAATCAAGTTTGCTTTTGGGGGTTTTAAAAAATATCTTAGAGCTGTGGTTTGTTGAATCTGTGGATACAGAGGGCTGACAATTACTCAGTAAGCAAATGTATCCATTACTTAACTGAGAATTCCACAAACTTGCTGTGAGTTTGTTCATAATAGGAGAGCCTAAAAGAGAGATCTGCGCTAAAATAAAGTAGCATTAAACACAGCTGGTGAATATAGCATTATTGGGAAAATGTATTAATGGCGAAAACTGCATGAATGGCGTACTCTAATTGCTTCTTTTTCTTGTAGTTCCTTATGGCAGCATGGTTGGCTGGTTACACTTGGAGGTGTGACCCTGTGGACACTTCTCAGAGTCCCAATGCCCTTCGAGTAAGCTCTGTCCTCCCCCCCATCTTGTTTCCCCATCTGTGTATTTTTTCTTTGTGTATGTGTGTGTGTAAGGATGAGCTTGGGAATTATGAGGACACTGTATTGAGCATTCTCCAATCAGAGAGATGGACTGGGGTTAAAGAAGTGGCAGGGGGGAAATAGAAGAGTTAAGAGATAAATTAGATAGGGAGCTCTGATGATGACATGTGACTTCTGGTTTGTCTTTTGGCAGATGGTTCGTGTGGCCTGGCTCTTTATCTTCTCAAAGTTCATTGAACTGATGGACACAGTAAGTGACTCCCCTGCCGCCTTGTTTGCTACTTCCAAACCTCAAGTATAGAACTGGACCTGCTGGGACCTATGATCCCCATGCAACTCAAGCCCTCTGATACCTTTCACATGGGAAAAAAAATATTCTAGCTAAAAAGAGAGAATCTCAGTCTTGAAAGCCTCCAGGCACAGCAGTTCCCTTTCAGAGCAAACATAACCACTCACTTTCTTCCTCTCCCTAAAGGGGTTTTACAAGACTGGAAGCTGACTTTTGACCATTAATGGTATTGCTTAGAGGAGGGCAGATGTGGCCCAGGAAAATAATTGGCCTCTGGACTCTCAAAGCTTGCCTGTCCTTGTAGTAGTATTTTAATTGAGCTATAAGTAGAGTATTTTTGTTCTAGCCTCAAAAATTTTACTTACTTGTAGAAAAGGTGATGGCCAGTCAGTCATTCTTATCCATATGGTATGGTTACTAGGAATTAACATACAGTATTCCGTGGGGAGGAAGATAAGTTTTTGTGTCTGTGTCCCTTCTAGTAATCTCAACTGAACTATAAGAGGCTGCCTAGGGATAATTTGAGTATCACTTCCTGGGGCTTCTCCCATAGTTCTTGTTTTCTTCTACTTAACATCCTGAGGTAGCACCAGGTAAAAGAGGTATCACAGTCATACTATTGGCCAAAACCAGAAGCTTATCTCTCAGAGTTCACTGTTATTTCCAGGTGATCTTTATCCTAAGAAAGAAGAATGATCAGGTGACCTTCCTCCACGTATTCCATCATTCAGTGCTACCCTGGAGCTGGTGGTGGGGTGTCAAGTTTGGCCCAGGTGAGATTTAGGGAAAGGCTGTAATTTGGGGCTTGGCTCCATCTTATGAGAAACCATGATCTGTAAAATTATTCCCAAGTGTGTGGCTTTCTTACACTCTTTTATGGATCAAAGCAGCATGGATCCTATCTATCCCTACTTTCATCCTCTGAATATCTTTACATGCTGTGACTGCATACTTTTCTGCTGATGAATATGCATGCCTTATTTCTCTTTATGGTCATATTCCAATATTTCCTAAATTATATAAGTATCTCCTGTTCCTACAATCTCGTCTTGGGGTGTAGCGGGGACAGTATTACACTCCTCATCCATGACCCAGCCCCTTACAAGCCAATATATGACTGTAATTCAGTGTGCCAAAAGTAGTCAGCAAGCTTTAATATAGAAGATACCCACACAACAGTAGCTTAAAATGGAGTGATCAGTGCCATATACCACAAAAGAGCTTTTTTGCTGACTTAATCTGGGGGGGGGAATCCCTGGTGCTAAGTATGACAGTTGGTCCAAGTATACTTGTGAGCAAAATCTGCATGCCAGATAATGTATGTCCAACAGAAGTTGTGGATTCTAGACCTCAGTACTTGGCATTGTGATACATCAAGGTGTTTAGAAACCTCCATGTGTTCCTCCTTATCTGGATTGGGCCTTCTGTGCTAACTCTTGCTTCTTGAGGCCCTTCCACACTAAATAACTACAATCCTCTGGCCACATTTATGGGTTTGATCTTTGCAAATTTGATCATTCTCAAGGTATGTGTATTCCTTCTGTACTCCCATTCTTTCCTTCCCATTCCCTTGTGTTTTGCCAGGAGCAGAGAAGGAAGGCAAACGCCCAGACAAAACGCAAGGAAATGGTTGGGGGAAAAGCATGTGTGTGCCTTCCTTCTGACCTCCGGAGCTCCCCCTCCTATTCCCTTGCCTTTGGCCCCAGTCCTGAGAACTCATGCCAAGGCAGTAGACAAGGGAATGAGCAGGAACGCTTGCACGAGCCTTCCTTCTCCCCCTGGAGATCCCATTCCCATTCCCTTGCCTTTGGCCCTGGTATGCGGAAGGCAAGGGAATGGGAGGGGGAACCCTGGAAGAGAATAGGAGGGGGATTGTGGGGGACTGTTATTTGCAGTTTTGCACTTTAGTGAGAGTGCTGCACCCCAAACCCTTGTGAAAGTGGAGAGGCCACTGTATGGTGCTCTGATTCCTCTTTAATTGCCATGGTTTCATCCTGTGGAATTCTACGATTTGCAATTTAGGGAAGGGTACTTAAAATTCTCTGCCAGAGAGCTCTAATGCCTCTCCAAACTATATATTCCAGGATCCTATAGAATGCATGCAGTCATGACGATTACAATGAAATTATAGTGCCTTAATTGTGTAAAGGATCCCTGGATAGTTTCAGGGAAGCAGTGGGAAGTACACAGTGCATGCTGGGAAGGGCATAGCAAGCTCAGAGTATCTCTTTGATTGATTGATTAATTGCATTTGTACGCTACCTTTCTCCAAGAGTGGGACCCAAGGTGGCTTCCAGAAACAGTCAGTTAAAAATGTTCCCAATGAAATTTAAAAACAGTTAAAATCACTGTATAAAAACAATATAAAATCATTTTAAAAACACACGAAACTATAAAAAGATAAAACATCCCAATAAGAAGCTTTCTACTTATACATTAAAGGCTTGCTTAAACAGAAACGTGCTTGCTTGCCGGCAAAAGGAAAGTAGGGAGCGGGCCAGGATAGCCTCCTATGGAAGGGAGTTCCAGAGGGTGGGAGTAGCTATGGAGAAGGCTCTTTCCTGTGTCGTCACCAAGCAAACCTGGGATGATAGCAGGACTGATGGTAGCTTCTAGCTGCTAGAACCCATCTGCTGACATAAAAGAAGTCACATATAAAAACCTGTAGCCTTTCTAATCTTTGTGACTTTGGTTTCAGCTAGATACTAAAACAGGATTAGTAAAAAAATAGATACATCTTTACCTTATCTTGACCAGTCTCAAGGTATAGGCAGATTCATATCAGTGTAAATTATCTACCATGTAACTTTTTCCTAAGCTGTTTAGGGTTTTAATGGTCAAAACTAGCACTTTAAATTGGGTTTGGGGGAAATTAGGCACCCAGCATGGCTGATATAAAACTGGAATAATATTTTTCATACGTTTAGTCCTCACAAACCTTCAGGCTGTTCCATTCTGCACCAACTGACACTTCCGTAGTGTCTTCAAAAACAGCCCCATATAGAATGATTAACTGTAGTCTAGTCTGAGTGTAACCAGGGCATCAATATTTGAAGTAAGGTTAAATGTCTTCTAGTTCATTTTCTTGAAATTTATTTTATAATTCAGGATGTATAATGATTGTAGAACAATATGGACATAGAGAAGTGTGATGTAGTGGTTTCAGCATTGGACTGTGACCCTGGAGACAAGGGTTCGATTTCCCATTTGGCTATGGAAACGCACTGGTGGCCTTGAGCCTCCCCCGCCAAAGCTGCTGGTAGGTTCGCTTTAGGGTCACTATAAGTGGAAAACTACTTGAAAGCCTGTAACAACACCACTTGGGCATAAACATTTCACTGACTGTCTTGAATCTCAAAAATGTCTGTATGAAGAACATATAATATATAAGTGGGCTCCTAAATTAAAAGGAGTCACACATTTAATTTCTTGTCAAATAAATGTATGTTTATCTTCTTTGAATTTCCTCAAAGTGAATAAATTAAGAAAAGTTGCTATGAAAGTTTTCAGTTTTGCTTTAACAAGGTTATGAGAAACATGATAACATCTCTGCTACCTTCCAGATCTTAGTTAGCCATTAAGAGTGGGAACTGAAATTTCTCTCATCCACTAAGATTTTAGCTATTGCATTATAGCACTCACAACAAAACCCACTCAATACTCTGACAAGCAGAAAGCACAAGAATAAGTTCATTAGCAGCTGCATTTTCATCACACAGTTACTCTTCTGTAGCTTAAAAATAGTAGATCAATAGTTTCTTTTGAAGAAAAAGAAAAAATAAATGTAGAATTTCCTACAATACACACATCCATGTTGGTATTCCTAAAAGACAATTAGTGCAGTTACGTGTATATCTACTCCAATGCAAGTCCTACTGAATCCAGTGGCACCTCAAGGTACATGAAGATTGTTGGAGTACATTCATGCAGGGCCATGAATGTACTAATTTATTTAAAGTTTTTTATCACATTCTTTAGTGAAAAAGGCTCTTAGAGCAGCTTACAAATATCAGTAGTACGATGTCTCTGCCTGTCAGTAATACATTCTACAAGGCGACAAACTAGGACATACTAGGAGAACCTGAATCCCTGTACTCTAAACAAATATGAGCTGTGTGTAATAAAACAAAAGCATTTAGGTACAAGCAAACATAGCTCTGATAATATATAATTATGATGTGATGTGGTGAGACTAGACACTTAAATTTGGTAAAAACCAACTGATAACTTGTGAAGTCAGTGCAGACCTTTAGAATGACCAGAACTAAGACTTAGGATAACTTCATAAGCAGAGACATGTTCAAGCTATGTCTGCTTTTTTTATTGTGTGACTGAAATATTTCAAGCAGCTTCAGCTTACAGTCACAGTATCTTGAAATATTGGTTCTGTTGTAAAAGATTGTTAATAAAATGTCTAGTATAATCTCTAATCTAAAATTGGTACATTAAATCCTCTTAGACTTACCATTGCTCGTTCTAACTAGAGGGGACCCATTGAATCAATGGGATTTATATAATGCTGGGCTTACGATTCACCAATCAATTCTTTGGACCTACGCTAATTGATAACAATGAAATTTAATCCTATATGTGTTGGTGTGCATCTGGCTAGCTAGGACTATATGTATTAAGGCACTGACAGTGGCTATATTGTAAATATTCTACTTTTATATTATAAAATGTTGAGTATATGCATATTGCAGTTATTAGGAGTTTTAGATTTAATTTAGTATGGGTTGAATAAAAGCTATAAATTGTAACAACACTTCTGATAATATTTATGTAGTTACTACTACATTTATGATCTCTGATGCCTCAGGTGAATCCGTTCTTGCTACCTTATATGTATAATAGTTCTTACAACATGTGAACAAATCTTATTATTTGGTGGTTATAAATTTTACTGTACATCTATGTTTGACTTTCTTTCTTTGTATTGTCCTACAGGAGGAATGGGCTCCTTCCATGCTATGATAAACACTATGGTACATGTGGTAATGTACTTTTACTATGGGCTGTCAGCTCTTGGCCCTGCATTCCACAAGTACCTATGGTGGAAGAAGCACATCACTGCCATTCAGCTGGTGAGTAATGAAGGAAAGGGCATGACCAATTAGGTCATAATTTTTATCTGAATCAATCAGTAGAACCAGTGGTTCTTCTTCGTGGTCTCTGTGCCTTCATACACTAGGAGCTTTAGCGCCTGCGCGGTAGCGTTCGGAAACTTCTAGAGCTTGTTCGCTTGGCGGGAACCCCTCCCCCACGCCGGTACTGCGCATGCTCCTCCCGCCGAGCAACGGTCTCTCCTCAGTTCTTTCTCGTCCGCCGCCGCGTACGGAAGGTTCTTTAGTTTGTTCCTCTCACGTCGTGCTTGGCTTGCTGTTTTTCACGGTTTTTACGGACTTTCGGACTGTCTTTGACCTCTCTTTCGGACTCCCCCTTCGGTTTTCGTCTTTTTGGATTTCGGAGTTTGGCGTTTCTTCGTCTTATGTCCGCGCTCTTTAAGAAGTGCGTGTCCTGCGGCCGCAAGGTTGCCCTCAACGACGGCCATAAGGAGTGTCTCTTCTGTTTGGGCGAGTCCCACAACATCCGGACTTGCCCAATTTGCAGGGATTTTACTCCCCAAACTCTTCGCAACCGCTCCGCGAGACTCAAATCTTATTGTTGGGAACAGTCTCTGCGGGCGATAGACGAGACCTCCACTTCCAAGATGGCCGACAAGAAGACGACCACGCCATCGACGGTATCGGCGGCTGCCGTTCCGTCCACCTCGTCGGTATCGGGCTCGGTACTGGCGAAAACGCCGATCTCGGCGTTACCGAGGATCCCGAAGCTGTCGGCGGCTGCCAAGTCAGCGAAAGGATCCTCGACGGCGAGGAAGGCTGAGGCTCCCCTTACGGAGACGCCCGCAAAAAAGCGCCCTGCTC
This sequence comes from Ctenosaura bakeri, assembly GCA_948474755.1. Classification (NCBI taxonomy): domain Eukaryota; kingdom Metazoa; phylum Chordata; class Lepidosauria; order Squamata; family Iguanidae; genus Ctenosaura; species Ctenosaura bakeri. Next base: position 631,729 of record CAOLHI010000247.1, on the reverse strand, counting down.
CGGACGGAGGCAAGGGCAAGGAGAAGGAGAAGAAGAAGAAGAAGAAGGAAAAGAAGCGCTCCCCGGCTGGGGACGCTCAACCTCCTACTCCTCCTCCTACTCAGCAGCCTTCCAAAGGGCGAGGCGAGTCCGTCGACCTCTCGGAGGATGAGATCGAGGACGTTCCCCAACAGCGCCCGGACTCGCCTGTGGCAGACCCTCCAACCCTGGTGGAGGAGCGCCACCGCCCTCTAGCCGTCGCAGGTCGGCCGACCTGCAGCAGAGAGAGCCCTCTGCTTCTCCGGAGCGGCGTTCGACCTCCTTCAGGTCCCGGTCCCGCTCTTCCGAGCGTCCGGTGGCCTCGCCGCCTCCGAGGGAGACAAGAGAGGAACAACCTCGCTCGTCTGCCTCCAGATACACCTCGGCGTCCTACGTGGCCAGGTACGCGAGGGAATCTGAATGGAGAGAGCGCCCGGCCTCCTATCGGTCGCATTCGCCATCGTACCGGGATCGGTACCATCGTGGCCCGAGTCGCTGGGAGACCTTCCGGAGGTCCCGGTCACCTCGTCGACAGTGCGAATCGCGCTCGCCTAGAGGGGACGAGGCTCGGTACCGTCGACGCCGAAGCCGATCTCCGTCGGACCGCCGCTCCTTCAGCCGCTCTCCCTCCCTTCGATATCATAGGGCGAGGGAGCCTTCACCACGGTATCGGGTGATTCGCCACCTCCTAGGGTCACGGCAACGGCGACGCGCCCTACGGAGTCGGTGGTGACTGAGCGGGCTACGACGACGTCAGCCTGCCAGACTACCCCGGTCACCACCAAGAGGGTGAAGTCAGTGGTCAGCCATCCCAAGCGGGACGCTGCTGCTACCACCGCCCCGGCTGCGGAGAAGCCTAGGAAGGCAACACCTGTGGCGACTACGAAGGAGCCGGAAAGCGAGCGGCGAGAGGACTCACCGAGCTCGGAGTCGTACGACTCGAGTGCGGAGTCTGAGGTGTCTGAGGCGGCCTCCCAGGAGTCTCCTCCGTTGGGATTCGGGGACCCGATCCCAGATTCTGCTCCGGAGGACGTCCACCAGTTCTCTGCGATGCTGCTCCGCATGGCCACTACCCTCGGCCTTAAGATCGCCGATGCGGAGCCGGAGGATGACGATCCAGCCTTCTCCGTTTTCGAGGAGAAGCGACCTTCCACGGCCCCGCTGCCTCTCCTGCCCCGGGTATCCAGACTGGTGAAGGCCGCCTGGGATAGACCGGCCTCGGCTCAGCCGATACCGCAGCGGTTAGAACACCTCTACAGGGTGCAGAAGGATAACGCCGGTTATCTATTTAATCACCCTGCACCGAACTCTGTGGTCGTCGAGTCCGCGCAGACGAAGGGCTCCGGCAGGCAACACACCACCCCGCCGGACAAAGAGGCAGGAAGTTGGACGCCTACGCAAGGAGGTTCTATTCAGCTGCCTCCTTGCAGATCAGGCTGTCCAACACTCAGGCTTGCCTCGCGGCATACCTGAAGAAAGTGCTCGATCGCCTGCAACCGGCGATGGAAGCGGTACCGGAGGACATCCGCCAAGCCTCCTCCGTGATCTTCAATGAGGCTATCTCCATCGCTCGGCACCAGATGGCCTCCTCCCGGCACGCAGTGGAGATCGCCTCCCGGGTCATGGCGGGATCCGTCGGCCTCCGCCGCCATGCTTGGCTGCGACCGGCCGACATCCAGGAGGACACCAGAAGGAGGATCTGAAGATCTCCCCTTCGACGGTGAGGGCCTATTCAATTCGTCCACAGACGAAGCTTTGGACAATCTCGTCAAGGCGAGACTGACCGCAAAAAAGATCGGGCTGCAGCCGGCCACGCAGGCCCGCAGGGCCTCCACCTTCCGCCCATCCTGGCGACGATCTTCCACCTCGTCGTTCCAGCGTTCGGCCCAGTCTGGACATCGAGACCGTCCTCCGGCTCATCGGCCAGACGCACGATTAGGCGGCGCCCGGCTTCATCGAAGAAGTCCTCCTCCGAGACAAAGTCTCGGTTTTGACGTGCCTGGCAGGACCCACCAATACCCACTCTTCAGCCTACCATCAGCGCTCGGAGACCGACCGACTCTCGCTCGACACCTAGCGGAGTGGCAGTATGTCACTACGGACTCTTGGGTGCTTTCCATCGTCCGTCTTGGCTACGCCATCGAGTTTCTCGATATTCCTCCTCGCGGCGTTTACTACTCCACGCCGTCGAGTCCGGCCCTCCTGGAAGAGATCCAATCCCTCCTCCAGAAAGGGGCGATCGAGCGGCTCCCGCAAGAGGCCAAGACCACCGGCTTCTTCTCCAGGTACTTCACGGTACCGAAAGCCGACGGTACCCTCCGGCCGATCCTAGACCTCAGAGGGGTGAACTACTACATCCGCCCCAAAAGGTTCAAGATGGTCACGATACCGTCGATCCTACCCTTCCTACATCGAGGGGACTGGTTCGCCTCCATCGATCTCCGAGACGCATACTTCCATATCGCCATTCGCCCGCAGCACAGACGGTACCTCCGCTTCGCAGTCGACGACACCTGTTACCAGTACAAGGTGCTGCCGTTCGGACTCTCGACTCCCCAAGGGTCTTCACCAAGTGCATGGCCCCGGTGGTATCCTACCTGCGGACGAAGGGCGCTTCCGTCTTCCCCTACCTCGACGATTGGCTGTTGGTGGCGTCCTGCAAACAGAGACTTTACCACGACGTCCACATGACGTTGTCACTCCTGACCCGCCTTGGTCTACGAGTGAATCCGAAGAAGTCCCACCTCGAGCCGGCGAGGATCTTGGACTTCATCGGGGCGACGCTCGACTCGACCTCCGCCAGGGCGTACCTACCAGAGTCTCGAGCACGCACCTTGATCCGGGCCGCCGCTCACGCTCGTACGGCCCCGACGTTATCTGCGAGAAGCGTCCAGCAGCTCTTGGGCTACATGGCTGCGACGACCGCTGTGACATATCTCGCCAGGCTGAGAGCAAGACCTCTTCAACACTGGTTCGTCCGCATATTCGACCCCCTGCGAGACGAACAGACACTCCGACTGCAGCTGCCGGGAGACGTCCGCTCATCCCTCCGATGGTGGCAGTCGCGATGCAATCTCATGTCAGGGATGCCTTTCCAACAGCCGACACCGAAGGTGACGGTAACGACCGACGCCTCCCTGTATGGATGGGGTGCCCACTGCGGCGATCTCAGAGTCCGCGACAGATGGACCGACGACGAGACCGCTCTCCATATCAACGCGCTGGAGCTGCTCGCCGTCTGGAAAGCCCTACGGGCGTTCCGCCATGCCGTGGCGGGTCGCACGGTCCTGATTCTGACGGACAACACCACCGCCGTCTGCTACATCAACAGACAAGGTGGGACTCATTCCACGACCCTGCTCGACATCGCGCTCGACCTGTGGGAATGGTGCATTCGCCTGCACACGCATCCCGTGGCGGTTCACCTGGCCGGGCAGGAGAACACCACGGCAGACGCCCTCAGCAGGGACACCTCATCCCATCACGAATGGTCTCTCTCCGGAGAGGCGTTCAGACTGATTCGGGACCGCTGGGGCGAACCATCGATCGACCTCTTCGCGACCAGGGAAAACGCGAAGTGTCGCCGATTCTGTTCCAGAGCGGGCCACGATCGTGCCTCCATCGGGGACGCTTTCCAGTTTCCGTGGACCGGGGAACTCCTCTACGCGTTCCCGCCGTTCCCGCTGTTCGGCCGGACGATCGAAGATCCTCGCCGACCGAGCCGACGCGATCCTGGTAGCCCCGTACTGGCCGAGGCAACATTGGTTCGCACCCCTGCTACAAGCCGCGCGAGACGACCTGCTCCGGTTGCCACCGACACCGGACCTGCTCTCCCACTCCGGCGGCCGAGTCCTCCATCCGGACCTGCCACGCCTGGCCCTCCATGCCTGGAGGATATCGCACTAGACGATCCCGTGCTCGGTACCGTCCTCGTCGCGGCCAGGAAGGAATCCACCCGTCGCAACTATCAATACAAGTGGCGACGCTTCCTGACCTTCGCTAACGAGAGGAGTGAGCCGGTATCGCCCGCGGGGCTCTCGACCGTCCTGCACTTCCTCCTGCACCTCCGGCAACAGGGCCTGGCGTTTCCATCCCTGAAGGTGTATCTCTCCGCGATCGTGGCATACCAACCGCCACGATCTGCTGCTCGGCCTTCTTCAGGAACGATACCGTTAAGCGGTTCCTGAAAGGACTTCATCATCTCTACCCGCCGGTATCGCCGCCGCTACCGCCGTGGTCCCTCTCGCTGGTGCTCTCGCAGCTGACGAAGCCGCCCTTCGAGCCAATGGCGACCTCGGATGACAGGCTCCTGACAATGAAAACTGCCTTCCTGGTAGCGGTGACCTCAGCGAGGCGAGCGGGTGAGATCACAGCTCTTCGTTCCGATGAGCCCTTCACGGTCTTCCACAGGGACAAGGTGGTCCTGAGACCTGACATCTCGTTCCTGCCAAAGGTGGTGTCCAGTTTCCATCTCAACCAGGACATCATCCTGCCTGCCTTCTTCCCGAACCCGACGACACCGTTGGAGCGGTCCCTCCACTCCCTGGACGTGCGTCGGGCATTGGCTTTCTACAAGGATAGGACTGCTTCCTTCCGACGGACACCGCATCTCTTTGTTTGCTATGGGCGACGTCGGAAGGGCCTAAAAGTGTCCACCCAGCGCTTCTCCAAGTGGGTGGTGAGGACTATTGAACTGGCGTATGAGCTCGCGAGGAAGCCTCCGCCAGTCCTGCTTCGAGCCCACTCCACCAGAGCTGTGGCTACTTCTGCGGCCCTCCTGCGAGGAGTTGACCTGCATGAACTCTGCCGTGTGGCGACCTGGTCCCAACCATCGACCTTCGTGCGCCACTACAGGCTCGACTGCCGGTCGCGCAGAGATGCCCGGTTTGGACGTGAGGTGTTGGCTTCCGTGCTGTAGGACCTGACCCGCCGTCCGACCGGTAAGCTACACAGTCTCCTAGTGTATGAAGGCACAGAGACCACGAAGAAGAAGAACAGGTTGCTTACCTGTAACTGTGGTTCTTCGAGTGGTCATCTGTGCCATCATACACACCCGCCCTTCCTCCCCTCTTTCTCAGGTCCCTGTAGGTTCTACGGCGGACGACAGAACTGAGGAGAGACCGTTGCTCGGCGGGAGGAGCATGCGCAGTACCGGCGTGGGGGAGGGGTTCCCGCCAAGCGAACAAGCTCTAGAAGTTTCCGAACGCTACCGCGCAGGCGCTAAAGCTCCTAGTGTATGATGGCACAGATGACCACTCGAAGAACCACAGTTACAGGTAAGCAACCTGTTCTATGCCATACTGTCTTGCCCCCCCCACCTTTCTCTTAACTGTTAGAAGGGACCAAATTAATTATTTCTTGCTCATGCTAGAGTCTTAGTTGTTCTTTGACTTGATTTTCCCTAGCTCAATTTATCCTCTTTGTGGTTGAGGAAGGGCATATGGCTGTTCATCTTCATAAGTATAACTTTTCCCTTGCCTCTTCTCCCAGCTGCAGTTTGTGCTCGTCTCCGTCCACATCTCCCAGTACTACTTCATGCCTGACTGCAATTACCAGTTCCCGATTTTCATCCACCTCATCTGGATTTATGGTGTTATCTTCTTCATCCTCTTCTCCAACTTCTGGTACCAGTCGTATACCAAAGGCAAGCGTCTGCCCAAGGTCGTTCCAGAAACTCAGCAGAATGGCTTCCATGAGAACGGTGCCATTGCTAATGGCAAAGCCAAAACTAACTAGGGGGTGGGATCAAGGTGTCTCAGACCAACTGGCCCCATGTCTGAGCCTGTTAGCCAGACCAAGTGCCTACAGACTGTTGTCTTGCAGTTCCAAGCCACCTTTCCAACTGCCCTGTTATCCCTTGTTGCCTGGCCTTCACCTGTCCTAGGGGAGAGAGGCTGCCTGGGCTGTCGGTGCTGGATCCAGCCCAAGGTCTCCAAAGTGCCTGTCTCTGCCCTGGGCTGGGCTCCTTCCAGAGCTGGACCAAAGCAGAACCTGCCAGATGGGGCACATCTATCCATTTAGTTCTATATACTCCATGTGATCCAGGTTGGAATTTTTGTTCCTTGCTCTCCAAGTTTGTGCTGCCCTTTTGTTCACTCCATCCTTTGCCTTACTGGTGCCCTGCCATTCATACTTGAATGTAAGTGGTTCCTTGTTGCTGGGGGGTCTGTCTTTCCCTGAGAATTTTTTTCCTGCTCTGTATGCAGGTGGGGTGCTATAGGTCAAGGGTTTCACTCTTGCTGCCTTGGTTGGCCTCAGTGTTCATCCCTCCATATAACTTCATACCTTTTGATTGCTCTGATTCCAGGACCTTAGCAATAACTCTGGACTTTGCTCCCTATGGGTTAATGACCACAGGCTTTGGCTGCACTGAGGCCCAGGGAGCTAAAAAAAGGCCTCTGCTGTCCGGCTTGCATGCTGTTGCTCTGTGTGCCTTTTTTATTATTATTATTGAATCTGCTCCAAGGAGCAGAATCTCCCTGTATTATAAACCTGGGGAGAACCCTTCAGGGGGAGGTGCCTCCCTCCCATCTGAGTTTCCCACTTGTATTCACAGAAATAAATGGACAGAAAGAGAATAGTGACTCTTGGTTTTGATTTCAAGACGTAGGACTTATGGACTAATCCGGCCTGCCTGAGAAGCAGAGCAAGCATACCAGTGGGGCACAAACGACTATGTTAATTATCAATCAGGTGTTTATTTTCAGTTCTAGTTACATGTGTTGCTTTGCAGTATTGAGGACCTTAGCTAAGTTTAGTTTAAGGGAGGGGTAGGAATAACTGAAAACAAGCCTGTGAGGTCTCAGAATAACATGGCAACCACATGTGGACTTCTACTAGAGAATCTAGGATTTTCATGTTAAATCTTCAGTAATGCCTTTGTGATGCATGTTGTGCCTTTGCTCAAACAGTTCTGTCACAATTTGTTGAGCAAAACAGCTAGGCTCTTGCCTTTCCTCCTTCCCATTCCAGGCAAGTGAGTGTTTATTAAGTGTCACTTCTTATATGGAAATTATTTCAGGTCAGCTATCTTCCTGCCTTGCACTGACTTTTTCTTACCCAAGATTCAACTACTAAGCTTGAAGAGATCCTGTTCTTTGGTTCCTCTTTGTGTAAGCTTAGTTCGGTGTGACTAATGGGACTGCTGCAACTACTGTGCTGGGTGCACAAAATAAGTTTATAATAAAATAAATTGGACAGGTAATTTATTTGACGCCTTCTTGATCTTTACTGTGTTCTCTTCCTAGAATGCCAACTAGCTATGAATGTATATTCTTTAATGTGATAACCCGAGGCTTTGGAAAACATGTCTGTTGGTGGACTAAATCATGTAGAGGGATCTCTAACGCTGCTAGGATAGATAAAACAAAACCTTGATTATATGATATAAACAACTGTAGGAACGCTACTGAAGAGATTGCCTGTGTACAATACTTTTTATAACACATGCATTAACTGTTTTTTGAATATGTCAAGCTTTTCATCAAAGTTTATTTTTAACTTGAAACAGAAGCTTTTGTAACCCAAACTTAATGTTTCCACTGCTCCTTCTCTCTGTTTCCCCCAACCCATGTCTTGCCAAACTCTAAATGAGTGTTTCAGAGTAGTTTCCCAAGTTTATACACTTGTTTTCACTGATACGTTTAGAATTGAAGGATAGGGGGTAGCATTTGAAATAGTAAAATGTCTTTATTGGTTTTCTTGTGCATATTTGTTCTCAAAATTCTATATTTTGCTTAAATCGCAGGTGGGCAGCTTTGAGGGACAGGAGATTGCTACCCTGGAGAGTCACATTTTCCCCTCCCGCATTCCATCAAAAATGGCCAGTAGCAAACCTCCCAGCCTCTAATAACATTTTGTCCAATTTTTAAGCCTGAAGAGGCTTAAAGCCAGGCAAAAGGGGGCAAAATGGCCAGTTACCCACCCTTAAAGGCTTTAGGGAGCAATAATGGCTTTTTTTTACCCTGGAGAAATATTTTGGGCTAAAAAATTGGAAAAGTCCAAAATAACCAGTCATTTTCGCTCCTGATCTCCACTTAATAACTTATGCCATCTGATCACGCATCATGCAAGGATGAAAAATGAACACTTAAAATTGCAGATTATACTTTTTCAGTATGGCTTCCTACTAGAGTTGTTTTGCCTTGTCCATTCCTATTTGTGGATATGAGGGAATAGGCTTAGGTGTCTTACGATCAAGAATCCATGTACGTATTTCTTATTTTATTTATTATATAGCCTGTCCTACCAAAGGTACTCAGGGTAGCTTAAATAAGACTTTATTCATTTAAACAGCTTTAGCTTCAACTCCTGTTGTGGTAGTCCTCAGTTTTACAGTATGCCCCAATGAGGATAAAATACTGGAAAAAATGTGGTCACCTAGAACTTTGTGAATGGCTGGACATTTTTCTGGAAGGTTTGTGTTGGGGCCAGTTGTGATCCATGGTATAAATAAATCCACAGAAGAAACTGCTCTGTTCAATATACAGTTGTCCCTCCATATTTGCAGGATTGGCATTCACGGATTTGATTATATGCGAGTTTCTCCAACCCCTGCCCCCTCACCTCAGGTGCTTCTTTTTTGGGGGGAACCCTCCCTCTTTGCAGCTCTCATTAGACCATGCAGTTCTTTAAAAACTTGCCTCCAATCCTCCTCCTCCACCAGCCACTGCCTGGACAGCTAAGGATGGCTTACAGCCTGATTTCTCAGCACCACAAACCCTCTCCCAGTGCCCCACATACACCCAAGGAATGAGATGGGCACGAGAGAGGAAGTACAAGTCCACCATGCCAACTCCTTTCCTTGAGCTGGTTTGGAACCTGGGTGCCCACTCTCCCCACCCATGCCTCAGCCTCTTCTCATAGACACTCACTGTCTCTTTGCTATTTTTCACTTTAGTGAGGCTTTAGTAACCCTAGCAAATGTGGAGTCCAACTGAAGTCACTATTTCAGGTAACTTTCACACTTGGCAGTATTTGAAAAGAAAGCCTAAATCTACAGGGATGAAAACTTTGAGGAGTGGTCCACCCATCTAGTTGTTAATAATTTCCCCAGCAACAGCCTGAAAATCAAACTCTCCCAAATTTGCTGGTGTCGCACTGCTGCTGATTCTTATCATAGGAGACCTAGTATTTTAAGTCTTCATAGTCTGGACTATAGCTTTTATTGCTTTTTCAGAATAGTCGTACTAAAGTTTCTGGGAGCCAGAAGGATTATGTGGTTGAAACAGTGACATCACCCCATCACAGAGAAGAATTACCCCACCTCTATAAATATGGGTCATATTAAAGTTAAGAATGCTAATTGCCCTCTGTCTTAAATTATTCTACATTACATTATTTTAAACTAAAACTGTGTTTGCATTTGGGGGAGTTGCTGTCTAACTCTACCTTGCAGAGTTTAAACAGAGATGCAGTGTTTACTAGTAATGATGGATTTTCCAGTGCGTTGGTGATCCAGAATCTTTCTGTCCACATGCAAAAGGTTGTTGTTACATGCCTTCAAGTAATGGTAAGCCTATCACGGAGCTTTCTTGGCAGGATTTGTTCACAGAGGGTTTGCCTTTGCTTTTCTCTGAGGCTGATAGAGTGTGACTTGCCTAAGGTCACTCACTACATTTCCATGACAGAGCAGGCATTCAAAGCCTGGTCTCCAGAGTTTTAATTCAGTGTTCAAACACCTTAGTATGCTGGCTCCTGTATACAGGTGTGTCTACTCAGTTTCCTTCTATAAAGCAGAATCTCCCATCCCTCTTTGTAACATAGGGAAGTCCTATCATGGGAAAGTGGCTGCCAATATATGTCCTACATTGGCTGCAGGTAAGGCCCACCCAAAATATCACGCTTGATCTTGTCCAATTTCAGGGTTAGGCCTGGTTAGTACTCCAGTGAGACCCTCTGTTAATACCAGGGATCTCCAGATGGGGCTAGGAACCAGTTCTGCCTGAAATCATGGAGAGTTGCTGTCAGACAGAGCTGGCAATACTCAGAGGGAGCTGTGTTTCAAGGCAATATCCTGTTTTCCTAGCTCAGCTGCACTAGCTACTTAGCATCCATTGTGGGTAGAGTTTGCCCTACTGGCTTTTCAAGAACAACAGTTCAGGTCATAGTTGCATACTTTACTTTAGAGAAGGGTGGCCAACTGTGGAAGGTTAGAGGTCTACATTTAATCCCAGGAGACCTTGGAGGGCTGCACCAATCTTACAAAAAAGAATTTTGTCGCTACATGAACTTTAGGGAAGGGGGGCGTTTTAACCGTGTCTAAACAGTGTAGCTAAATAAAGTTGAAGTTGTGTAAGGTGGAGGAGTTGGGATAAGTCAAAAACAGAGCAGCCAAAATAAAAGTGCCACATTAGGTTGTATAGCTGTTACAGTTCTGTAACCAGTAGGGATTCACGTATGTACGAGCAGTATCACTTGTAGTTGCTGTTGCCATCATGGTGAAGCAGTAGCAGATGTATTCACACTGACAGTGGTTTCCTTTTTCCCTTCATATTGCAGCAGAAACTACTTCTGAAAAGAAGAGTGTCCATCTTTCACTAATCCTTATTCTAGTTTGGGTTTATAACAAAAGGTATAAGAATTCAACTCTCCATTGAACAGCAAATCCAAGAGAAGCAGAATTTCTGTTACTGGCCTGACTTCCTAGGAATATTGACTGAAAGTCAGCAATACAGTGAAGCCCACTGTTACCCTGTTCTCTGGGGGTCCTGGGAGGGGTGCCCAAATAACCAAACAACAAACACAACTACTTGGGGAAAATTAGCTGGAGCACTCACTAAAGCTAGTGAGAGACAGGGTAACTTGGCAGGATCTTGCAACCCAGCATCTACGGGGTCAGGTCAGTCAAGCAGCCAGACGGTTTAAAATATCAAAAACGATGCTTTATTAAATACAGACGAACATAAAAGACAACACAGTCACACCGCTAACTAAAGAATTGGAAATAGGGATTTTTGGAGGGAAATGGGTGATACGACATCTGTCTCGTAGTCCTGGAGAGATATGAAGGTAGAGTTCATTGGGGTTCAGGGGAGAAGCTCAGCGCGGTTCGCTGAGGGGAACTAGCCAGACAAAGCGGCAGCAAGGCGGGATGGAAGTCCGGAGCGATCTAAGCGGTCCAAGGAAGGTCTCAGAATCGGGGGATTTTATAGGGTAAATTGTGACTGCAGGCCATACCTTACTCGGTGAGAACAATGCGATTTTGGAGCCAGACAAAGCTTTGGAAAGGTCAGAGTTTAGCATGATTGGCTTAAAGCCAAATCAACAATAGTGTAGCCAGTATGCAAATGCGGAGTGCTTAGTACAGCTATGTAAGGTTACCTGCCTTTGTTAGTATCGCGCATAAGCAAAAGGGGTGTTTGCTGGAGAGGTCCCTGAAGCGACGAACCAGCTCTGTTCGGCCTGCCTAGGTGGAGGATGGAATGTCCAGCAATTATCAGCCGCGCCTGTTTACGTGCTTGTCCGGAGGCCTCGCAAACACGTGGAGCAGGGTGGCAGTGGAAGGCCGAATGGTTTGATATCAAAAACGATATCATATGCTATCTCCGGGTAGACCTGAACGCAGTAACAATCCCCCCCCCCGAAAATGGATGGTATTGGGACAGTATCGGACATTTTCCAATTAAACATTTCAAAACAAATTTAGCGTCGAATGGAGGTCTACAGATTCCAAGTTCATATCACTCCTATGGGAAAAGGCTTTTTGCAACATTCCTAACTAGTAAGCAGCAGTCCTTATTTAACAAAACTCTAAACCTAACCACATTCACACAGACAAACATAAATTTGGCAATGGCAATAGCAATCAATAATAGCAATAGCAATGAATAGTGACTAAGTAAAGAACCCTCCCGCCAATGGAGAAAGGCAATATAGCAATGCAAAAATGGAATAACCAATGAAATACTGTAAATCCAATGCAGGGTCTGGCAATGGGAGTAGTCCAAGAAGCAATCCATTCCATATGGATACTAGAATGAGAGTTAGTAGTCCGGGGGAGATGAGGTGCAAGCAAAAGTCTCTGCACCCCCCCCCCCGGGAACAGGAAAAGTCTGGTAGCTGGAGCAAATGAGCAACATGAGTCCAAGCTGAGCTGGAACAACAGCAAAATGTCCAAGTGTGTGGTCAAGCTAGCCAAGGAACGCTAGCTCTTTGCAGGATGTGGCTTGCAAAGCGGCAAGCGGAATAGTCCAAGCGGTAGAAGGCTTTACACTCCGGGACAGTGGCAAAACAGCTCATAAAGTCCGTTGGGGAGTGGCTGGATCGCCGCCTCTGGGGTCCCCAACTACGGCAGCGGGAACAAGTTGTCTCGGGCTTGGCTCTTCAACTGGAACAGTGAAGTCTTGGCACTCACCCCCCCCTCAGTGCCCGGGGGTGGTGGACGAGTCCGGGGGTAGTCTCGGCTCTCTGGAACCGTCGACCTATAGCTCATGGAAGGAAGACTGACATGGTTTATAGCCAATGCAGTTAGCAAATGCAAATAAATAGTAAGGAGCCTACTGGGAGTTGAGTTCGAATTCAGAAATTCAGGTCACCATGACTGAAAGGATTGTGAGCTGTCGGGGGATATAAATAGCGACTGAGTTTAAGATTGTATTGGCCGGAGGAAGGCCGTTGGTCATGGTAGCGAGACTGCTGGTTCGGGCCCTGCATCGATCCAGTGGTCTAACAGGGCCAATGTTACCCTCCCAGAGCTGCAAGATGACCTCCGATATAAAGTGCCATTCGCACTCTGGTCCGCATAACATGGGCCTGCACACTTGCACCCCCCTCCCAGAACGAAGCCGAAGCTCCAGGCCCGATGATGTCACTCCGAGGGCCTGGGGCGGCATAGACTGGTGGTTCAATGCTGAGCCCGAACACGCAATCCCACTACCTCACAAATGTAAGCTGTACTCCAAGGGAAGACCTAAAGATTGGCTGCCCTCGGATAGGCTTTCTGAAGCCAACCGGAACAACCAAAACAAAACACTACACTAACATTAAACTATTTACAAACATTACAATATACTCCTCGGAGCTTTCAGTAGAATCTGCCAGCTTGAAGCTGGAAAATCTGTTTCTTAACCCACAGTGCGAGGCCAAGCAAGCATATGACGAGTATGATCTGAAACGTGACCACTATTATCAAAGGGTGCAATGTGTAGTGGGCGATTGCTTGTCCTGTGGATGACCAGTTAAAAATGTCCCACCAGGAGTGTTTGGCGACTTTTTCCAATTCCTCTGAAGTTTTAACAATCACCTTGGCTGTATGATTAACTGACAAGGCAATCTGATGGAGGGAGCGCGAAACCTCCTTTACTCTGTCTGCTAAGCTGCTGAGATTCCTGGGCGATGTGGACATGGGGACCTCGTCCTCTAGGTGAAATCCGGTTAACTCAGATTCAGTTGGCATGTAGCCTTGTTCCAGTATATATTCACATATCTCTCGTCTGAGATAAAAGTCTTTACTAAAACAGTCCTGCACGGTCTGGTTACAAAAGCATGGGTTGCCGGCGGTGCGGTTGAGCCTTATAGTGGCACCGCTAGGCAGTACAGTCACATTTGCACATGGGGTTCGTAAGCAAAAGCACTCGTTATTGAGACATGACTGTATAATTGACAGGTACTAAAACGTATTCTGAGATGTTACCATGACTAAAACTGTCCATATTTTGGAAACACTGTGCCCAATATTGGTGAAATATGCAGCCAGATAGGTTATAAGAATGTGTACCATTGGACCAATGGTACATCTGTTGTGGCAATAAGGTGGCATTGGTGGCTGTTAAGGGTAGTCCTAGATGGGATAATGGGTGTAAAGCTACAGGATCCAGAATCCATTCGTGCATGACGTCTGCCGTGAGGGTTAGGCCCTTCCAAGTAGCATGCCGAATTTTTGCCAAAGCAGCAGGGTGTTCCAAAGATTCCGGGTAGCGCTCTCTCAACAGGCTCAAGATTTCAGGGTGCATTAGTCCCATGAGACTGGCCTGGATCACCTGCGCAGCAAAGGTGATCACGTTGCTCTGTAGTTGCGTGCATTGTATGGCAACTGACAGATCGTGAATCGTGCTCTTTAAGACACGACCAAGGTCGGATACTATATCACGCTCGACGCCAACCCACTGCGGTAGCAGTTGACTAATTAAATCCATGCCCTTCGCTAGGTTAGTCAAACCAGCAGTGGAGGAAACTCCAATTCTTCTTCGTGGTCTCTGTGCCTTCATACACTAGGAGCTTTAGCGCCTGCGCGGTAGCGTTCGGAAACTTCTAGAGCTCGTTCGCTTGGCGGGAACCCCTCCCCCACACTGGTACTGCGCATGCTCCTCCCGCCGAGCAACGGTCTCTCCTCAGTTCTTTCTCATCCGCTGTCGCGTACGGAAGGTTCTTTGGCTTGCTCCTCAATTTTCTTGCTTGGCTTGCTGTTTTTCACGGTTTTCGGATTTTTTGGACTGTTTTCTGACCTCTCCCTCGGACTTCCCCTCGGATTTGGTGTTTTTGGATTTTTCTCTTGTTTCAGCGTTCGTCTTATGTCCGCGCTGTTCAAGAAGTGCGTGTCCTGCGGGTGCAAAGTTGCCCTCAACGACAGCCATAGGGAGTGTCTCTTCTGCTTGGGTGAGTCCCACAACACTCGGACTTGCCCAATTTGCCGGGATCTTACTCCCCAGACTCTCCGCAACAGGTCCACGAGACCCAAATCTTACTGTTGGGAGCAGTCTTTGAGGGCGATCGACGAGACCTCCACTTCCAAGATGGCTGAAAAGAAGACGACCACGCCATCGACGGTATTGGCGGCTGCCGTTCCGTCCACCTCGTCGGTATTGGGCTCGGTACCGGCGAGAACGCCGATATCGGCGTTACCGAGGATCCCGAAGCTGTCGGTGGCTGCCAAGTCAGCAAAAGGATCCTCGACGGCGAGGAAGGCTGAGGCGTCTGTCAAGGAGATGCCTACTAAGAAGCGCCCTGCTCCGAACGGAGACAAGGGCAAAGAGAAGGAGAAGAAGAGGAAGGAGAAGAAGCGCTCCCTGGCTGGGGACGTTCACCGTCCCACTCCTCCTCTGACTCTGCAGCCTTCCAAAGGGCGAGACGAGCCCGTCAATCTCTCGAACGATGAGATCGAGGATGTTCCCCAACAACGCCCGGACTCGCCTGCGGTAGACCCTCCAACCCTGGTGGAGGAGCACCACCGCCCTTCCAGCCGTCGCAGGTCGGCTGACCTGCAGCAGAGAGAGCCCTCTGCTTCTCCGGAGCAGCGTTCCACCTCAGCCAGGTCTCGGTCCCGCTTTTCTGAGCGCCCGGTGGCCTCGCCGCCTCCTAGGGAGACACGAGAGGAACAACCTCGCTCGTCTGCCTGCAGGTACACCTCGGCGTCCTACGTGGCCAGGTACGCGAGGGAATCTGAGTGGAGAGAGCGCCCGGCTTCTTACCGGTCACATTCTCCATCGTACCGGGATCGGTGCCACCATGACCCGAAGGGCTGGGAAACCTTCTGGAGGTCCCGGTCACCTCATCGGGAGCGCGACTCTCGCTCCCGTTCACCGGAGAGAGAGCACCACGGTACCGTCGGCACCGAAGCCGCTCGCCGTCTGACTACCGCTCCTTCAGCCACTCTCCCTTGCCTCGATACCATAGGGCAAGGGAGCCATCGCCCCGGTACCGAGCGGTATTGCCGCCTCCCAGGGTTACGGCTACGGCTACGCGTCCTGTGGAGTCAGTGGTGACCGGGCAGGCTACGACCACCACGGCCTGCCAGACTACCCCGGTCACCACCAAGAAGCTGAAGTCGGTTGTGGCCCAACCGAAGCGGGACAATGCCACCGTCGCCGTTTCGGCTGCGGAAAAGCCCAAAAAGGTGCAACCGACAGCTGAGGTGAAGGAGCCAGAGACGGTGCAACGAGAGGGCTCACCTAGCTCCAAGTCCTACGACTCGAGTGCGGAGTCTGAGGTCTGAGGCTGCTTCGCAGGAGTCTCCTCCGCTGGGATTCGGGGAGCTGATCCCAGATTCTGCTCCAGAGGACGTCCACCAGTTCTCTGCGATGCTGCTCCGCATGGCCACTACCCTCGGCCTTAAGATCGCCAAGGCGGAGCCTTGGATGACGACCCTGTTTTCTCCCTCTTTGAAGGGAGACAACCTGCCGCCGGCCCGCTGCCTCTTCTGCCCCGGATTGCCAAGGTTGTCAAGTCCGCGTGGGACAGGCCGGCCTCGGCGCAACTGATACCGCAGCGCTTGGAGCACCTCTACAGGGTGCAGAAGGATAACGCGAGTTATCTCTTCAATCACCCGGCGCCGAACTCTGTGGTGGTCGAATCGGCGCAGACAAAGGGCACCGGCAGACAGCACACCACTCCGCTGGACAAAGAGGGCAGAAAGTTAGACGCCTACGCAAGGAGGTTCTACTCCGCTGCCTCCCTGCACATTTGGCTGTCTAACACCCAGGCTTGCCTCGCGGCTTACCTGAACAAAGTCCTCGACCGCCTTCAGCCGGCGTTAGAGACAGTACCGGATGACATCCGTCAGGCCACCTCGATCATCTTTAACGAGGCCGTTGCCATCGCCTGACAGCAAGTCGTCTCCTCTCGGCATGTGGTGGAGATCGCCTCCCGCGTCATGGCAGAGTCCATCGGCTTGCGCCGCCATGCCTGGTTGCGGCCGGCCAATATCCAGGGGGAGACTCGAAGGAGGATCGAGGACCTCCCCTTCGATGGTGAGGGCCTCTTCAACTCCACCAGGCGTTGGACAATTTAGTGAAGGCGAGGTTGACCGCCAAAAAGATCGGGCTCCAGCCGGCCACGCAAGCCTGCAGGCCTTCCAGCTTCCGCCAGTCCTGGCGATGGTCGTCGACCTCGTCCTTCCAACGCTCGGCCCAGTCTGGCCATTCGAGGCCGTCTTCTGGCTCGTCTACCAGATGTCCTTTCAGGCGCCGTCCCGCTTCCTCCAAAAAGTCTTCCTCGGACACCAAGTCCAGGTTTTGACCTGCCTTGCGGGACCCCCCAACATCCACTCTTCAGCCTCCCGTCTACCCTCGGAGACCGGCCGGCCCTGACTCGACATCTCTCGGAGTGGCAGTATGTCACTAAAGGACTCTTGGGTGCTTTCCATCGTCCGTCTTGGCTACGCCATCGAGTTTCAAGATATTCCACCTCGAGGCGTCTACTACTCCACTCCGTCGAGCCCGGCCCTCCTGGAAGAGATCCAGTTCCTCCTACAAAAAGGAGCGATCGAGTGGCTTCCATTAGAGGCCAAGACCACCGGCTTCTTCTCCCGGTACTTCACGGTACCGAAGGCTGACGGCACCCTCCGACCGATCCTCGACCTCAGAGGGGTGAACTACTACATCCGCCCCAAGAGGTTCAAGATGGTCACGATACCGTCGATCCTGCCCTTCCTCCATCGAGGGGACTGGTTCGCCTCCATCGATCTCCGAGACGCCTACTTCCACATCGCCATTCGCCCGCAGCACAGACGGTACCTCCGCTTTGCAGTCGACGACACCTGCTACCAGTACAAGGTGCTGCCCTTCGGAGTCTCGACTGCCCCAAGGGTCTTCACCAAATGCATGGCCCCAGTGGTATCCTTCCTGCGGACGAAGGGCGCTTCCGTCTACCCTTACCTCGACGATTGGCTGTTAGTGGCGTCCTGCAAACAGAGACTTTACCATGACGTCCACATGACGTTTTCGCTCCTCACCCGCCTTGGGCTGCAAGTCAATCCGAGAAGTCCCACCTCGAGCCGGCAAGAACGTTGGACTTCATCGGCGCCACTATCGACTCCATCTCCGCCAGGGCGTACCTGCCAGAGACTCGGGCTCAAACCCTGATCCGGGCCGCCGCTCACGCCTACACGGCCCCAACTTTGTCTGCAAGAAGCGTCCAGCAGCTCCTGGGCTACATGGCCGCGACTACCGCGGTGACCTATCTCGCCAGACTGAGGGCAAGACCTCTCCAACACTGGTTCGTCCGCATGTTCGATCCCCTGCGAGACGAACAGACCATCCGACTGCAACTGCCGGAGGATGTGCGCTCATCTCTCCGATGGTGGCAATCGCGAAACAATCTAATGTCCGGGATGCCCTTCCAACAGCCGACACTGAAGGTGACGGTAACGACCGACGCCTCCCTTTACGGTTGGGGTGCCCACTGCGGCGATCTCAAAGTCCGCGACAGATGGACCGGCGACGAGACCGCTCTCCATATCAACGCACTAGAGCTGCTCGCCATCTCGAAGGCACTACGAGCGTTCCGCCACGTCGTCGCGGGGCGCACAGTTCTGGTCCTGACGGACAACACCACCACCGTCTGTTACATCAACAGACAGGGAGGGACTCATTCCACAACCCTGCTCAACATCGCCCTCGATCTGTGGGACTGGTGCATTCGCCTGCACACGCATCCCGTGGCTGTTCACCTGGCCGGGCAGGAGAACACCACGGCAGACGCCCTCAGCGGGGACACCTCATCCCATCACAAATGATCTCTCTCCGGAGAGGCGTTCAGACTGATTCGAGACCGCTAGGGCGAACTGTCGATCGACCTCTTCGCGACCAGGGAAAATGCGAAGTGCCGCCGATTCTGTTCGAGAGCGGGCCACGATCGTGCTTCCATCGGGGACGCTTTCCAGTTTCCATGGACCGGGGAACTCCTCTACGCGTCCCCGCCGTTCCCGCTGCTCGGCCGGACGATATCGAAGATCCTCGCCGACCAAGCCGACGCGATCCTGGTAGCCCCGTACTGGCCGAGGCAGCACTGGTTCACATCCCTGCTACGAGCTGCACGAGGCGACCTGCTCCGGCTACCATCGACGCCGGGTTTGCTCTCCCACTCCAGCGGCCGAGTCCTCCATCCGGACCTGCCACGCCTGGCCCTCCATGCCTGGAGGATATCGCACTAGACGATCCCGTGCTCGGTACCGTCCTCGTCGCGGCCAGGAAGGAATCCACCCGTCGCAACTACCAATACAAGTGGCGACGCTTCCTGACCTTCGCTAATGAGAGGAGTGAGCCGGTATCGCCTGCAGGGCTCTCTACCGTCCTGCATTTCCTCCTTCACCTCCGGCAACAGGGCCTGGCGTTTCCATCTCTAAAAGTTTACCTCTCCGCGATCATGGCATACCAGCCGCCACGATCTGCGGCATCGGCCTTCTTCAGGAACGATACCGTTAAGTGGTTCCTGAAGGGACTTCAACACCTTTACCCGCCGGTATCGCCGCCGCTACCACCGTGGTCCCTCTCGTTGGTGCTGTCGCAGTTGACGAAACCGCCCTTCGAGCCGATGGCGACCTCGGATGACAGGCTGCTAACCTTGAAAGCGGCCTTCCTGGTAGCGGTGACCTCAGCGAGGCGAGCGGGTGAGATCACAGCTCTTCGATCCGATGAGCCCTTCATGGTCTTCCACAGAGACAAGGTGGTCCTGAGACCTGACATCTCTTTCCTGCCTAAGGTGGTGTCCAGTTTCCATCTCAACCAGGACATCATCCTGCCTGCCTTCTTTCCGAACCTGACGACACCGTTGGAGCGGTCCCTTCACTCCCTGGATGTGCGTCGGGCCTTGGCCTTCTACAAGGACAGAACTGCTTCCTTCCGACAGACGCCGCATCTCTTCGTTTGTTATGGGCGACGTCGGAAGGGCCACAAGGTGTCCACCCAGCGCTTCTCCAAGTGGGTGGTACAGACTATACAGCTGGCGTACGAGCTCGTGAGGAAGCCTCTGCCAGCCCTGCTTCGAGCCCACTCCACCAGAGCTGTGGCTACTTCTGCGGCCCTCCTGCGAGGAGTTGACCTGCACGAACTCTGCCGTGTGGTGACCTGGTCCCAACCATCGACCTTTGTCCACCACTACAGGCTCGACTGCCGGTTGCGCAGAGATGCTCGGTTCGGACGTGAGGTGCTGGCTTCCATGCTGTAGGACCTGACCCGTCATCCGACCGGTAAGCTACACAGTCTCCTAGTGTATGAAGGCACAGAGACCACGAAGAAGAAGAACAGGTTGCTTACCTGTAACTGTGGTTCTTCGAGTGGTCATCTGTGCCATCATACACACCCGCCCTTTCCTCCCCTCTTTCTCAGGTCCCTGTAGGTTCTACGGCGGACGACAGAACTGAGGAGAGACCGTTGCTCGGCGGGAGGAGCATGCGCAGTACCGGCGTGGGGGAGGGGTTCCCGCCAAGCGAACGAGCTCTAGAAGTTTCCGAACGCTACCGCGCAGGCGCTAAAGCTCGTAGTGTATGATGGCACAGATGACCACTCGAAGAACCACAGTTACAGGTAAGCAACCTGTTCTTTCTTTTGTTTTGGTGCCAATCACGCCTAATTTGTTCGCCAATACCTCATTATCGATAGCATTTACAATTGCGCCACCAGTTCCAATTCCTCCTAATACGGTCCCTAGGTCGTTTTGGTTAGGGCGAGTGTGTGGGTGGGAGAACGACAGCCATCATTTCTCCCAGTGTTCCCACTGTGTCCAAGCCAATTTCAAATAAGGCTGGCAAGTCGGGAGGACTCTTGAAACATTAATTACAGTGAAATTTAACACCATTGTCGTCACGAGGGGTTGAACATTTGAGTAAGCGACCATTTCTATGTCTTTGCGAATTATCAAGCTACCCATATACATGGCAGGGTGTCTTTCAGAAGGGGAAGGAGTGGTAGGAGGAGATGCGTCAGGGCACCACATCGTCCCGCAGGAGAACTTACAACCTGTCGGGGTTCGGGTTATGTTTCGGCATGAGAACAGGAAGGTTTTCCACTCCCAGGTGGGGAGGCAGTTTTCATAGGTGAAACTGATTTCGAATAAAGAGGCATTGTGGTGAGTGCTCCGGACCATTCTGATGGTCATAGAAGTGGAAGTCGTGGCTATTTCTGTATAGAGTTTGGCGTCGTGACCTGCGACTGCCAGCCTCAAGCCTGAACTAAGCCTATTTTTAGGCCGTACCTGAATCTGGGTAAATAACTCAAAGGGGTACCATTTTTGAAACCACGGCAACAGTTGTAATGTGCGCAGCAGGTTTTCTGCTTCCGGGTACGGATTCCAATAGCAGACTGCCTGCAGGTTGTAATACCAGTCTGGGGTGAGGTGAGTGGTAAATTCTGGTGTAGCTCCGAGGGTGCGTATAATCAATGGAAATAATGCGATAATCCAAGCAAACGGTCCTGTTCCGTCTCCCTGTAGGGAACACAGAGATGGGGCTCCGTTACCATAACTTCTAACAATCTAAGGGGGCTATTTACAAGCGGGACAAGAGAGAAGCTGGAGCAGCCGCCTCTTCAAGGGGCTGCCGTCCCATGAAGGGAAGCAAAGCTTGTCCTTTGCTTTGCTGTTCTACCGTAAGGGCTTCCTCATCTGGAGGTTTCCCCTTCCAGTCCTTGCTCTGGGTCTCCGGAATTACCGGCAGGAGTGGCAGTGCCTGCTCCTGGTTTGTGACCCATACTCTCACATTGGCACAGAGGTTGGTCTTAGACCCATGTGCCTCCGGGATAACTGCCTCACCAGGTATGAGATGGAACCGTAAACTATCTTGGCCCACTTTACAATCACCAGAGTCACAATCAGGGTGCCGCCGGGGCCCTTCAGGACGATGCGGTGCCAAAACATCTGTATGGAGGGGTGGACGGTAGCCACGGTCACCTCCGCATATGGGCATATTGGTTGTTCAGTCGCTAACGGGGCAGGGGTCGGAGCTGTAATGGCACAGTGGTGCACGGCCGAAATTTCCTCTGGTCCCTGGTCTAACTTCGATAGAAACCCGTTTGCGTAGTCAACTGTGAGTCTGTTTCCTTGAAGGAAGCCGATGCCCAAAAGGCCATCGTCCTTGCCTTGGTTCTCGCAAGCCCACAGCTGAAAGCGGAACGTCTCTATGGACATCAGGATGTCCTTCCAAGCTCAGGCAAGGTGACCCCCCCCCATATCCAGAAAGCTGGACACGTTTGGGCATGGGTTCACTGTGCTTAACCAATTTAGTGCCAATTTAGTTCAGTGCTGCCCCGGAATCCACAAGAATGGCGGTAGGAGTCTTTCCCCCCTTGGTCCCTATGCCTGCCTTCACCCAGAACCTTCCCCACTTGGCTGGCTGCAACTTGGCCACCATGTTGCGGGGAAGCTTCCTGGACCGAGGGCATCCTTAATCCTGCAGGTCTACAGTCGGTTAGTATCCAGCCAGAGGTGGGCCGTTTGTCACGGCCTGGACTGGCTGTTTACCACCCACAGAAAACTGTTTGTCCAGAGCTTCCAAAAGCTCCGACGTGGGCTGTTTGTTGAACTGGCTCGTGTCCAGTCCGAACCTGCGTAACATGCCCCAGATTCTAACTCTGTCCAAGGAGTATGTCTGGGCCATGGGATCGTACCCACCAGACGTCTCCCTGGGAGAGCCAGTCTCAGAGGGCTGTTTGGGAGCAGTCGGCTGCTGTGGGGGATTCCCTGCCTTGCCGGGCTGGCTGCAGGGGTCTCTCCCTTGCCACTGCCTGTCCTGTCTGGGAGCTGGGCGTGAGTTCCAATTCACACGTGGAAAGGAATTTGGCGCAGTCTTCCTGTGTTGGGAATGGGGCCCATAGTTGGAATACGTCACCTCTGATATGGGTTCCCAATTCCCTGCATCTCTTCTTTGGGCCTTGATGGGGGGTCGGAGGGAGCCAGCCTCCCATAGCAGGTCAGCGACCTGATGGAGGTTGTTCCCAAAGTCCTCCCAGGAAGTCGTGGCCAGATCCACCAGACCTAGGGCGATCTTTGTTTCATGGTTCAAGCCTCTGTATAGCAGAGTCTTGAACTCCACGGTGTTGAAGTTGTACCCACGGGCGGTCAGGGGAACCTTCTTGGCCAGAAGGGTGAGCAGCTGCTTCCGCGCCACGTAAGCCTCAGGGTTCTCACGAGGACCCTGCTGCTCCATGACGTAGAGCATGCTTGCACTCTGTCCGGGCCAAAGGATCTTCACTACTTCTCTCATCCAGTCATGGGCCTCGAGCCTAACCAGGCCTTGAGCTGCCACGGCCAACTCAAGAGTAGGAAGCTCAGATGGGGACATGCAGAGCCGGGCCAGTTGGGTCAGGTCCTGACCATTGGCTGTTGGGTGAGAGTGTATCACCGCGTTCAACCACATGATCCCTGTGGACCGCATTAGGGGACCCAGTTGGTCCGCGAAGGCCTTGGCTTCAGTGGCACGCCAGGGGACTCTAGTGTCTGTGACCTGCATCTCCTGTGTCTCTGCTCTCTCCGAACTGCCTTCACCTGTGGGGACAGTCCTGCGAGTCATAGACCATGTCTCTACAGGCTGGACTGGGTCCTTAGGGTTGTTCCAGTCCAGATTAATGGGAGGGGAGGCCAGAGTGTCCTCCGGCAAGGGCTCCCTGGAAAAGTCCTGGGTGAACATTGGGAGCAGCTCCAGGCACAGCCGAAATCAGGGCCTTGCGTGTTTGGAGCTGGCTCTCCAGTGCAGCAATCTGCTTATGGCAAGCTGCGTGACTAACAGCCTCCTGCTGTTCCTTAACTTGCCCAACCATGAACTTGGTCGTGGCTCAGGCATGATCCAGATCAGCCTCTAAGGCGTGGGCTTTCTCCTCCCAAGTTTGGGCCACTAATGTAAGATCGCTAAGCTTCTGTGCAGAGGCCTGCGCGACAGATGCAAAAGTTACCTTGTCTGCCCGCAGCGCCTCAATCTCAGCCTGAAGCCGGGCATTCTCCTTTTCCATCTCTGCTAGCTTCCCCCGGGTCTCTACTAGGGCACTACTAGCGTCTCTGGCTGCAAGCCAAAGTCCCCAAGCAGCCAATGCATCCTTTGATGGCCCGAACGGATTCTTTGATTTGCGCGCCAGGGTGTACACTTCTCGGAGTGAGGTAAAGGGATCGGCCGACTGGAAGACAGAGTCCTTCCAGGGGCATTTCCCCTTACTCAACACCCACCTTTCTAACTTCCCTCAGACCTCCTCCTCCTCCACGAGGTCCTTAACTGTGACTGGGCTCTCCTTTGCCATTCTCTACAATACACAACTACACTACTAACCTTCTTAACACACAAAGTGGGACCAGGAACTGGAGTGACAGGTAGGATCACCTAGACCCCTGGGGGAACTTCGGGAGATGAACTCTGCGGAACTATTCTAGGAAAGAGGGATGGGAACCTATCTCCAGCCTGCCCAAACAAAGTCACTCTGGTACACCCAAGCCCGCTTTTGCACCTCGACAGCACTGGGGACAAGAGGACAAGGAAACGGTTGGCGGACGGGGAGGTCACCTAGACCCAGGGAACCCTCAGGAGTACTCCGCCTGCCTGAAGGGGGTGACGAACGCTAAGGAACTTACTACGCCGCCTGGCCAAGCTGCGGGGAAAAGGGGCAAGGAACCAAAACCAAACCATCCCTAGCGGTTTTTCGGGTGAGGGGTACCTTTCTGCACCTTGGGACAAACCTCTTAAAACCCTAAACCAGTTTGGGGTTCCACCCGCACCTATTGCTAGCAAATTCGGGACGCACCCGAGAACTGAGAAGCAGGGACGCACCCATGCCTTCTCCAACCTTAACAAACAAAACTCAAAAGGGGGCAGAGGAAGGAGTATGAGGTGGGTTGCTCCTTCCTTAAGTGCTTTCGTGTGCCTTGCTGCTAGAGTGTTGTATGAGTGTGGACTGTTCCTAACGTGCTAGGCCTCAACACTTAGGATCCCAGCTCACGATAGACCCAAGATGGGGAGGTGATTCCCAGGGCAAAACAAAGAAAGATAGGGGAACAAATTTCCACCCGATAGAGTCGCTTCACACACACAGAAGTCACGCACACACTTGCCTGCCTACCAGCATTCTAAAACAGCTTGGATGACTGTTCCCTAGGTCGGCACCACCCGATTTGAGGAGGTTCGTGACTCCTTCTCAAATTAGGGGTACCGGGGTTGCCCGCGTTGCTCCACCACTCTGTTACCCTGTTCTCTGGGGATCCCAGGAGGGGCGCCCAAATAACCAAACAACAAACACAACGACCTGGGGAAATTAGCTGGAGCACTCACTAAAGCTAGTGAGAGGCAGGGTAACTTGGCAGGATCTTGTAACCCAGCATCTACGGGGTCAGGTCAGTCAAGCAGCCACATGGTTTAAAATAGCAAAAATGATGCTTTATTAAATACAGATGAACATAAAAGACAACACAGTCACACCGCTAACTAAAGAATTGGAAATAGGGATTTTTTGGAGGGAAATGGGTGATACGACATCTGTCTCATAGTCCTGGAGAGATATGAAGGTAGAGTTCATTGGGGTGCAGGGGAGAAGCTCAGCGCGGTTCGCTGAGGGGAACTAGCCAGACAAAGCGGCAGCAAGGTGGAATGGAAGTCCGGAGTGATCCAAGCAGTCCGAGCAGTCCAAGGAAGGTCTCAGAATCGGGGAGGGGTTTATAGGGTGAATTGTGACTGCAGGCCATACCGTACTCGGTGAGAACAATGCGATTTTGGAGCCAGACAAAGCTTTGGAAAGGTCAGAGTTTAGCATGATTGGCTTAAAGCCGAATCAACAATAGTGTAGCCAGTATGCAAATGCGGAGCGCTTAGTACAGCTATGTAAGGTTACCTGCTCGGGGCAGGGCGCCTTTGTTAGTATCGCGCATAAGCAAAAGGGGTGTTTGCTGGAGAGGTCCCTGAAGCGACGAACCAGCTCTGTTCGGCCTGCCTAGGTGGAGGATGGAATGTCTAGCAATTAACCACGCCTGTTTATGTGCTTGTCTGGAGGCCTCGCAAACACATGGAGCAGGGTGACAGAGGAAGGCCGAATGGTTTGATATCAAAACGGTATCATACGCTATCTCTGGGTAGGCCTGAACCGCAGTAACACCATCATCATGTGAAACTCCCTAATTTATCTACTGCTTCACCAATCAAGTAAAAGGAGTGCTCCGGGTCTTGGTCTTCTCAATACATTCAACCTTTCTAGCAACACGATTGATTAGAACTTCTAGGCTGCAACAGCAGCAGTCATCAATGTATCATGCCTTCATTCTACTGGAAATTGTGAAAATTACCCACATAAGGAAAATTCTCTACTACCAAACAGATTGAGAGGTTGGTACTTACTTTGAATCTTCATTCTTCCCCACATGCCAGTGGAAGTCTCAAATTCCAAGATTCTTTTTCTGTTGTGATTGTTGACTCTCAGCAAGTCTGCCTAAGACATTTTATCTACCTTACCTAACTATATTGTGTCCCCCACCCCCCACCCCAAAAAGTATGTTTCTATGCAGTCACATTTGAGGTGGTGGTGGATTGCTCCTCTTGGCCATCTAAAAATGAACCTTCACAGTAGGTATCAACCTCTCATTCTCCAGATGGCAAGGAGAAACAATCCACAACAGTTGGGGAGTACCCAAGCTTCCCCATCCAGGGCAGGAATGACTACTTACTTTATGTACTGATAGTAAAACAATCTGCCCAAAAGTGGCATGTACTGATTTATATTTACCTAGCTTGTAGCGTCTTATTAATATTGATGTGTCCTTCCATCCTGCTGCATTGCAGAAGATGCTGACGCTGCATGTGCAGTGCTCATTGCCATTGATTGTGTTGAAGGAGGCCAAACGTTTTGTGATCTGGGAACCTTGGCCAAGTCATGGCAGAGAAAAATGCGTTTAACCAGTGTGTGAACAAAAATTTAGAGGCTTTGCTCCCCAAGTTTTAGTCTTGAAGGAAACAATGCCTCTGTCCTTCTAATGTCTTTAGTTCTGCTAATGTATTTCTTAACAGTTCTTAACATCCAATATCTGCTACTTCTTTCCTAATGTGGATTTGGGCAGAAATTTGGTAAACTGATGGATTAAGACAGCCCTTTGTGTAGCAGAACAGAGATAGAGACCCACAGATTAAGGAAAATTGTTTATTGTCCCAGTGGGATCATTCCCAAAAGACTGAGCCCCGCCCCTTCACATTCACAGCAATTTATACATTTCCAGTGCAATCATCACATGTTCAAGAAAGGAAACTGATGTGTTCCCACCAGTGTCTACAAAATGTTGCAAATCTTCAGTTGCGCTTCCAAAGGCTAGCACGTCAAACCATACCAATAACATTCCATTATAGAAAGTTTCTTTGTCTTTCCTTCAAACACAGAGGGACTTCAATTGCAGAGGAAATTAACTGCTTTTCCCTCACACCCAGAGGTCATCTAGACTGACCCAAAACTGTCTCCACCACATTTGTTCAAATGATATTTTGGAAGGGGATGAATCCGATGTTAAACTCAACTTGTCCTGATCCCATTTGCACAAACTTGGATGTACAGATAATGCTGCCAGTTCTGACACTCTCCGAGACAATGTTATGGTCACTAGAAAGAGAAACTTAGAAGTCAATAATCTTACATGAGTCTTCATCATGTAAAGGCTCAAATGATGGCTCTGTTAGTCTGTTGAGCACTATATTCAGGTTCCAAGGGGGAACCTATATATAGTGGTGCTTCTAGGGTTGCTACCCTGAGGAACCCTTTTACATTAGGATATGATGAAAGAACCAAACCCTCTGTCTTAAACATGGTTGCTAATGTGGCCACCTATCTTTTTAATGTGTCTGGCCTTAATCCATTTTCAATTCCTTCCTGCAAAAAGCCCAGGATGTTACTGCATTCAAATCCACCTCATGTAACTGACACCAGTTCACAAAAGCTTTCCTTGTCATTGTAGATTCTGTTTGTGGAAGACTTTCTTGAAACCAGCATGGTTTTGACCTCTGAGTCCACATGACCCTGCTGAGCCAAATATTGTCTCTCAATGCCCATGCAATCAATCTCATCCAATTTGGATTGTAATGTGATATTAGTCCCTGATGCAGAAAATCTGGTCTATTTGATGAATGTATTTATTTAATTTATATGCTGCCTTTCTCCCAGAGTGGGACCCAAGGTGGCTTACAGAAAAGCTAAGAGCATTAATAAACATTTAAAACAAGTAAAAACATTAGAAGAACATAAACTTATAAATACTTACAAAAAAAGTTAAAAGTGTCTTCATAAATTAAAAGGCCACCTGCTTACATATTAAAAACCTGCTTAAATAAAAATGTTTTTCCCTGCCAGTGAAAGTTGAGCAAGGAAGGGGCCAACATAGCTTCCTGAAAAAAGAAGTTCCAGAGGGTGGGAGCAGCCAACAATCCGTTATTGACATTAAAACCAACATTGAGAAGCATGGTATCCTTGGTCAACAAGGGGCTATCAGCACTACTTTTGCTCTCTCTCTGTATATTTTTACCAATACTCTTTGTATTACTGGAATTGGCAGAAAGGCATACAGCAGATCTGGAGGCCAAGGGGCTATCAGTGCATTGTGTTCTGCATCTCTGCTTCCACCTAGCCACACCTGAACAGACAGAAAACTTGGTTCTAGAAGCTTGCTGTTCAAAAGTTGGAAAACTTCCAAATTGAGACCACTATTTGTTTCTGCTCAAATAATTGGTTTCTATGTTCAGTGAGCACTTCAGATAGACAGCTGATAGGGACTTTGTTGTTCTCTCTGCCCAATGTGAATTTGATCTGCTTCTCTGCCCAACAGAGCTGATATGGAACTCCATTGCTTGGAAATGTAGGACTCTACAGATGTCTGTTGCCACCTGCACATTTTGATTTTTTGTCAAATGTGTAAACTGTTGGAGTACCAATCTGACTGCCTCCAATAATGTATATTGCAATCCAGTTCCACACGAGTCCATGTGCCTTGCGCTAATCTTTCCTTTCAGAACTCTCCTCAACTAGAGAGACTTGCATCTGTTGTTACTGTCTGTTGTTACTGTTGTTACTGCTACTACTATCACTTCTTATGGATCAAAATGTACCCTTTTGTTAAGGTAACATTCTTGCATCCACCAGTTTAAGTCCTCTTTCAATCTGTCTGGAAATCCCACAAGATAATGGTGGTTGT
Source organism: Ctenosaura bakeri (assembly GCA_948474755.1). NCBI lineage: Eukaryota > Metazoa > Chordata > Lepidosauria > Squamata > Iguanidae > Ctenosaura > Ctenosaura bakeri. The sequence continues at coordinate 602,869 of CAOLHI010000247.1, read as the reverse complement.
CTGCTGTTGATAATGTGGTCTTAGAATATGCTGCAACATCCTTGTATGCAGCCTTGAACATGGGATCAACTGACTTGTTGAAGTCAAAAGTCCCATTATTTGTTCCAGATGCATCAGGTCCGTTGGATTCTTTGTCATTAAAATCTTAAACTCTATCCTGATCTTCTGTTCTCTCTCTTGTGATGGAAACATGCAACTTTGGCTTTTGTCTGTATGAGCTCCTAAATGTGTAAATATCTTTGTGGGCTCTAGATGGCTTCTTGCATAATTTATTAAGAATCCATTATCTCTGAAGAGTGTTGTCCATGCTAAGTCCTTTCCATCTTGTACCTGCACCCTACTTTCAAAAGGATGTTGTCTAAATATGGGAGCAGTTGAATTAGCTGTTCCCTGAGATGTGCCATCAGTATCAAGACCTTGCTGAACACCTCGGGTGCTGAGGCAAGACCAAAAAGGAAACCTCTGAACTGGTAGTGTACATGTTGGTACTGAAATTTAAATATTTCCTGCATATTGGAACTGTAGGGATCTATAAATAAACTTCCTTTCACTCAATCAAAACTAATCAATCATTGACCTCCAGATTTTCCTTGATAGTTTGAAGAATCTCCTTCTTGGACTTCTGAAAGAGAAGGAAACTGCTCAAATATTTGAGGTCCAAGACAGGACAATATGTACTGTTGCTCTTGGCCACCATAGGATTGAATGCACTTCCCTGAACTTCTGAGAGCAGGGCACTTCCTCTGTGGCTCCAGTCTGCAAGAGATGTTCTGTCTCTTTCTGAACTATCTCCCATTTGTCTTGATTATTTCATGCTGGTGAAAGAAGGTGTATGTGTTTGGTACCTTATCAAACAAAACATTCTATCCCTGAGTGATATCCTGCTTGACCCAGAGGTCTATTATGTTTGACCATAATACCTCAAATGCAGAAGCCTTCCTCCTACTGCAATATATTCTCCATCAGGACAGCTTTTCCACCAGCCATAAGCTTGGCTTGCCCCTCTCTTGTTCTGTAGGTAGCTTTGTCTTTTCTGGGTGAACTTGTCTATTCCACTGTGATGTCCCAAATCCTTGGAGAGATGAATCACCATGTGTATACGGAACCCCCACCCCGGCTTCTGAAAGCAACCAGAGAGGGACTGGTTGACTGGGTAAGAGGAGTGGTGAATGTATCACTGCAGCAAAGAAAGTTTCTAGCATGCCTAAAAGTAGTGAGACCACTACTAAAAAAAAGCCTTCCCTGGACCCCACCATCCTGAACAATAATTGGCAAGTTTCCAATATCCCTTTCTTAGTCAAGGTTCTGGAGCGTGTGATGGCTTCTCAGCTCCAAGGGTTTCTGGATGAAGCAGATTATCTAGATCCATTTCAATCTGGCTTCAGGCCCAGTTATGGGACGCAGACAGCTTTGGTTAGCTTGGTGGATGACCTACTCCAGGAACTAGACAGGGAGTGTGTCCCTGTTTGTTCTGCTGGACCCCTCAGCAGCTTTTGATACCATTGACCGTGGTATCTTTCTAGGCCAACTCTCTGGGATGAGACTTGAGGGAACTGTTATGCAGTGGTGCTGTTCATTCCTGGAGGGGTGAACTCAGAAGGTGGTGCTGGGGGACTCCTGTTTGACTCCCTGGTCATTGGCCTGTGGGATCTTCAGGGTTCTATTTTGTCCCCTATGCTCTTTAACATCTACATGAAACCACTGGGAGAGGTCATCTGGAGTTTTGGGGTTCAGTGTCATCAATATGCTGATGATACCTAATTCTGTCTTTCCTTTCCCTCTGATTCCAAGGAACCTGTCTCTGTCCTGAACCAATGTCTGTTGTTAGTAATGGACTGGATGGGGGCAAACTAATTGAAGCTTAATCCAGACAAAAAACAGAGAATAGGGACTTTGCCTGTGCTGGTTGGGTTTATACTCTCCCTGAAGTCTCAGGCCTGCAGCCTTGATGTCCTCCTGGATTCAACTCTGAGCCTGGATGCCCAGGTCTCAGCAGTGGCCAGGAGTGCATTTGCACAGTTAAAACTTGTGCGCCAGCTGTGCCTGTTCCTTGAGACTTCAGATCTGGCTTTGGGGACACATGCCTTGATTACCTCATTTGGACTACTGTAACATGTTCTACATGGGGCCGTTCGGAAACTTCAGCAGCTTCAAAATGCTGCAGCTAGAATGCTGACTGGGGTATTACAGTGAGCACATTTTCTCATAGGTACTTGTTGGAAATACCTTAGGAATTACCTTACACTTAGGAACTAGATGGGGTTGAAATACAGATTTAATATCCTGTGTCTCTAATTCCCCAAGCTGCCCTGTCCAGTACCTGTAACTTTTCTCCATATTTCCCAGTCCAATCTGTATTCAGAGTTGTCAATGTATTGAGGTTTGATTTCTGAGGGAATGCACTGCCCTCCTTCTTGCTGCTAGGCCTCATCTCCATAGCAACTGGCCTATTCTCTGGCTGAGAATTCTAAAGGTCCCTCCCCAAACTGCCAACCCCAAGCTTCCATAGAATCTTGACATGCCACCAATCATATGAGGTCTTCACCTGCCTGTCACAGACAAACTCACAAACTTTGGCTTTTTTTTTTGGATATAGATATATTAGATAAAGTCAGTTTGCCTCTTCATCCTCAAAAGTAGAAAGAGCTTCGAAATTGTTTTCTCACTAGAAGGTATTACTGGTTTCTTATCTTTTTCAGTGTCTTCTCCCCTAAAAGAAGTTGACCTGCAGAGGATACGTAGGCCAAATTTCTTGACTATGGCCATTTCTGCACTAGCCTATTATAGCACGATGATTCCACTTTCAATATCCTCTGGAATCCTGGGGTTTGCAGTTTCGGCCCCTCCTGAAACTGCAAACCCCAGGATT